>JAGPOW010001296.1:123761991-123776047 GCA_030014935.1 Caiman crocodilus
GACTGAGTCACTCATTATGGAAAGATTTGATTCCTGAGTATCTGTGATCCACACATGTTATTCTCTGGAGGACTGAGGTCTTCACTTTCAAAACAGGAATAGTGACTGGTCTTAGATTTGGAATTTCAGAAACGGAAGAGAAGAAAGTGGTTGCTGAGTCTGTGTAAGGCTGAGCTTGTGCTTTTTACTTCAGGCTCTTCCAGGAGGTTACCTGGATGTACTCAGTTCCATTCTCCTGGCTTGGGGCAGGGCTCCGGATGTCATGAAAAGGGCAGAATCGCATGTCTTCCAGCCCCCTCAGATCTTCTCACTTGGTCTGTGCTGTGGTATTGTCTCCCTGTCCTTGCAATGGGTATTCAGATGCTGTGCCTCTTCTGTCAAAGCTCAGAGCTTGACGTTTGTAAGCTGAGGTTAGAGCTTTATATTATCCACCACAGTGATAACTCAGTGCTTCCTCTCAATGTTTCACACCCTATCAGGTTATTAAACTGTTCCGGTTTTTATCACTACTTCTAGGTGAAGGGGAAAGCTCTTGATACTATGGCAACTAGATTCAAAACAGAACTTGAATCACGAGGCATTGGGAACGGGTTTTGCCCTGATAGCTCTATTTCACTTAAATAAATCTCTTTGGCTCTGCAACAAGATACTAAATTGTAAAGTATAAACCAAAGGGGAAATGAGAATGATAGACATTTCCACTTTCTCAAAATGCTTTTTCTATAGGTTGAGAACAAGCAAAGAAAGTAGGACTTCTGCAAAAGCTTAAGTGAGTGAGTGTGTGTGTGTTTGTGTGTATGCATACATGCAGTTTTAAAGACTTGGCTATAAAATGGGATTGGACTAGTCTGACAACCTTAATAAGTCAATACTTGTACTTTGTAATCCTGCTCAATTATTTACTAATCCAAGACATCTAAGTGCTGCTGTGAACTGGCATGGCTGGACCTTTAAAGACTCAACACTGAGGACACCATGCCAAACTAGAGAAGAATTTGGCCTGTTACCATTATACCAAACACATGGTTTACAAAATTCCCTGCCCATGTCACTATTCCTCCTGGGCTAGGGGCAGAAGTTACACATATAACAGTTTAAGTGATCAGAAACTGGTTGAAACCTGTAGCAGAACAGAAGTTCAGTGCACATAAACCAGTTTCAAAATGGCTGAAATGGTCAAACTGGTTTATGCAACTTGTGTCCCAGACCCCTTCTTGGTTTAAGTTAAATCACAGTCTCCCAGCATCCCAGCATGCTTTGCAGCCCTTTGCTGTCTGCAGGTGGAGAGAGAGCAGGGCTGACCCCACTCCTCTGCTCCTTAGCCTGAGCATAGGCAGGGGTGTGGCCCGAGGCATGGTCCCCATAGGCAAAGGGAGTAGGGAGGAGGTTTATTACTCCCATCCCCTACTGGGGGACTTCAGCTCCCGTCACCCATTCCCCCTCCCCGATCCAGCAGAAGGAGAAGGAGCATTGCCAGAGCGGCTGGCATGGCCCCTGCCATCCACCTCCCTCACTAGCAGCTGAGTCTTCAGGGCTGAGCCCAGCCGGCTAGTGACTGCTGCTGAGGGTGGAGTTAGTGGGGCCAGCCCAGGCTGGGCCACCAGGTTCGGGTCCTTCCCTGCAGCTGGAGCTGGGGCACACGGGGTCTACATGGCTCCTCACGCCCAAGCTGGGTGGTGTGGCAAGAGCCACAGCTGGAGGTGAGGGGACAAAAACAGGCCTGCCAGACCAACCCAGCTTCCCCTCGCCTCCAACAGTTACTCCCTCTGCCATTCCTGCTGCTGCTACATTGCTACGGGAGGTGGCAAGGGGTGTGGGGTGCTTCAGCTCAGTGGTTTCTGCTCCACGTGTGGCGCTCTGGTGCAGCCCCCAGACACCTTCCACCCAGATGTCTTCCACTGGCAGAAACCATGGGGCTGATGCTTCCTGCCCCTCCCCACCCCCCCAAGTGGCATGGCTGTGGCAGCTGGAGTTGAGTGGGGCAGAACAGACCCCCGTGCCTGCCAGCCCACTGCTGGTTGTGGGGCTACAGCCCAGGTGCTACATAGGGCAGGGGGCATGGCAGTGGTGGCTGCTGGGCTCAGGGCCCACCAGTGGTCTAGGATGCCCACTCCCCAGCCAGCCCCACCGGTGCAGCTGGGCCAGGCTGTCATGCAGCTGCAGTGGGCTGGGAAGGGTCCTGACCCCAGGGGCTGCCTTGGGGGCCCTACCCAGCCATCTGGGGCTCCATGACAGCCTTGCTGGGCTTGGGCATGGGGAGCTGGGAGAAGTCTGGCCATGCAGTCCCTGCAGCCCCAGTTCAGGCTGCCCGAATGCCTCTGCCCTCAGTGACACCAAAAGGCTGGCTGGGCTCAGCCCTGCAGCCACAGCCATATCCCCACCCCAGCTCTGGGCAAGCCCTCTGCTGCCTGAGCAGGAGGGAAATCTGGGCAGACCACGACTGGGATCCTATGCCCAGAGATGGGGGCATTTAATCCCCATCCCCTGCCCCACTTTGTCTGAGACGCTGCCCCGGGCAGTGTCTGGCCTCAGGGACAAGCCTGACAAGGGCTGCTTCCCCCCCAGCACTCCAGGCACAGCCTGGCTAGGGTCCCTACAGGCCAGGCTGGGGGCTTAAACCCCTCTGCAATAATACTTAGCCCCTGCAGGGTGCCTGGCCATGCCCCGCAGGTCGGCTTCCCTCCAGCCTTGTGGCTGTTGTGAACAGAAGAGAGGATTGCTCCAGTGCCCCCCAGCTTCTAGCCTGATCCACTGCAGGCATGTGCCTGCATTTCCAGAATTAAACATGAATGTCTCTGCAACTGTAAATTAGCTAGACTAACCTGCAAAGACTGAATCAATTTGGGATCTGGCTTTTTGAATGTTTGTCCCTAGCTGTCATCTGTCATCTTTAAGAATTTGTTTCTCCATTGCTCTGCACCCCATGTAAATCATGTTTGCTAATGCAATGGGTATAATATGATATCTGTCAGAACTGGTTATGTTTTACACTGATTGTGTACTGGTGAAGAAGAGGATGCAAGACAATTCTGGAACAGGCACTCTTGAGATGGGTATGTTATATAATGGACATTTTTACTTTCTTTAGCACTGAAAACACTCTGTGTCCTTTGTCAACAATATTACAAGTTATCCTGTAGACTTCTCAAAGCACTGTCTTTTTTGTTGTTTACTTAGGGTTTCTATTTCTATGTAGTAATTCATTGCTGGATGGCTTTATACTGACACAGTGAATTCTTTTGGGCTATTTCTGTCCTACTAACAGTGTTGCAGTACACAGCTTGCATCATAATGAATCAGTATTGTAAGCCAATCAAACCAGAGGTGGAGAGGATGTATTATCTAATGCTTTTTAAAGCAATTGTCTAACAAGCAGAATCACGCTTTATGCCTTGTTGCTTGCTACAAGGGTTTTTGATTTGCTGGAGTTGTGCTAGGTTACTGTTGTGTGGGTTACTGTCTGACTACTTGAGCATTTTTTGCCTAATGAAAATGGAATTCACATTCATTATTAAAGCAATTCATGCTATATTTAGATCAAAGATTATATCAAAGAAATAATACTGATGAGTTGTCACTGTTGGCATAGCCAAAGATAGCAGTAATGTAACAGGGATGATTAAATGAAGTGTAGTGGGTATGCAGATGACTGTACAGGCCTTGGTGTGATAAACACCTTTTGTTAGAAATTTTGCAGTGTAACTCAGTGTGTGAACCAATCTGCTGCTGATATTGGTGATGCATAGTTCTCCTTGCATGCTTTTTTCTGGCCAAAGGCATAGTATTACTGTTTACAAAGCCTATCTCTTACCTTCAGCCCCAGTGCTTCCTATTTCGTAGAACCATAGGAAAGTAGGGCTGAAAGGGACCTCACAAGATTATCTAGTCCAGCCCCTGCTCAAGGCAGGATCATCTCTGACAACCTTTACAACCAGGATGAGTATCATTAACACTCATATAATACTGAAGAGTATCAGTGTTATTAACCCTTTCTAATTCTTGAAGTGAGTCTGGTCCTGCATTTTGAAATGGATATGCAGGTGCTGATCTCATAATTCTTCACTTCATTAGTTCTAGAAGTAGTTAAAAATATATAAGGCAATTCTCTACTTTGTCTGCATAATGTTTAACCACTTTCAGGCTTCGTGAGTCATCAGTTCATTGATGAACTGTATCATTTTCTTTTGTATAGCTTTCATGAATGATCCTGTCAATATGTCTATCCTGGTAGAACCTATGAAGTAAGTACAACATTTAGCAGTAGTGGTCCCAAACCTACACCTAGCAAATTATAGGGTTTTAGGGAAATGCAATAATTGTTCTTACATAGGTAGCGAGCCTGACCTTTCACACATCATACTTGGAACTCCTCTTTTATTCCCATATGAAATTTCTCTACAAAAAAGGTAATGGGTTTCATGCACAGACTATTCACTGTCTGGCACGTGGCTTGTTTTGTGCAAGAGAATAGACTGGATGATCGCAGCCCATTCTGGTTTAAAACAGATGAATCCCACCAGAACCATCAGTCTTCTGTGAAGCCTGTAAACCAGTGGTTCTCAACCTTTTTAGACTCAAGGCATGTCTCATTAGGCTCAGGGCACCTCTTAATAAATACTAGATCTCAGTTTTTACTTAGTTTTTGACTATGGAAAAATAAGACAGTGATATTTCTGTTTGCAGGGAACTCTGAGGCTAGGGACAGACATACAGAAAGACACAGCCTGAATTGATTCAGCTTGAACCTATTTGTAACTACAAATACATTGCCTCTGAACTGAGAAAATGCCAGCACATGCCTACGGTTGCTCAGGGCAGAAACCGGGGTGCGGTAGAACATGCCCTTGGCATGCTGGGACGGGGTTGCCAGCTCAGGCAGTAGCCTTGGCTGAACTGGCCACAGAGGGTTTTAATTCCCCCCTCCCTGTCCCACTGGCAGGGATCTGAGCCAGGTCTGCCAGGTGCTCCCCCCTCGGTGCTGCAGTGGCAGGGCTGGATGCAGCTAGATCCTGGCTGGCATGACCCCTGAGCCAGAGTGGGCAGTAAGGGGTACCCTACTGCCTGGGGCCAGATGCAGCTAGACGCTGGCTGGCATGGCCCCCTCCCTGCTTCCTGCCCAAGGGTCCCTGCCAGCCAGTGTCTCGCTGCGCTCCCACCTGGCCACTGCAATGGCGAAGGGGCAGGGCCCTTGATGGGCCAGTAGCCCCTGTCATGGTGTTGGGGAGCACAAGCCCCTTCCTGGTGGGGAGCCATGCTGTGGGACAGGCAGAGCTGCAGTAGACTATGTGCAGCTTCACTGGGGCTTGGAAGGGGCCAGAGCCCACCCCCTCCTAGTGCCACTGATGCCACCATGACCTGCAGCAGCTTTCCCCACTCAGAAAGGGGCTTGCACTCCCCAACACCATGACAGGGGCTGCTGGCCACATGAAGAGCCCTGCCTCCTCAACGCTGCAGTGGCTGGGTGGGGGCATGGCTAGATGCCATCCGGCAGGGCCCCTAGGCAGGGGGGAAGAAGGGGGGATTATTCCCTCTCCCTCTGATGTCTGGTGGAGGGGGCAGCAGGGTGCTTATTCCACTGCTTGCCCCAAGAAGGGAATGGGTGGCAGCGATAAGAGCAGACAGACCTCAGCTGTGGTCCCTCGGGGGTGGAGGGGGAATAACATCTATCTCTGCCAACTCTGCCTCAGGGGCCATGCTGGCTGGTGTCTGGCAGTGCCTGACCCTGCTGCTGCAGCAGTGAGGGGGGAGTGCTAGGCAGACCCAGCTCAGGTCCCTGGTGGAGGGACAGGGGAGGGGGAATTAAACCCTTCTCTGGCCAGTTCAGCCAACGCTGCTGCTGGGAATGGCCATGCTTCTGCCGCTGGAGCAGCCGGCATGGAGAAGTGTAGGTCTTTGCTGCTGGGACAGGGACGGGAGGGGGTGGGAATAAACTTCTTCCCTGCTCCCTTCTGGGTCAACATCTGGCCAGACCCCTGCCCCTGCCTGCCCCTGCTCCAGCTGGGGGGGAGCGGGATGGGGCCAGCCCAGAGAACATGCCAGGTTGTGGGGGGACTCTTGTTTAAGTTCAACAAGGAAGGGGTCTGGGACAGACATTGCATTAAACTGGTTTGAGCTCAATCAGTTAAGTCTGATACTACATTCAACCAGGTGTATCTCAAACCGGTTTCAGCCATTTTAAACTGGTTTATGTGCACTGAATGTCTGTTCCGTTACAGGTTTGAACCAGTTTCTGATCACTTAAGCCAGTTTATGTGTAATGTCTGTCCCTAGCCTGAAAGACCACAACACTTCAGAATGTTTGTAACATGATGGATTCTGATTTGAAATAATTGGGTTTATCTTGTGAATCATTTTGCATGCTTAACAGTGCTAACATTGCATGCCATTCCACGACACCCCTGAAAGGATCTCAGGGCAGCCCCTGGTGCTGCAACACCCTGGTTGAGTATCACTGATCTGAACCTCCCAAGAATTTATGAAAGACACCCATCCACCCTGCTGCAAACTGCAGGTGCAATGTAAGGGTGATTCCTCTCCTCCAAGCTTCTCTCTACAGTTTGCTGATGCAACACAGATTAGATTTTGTTCTTTGTGTTCTCCTTACCCCAGCACCTCTCCAGCTCCTGCCTGATCAGCTCTTGCAGCTCCAGTAGAAGAAACTTGTCAGGATCTAGTGTGTTCACCCTCTAGTTTGCAAAATATTATAGATTTTTCCTTTTATAAAAGCGAAGTATCTGTAGTGGTCAGTTGCTCTGAAACCACTCTTGCCAGAGATGATCAATAAGGTTTATCACACACAAAAAAATAAATGCAGTACAAGAAAAAAACAACCCAACTATTAGATTTAGAAGCAAAATGCAGGAAGAATGGATAGAAGAATTCTCAGTCTGGAAACAGGTGTTGAACTAGCCCCTGCAACCAGCTGTTTTCTTCAAATATGTTTTCCTCAACCAGCAGTCCTGCTGGCTGACATCAAATCAGCTCTAATTTCCCTTAGGCTGGGGGCCTCAACAATCTGTAAAGCCTGGCATTTGTATACAACCATTCATCTCACAAAGCACTTCTTAAACAGGTAGATCTTAGCTACCGCATCTTTATTTTTCAATCCAAGTCTTGAGGAGCCTTGTGTATTATGCAGATAATTTTCTTCTCCTAGCAGACCTCTCTCTTATATCAAGGGTCCCCCCGGATTCAATACTGTATTAAAGAAAGGCAGAAATATTGACATCCTTGCATATGATTCCTCCTTCCAGATGGATAAACTTCTGTTTATATTTTTCCTTCTATTCTTTTATTCTGTTCATGGTGAAAAATATCAACTTCTGCATGCAATTCCTTGTCTCCAGAGTCCAAGGACTTTGTGCTACCATTACTCATCCCTTAATTTCCCTTGATGGAGGGATAGGATTGAAAGATGGGACAGCAGAGTTTCTCACCCCAAGGGCTCCAGAGATGCTTGAAAACGAGCTCCAAGCAGAGCCCATGCCAGTCAGCTCAGACTTCATGGCATATGAGAAGCTCTGACATTGGTGAGCTCAGAGACCAAACTGAGCATGTGCTGCATAGTCAAAGCAGTGCTGGATCTGCCCCTGGTAGCAGATGCAGAAACACAGCCCTTAATCCTGGCTCCTAATCATACCTGTACTGCTTCTCAAATATAGTGGACTCTTCGGCCTGGGAAGGAGAAGGCTGAGGGGAACATGATAGAGGTCCATGAAATCCTGAAGGGTGTGTGGGCCAAGTGAACAGGGAAGTATTGTTTACCAAGTCACAGGACAGTAGAACTAGAGGGCGCCAATGATATCAGTAGGTTAAAACTAACAAGAGAAAGTACTACTGTAAGTAACACATAGTTAACTTGTGAAATTCATTTCCACAGGAGGTAGTGGGGGCAGATTGCATAGGTAGGTTTGAAAAGGGACTGGATAAACTTATGGATGATAGAGCTAGTAATGGTTATTGAACAGAATGACTAAAGAAGTTTCCTCTGGCAACTCTAAACGAATAATATTGGATTCCAGGGAGGATATTGAATAGGCCATAGGTCACTTGGGAAATTTCTGGGTCAATGCATTCTCTCTATAGCATCCATGTCTGCCATTGTTGGAAACAGAAGACTGGGTTGGATGGCCAGACCCAGTATGGCACTAATTATCTTCTTTTGTCCCACTTGTGAATGATTCCATACATAACCTTACTCCAGTAGCATATATTTTTTAAATCACTGAACTGAAAGGAAAATCTCTAGATCATAAATCAAAGTCCTTGCCCACAAGATTTGTTTGACCCTTTCATAGTGATCTGGCCTCTCCAAACCGTGCTGAGGGAGACCACTTGTTTTCCTTACTGTGCATTACTTAAACTGTGCATCTGTTAGCAGAACAGCAGTAACATCAGATGAATTCATTTCATTTCCAGAGACCTTTGAATGAAAGATACTTTCCAGACGTTACAAAGCATGTGCTTGAAGCATAGCAAAGATATAGCTTTTGATAGCAGGCTATGCTGTCAGTTCTTATTTGTCATTCTGCTCACAAATGAAATTAAAAAAATCTGCCATACATTTGAATGTACAACTATAGCCCTGGTCTGATGAACCAAAAAAAAAAATCCTTTTTTTACTTGAACTGCAGTGAAATATTGCTTTGAAGTGGAATGCCATCTGTGTAATGGAACACATTAAAAAGCTGTGCAAGTTCCCGAGTGTAATTTGGCATACAAGGCACATTTTTATCCTTGTTTATGTGGGAGTTGCATGGACAGTTATGAATAACAATAACGGTGTTCTTCAGGAAGGTCCCCATGAATTGTGTGTTTAAAAATGTGACTTGCAATATTTATTCTCCTTTGAATGACTGCCCATATGGGCATTCCACAATTGATGCGTATATACTTCAGATACTCCACCTGGGAGACTTTTTGGCTGGCACTACTTATGTGGTGTGCCCATACCTTGAAAGTCTTTGCATATCACAGAGGGGAAAAGGGCAGAAGGAACCTATAGCTCCTTTGTTTCCCTTAAACATGTATTGGTCCAAGATAAAGTTTTTGCTGTCTTCATTCAGACTGCTGAGAAACATTGCTTTAATTTATCTATTTTAAGCACTAGCCAAGGTTTTCCTACCTATTATCTGATCCAACCACAGGGCACTAATCTAGTGTTTTTGGTCCTCATGGCTCCATGATTTTAACCCCTAGTGACCTGTTTCATGCTGCATTACTGAATATGGCTTTCTTTCAGCAAGGGTAGGGGAAGGAGAGCTAAAGACAGACCCCCCACCTAATTTGTTTTACTCTGAAATAGTATCTTCATAGAAAAGCCCTAAAATCCTATAGAGGTGGTTGCTTTGTTCCACTGGAACCAAAAATTCACCGTCACCTTCTTTCCAGAATTTCATGTGCCCAAGATGGATGCATCATTCCACTTTCTGGTTGGTAGCTGTCAAATGTTGAATCAAAAACAGAATAAATATAGCACATAAGCTTTTATTTAAAAATAACCTATTTTGGATATAATGTCTTCAGTTTGCAGAACTGACAGCAAATTCCCTTATACTCAGTGTATTCCCAAACTGTTAATGTGGAAGCTTTGGGAGATTCCTTGAACGTATTCCCAAGTTGGGAAACATCACTTAGGTATAAATGGGCAGTTAGCCAAGGTTTTAACTTTTAACTGTTTGCAGCTAAAAACATGGCTCCTAAATCCTATATAGGAACATAGATATGGGATCTGATTTTTAAAAGTGGGCATCAAGTTTCCAGGAAATTAAAATTGTTAAATAGGGTAAAATCAGAGGGCACCTATACCTGAGCAGTGAGGCTGTTCCAATGTGCTGTAATTACAGTGTATCGGAGCAGACTTGATAAACCGAGCCTGCTGGAGCATGGTAATTGCCACACTCCAAAAGCCTCCAGCTTCTTGTGTAGTAATGTCTCTGCACTTCAAAAATGGCAGTGGGGGTGCTTTAACTAAAATGTATTGAACGAGCTTAAAAGTGACCCTGCTGCCATTTTTAAGTGCAGGGACACTGATACGTGAAACGCTCCAGGTGCTTTAATTAGAATAGCTCCCAGAACTGCCCTAATTAAAGCACTCCCCTCCCCCCTGTCTCCTGGATCATGTGCATAAAAACCCAGAATGCTTCTGTTCTTTTCTGCTCTGCTCTATTCTATTCTACAATCTATATATTTTTAAGGAAAAATGTATACTGTGTTAGTTTTGTGGTAAATATAATTAATTGTTATGTTATTAATTTGCTCACAAAAGTACTTTATTATTCTATTCATTCAAATGAACAACTGAAAATATGTAATAATGAGTGACTCAAACAAATAGTTTGCAACTATTTAAACTTTTCTGTTTCGAAATAGAACTGTGGAAACCATTTGAAATACAATTTGAAGCCACAGGGTCACTGGCTTTCTAGTTAAGTATATTAATATTAATGCTTTAATAATAAATTTGAAACTCAGCCTAGGTTCCTAGAAAGATGTATCTGATGAATGCTAACCCTGACAGTGATATAGGGCTTAGCCCCTTGAAACTGTAGAAAGATCAGTGTCTTGCATGATTCTGTTGTGCTGCACTACCAGTGTCCCTTCAATATTGCCAAACCAAAGGATTCAAAAATCAAGAAATTACCTTTCTTTAAAATCCAAGTTTATTATTATTAGTACTACTAGTAGTAGTAATATGGGGAAGCTTTTTATTATTATTATTATTATTATTATTATTATTATTATTATCTGACTTTTGAGATTTTTCAGACTATTTCTGCAAACATAAAAAGTAAAAAATATATTTTTAAAAGAACGATGGGTTTGTCTCCTAATTAGATGTGGAGGGAAAATGGTTTTCCTGGTTTTGAGATGGCAGAGATTTGAGTTACATCCTAGAGTACACTTAATGTACTATCTGCCTGCTAGTATGGAATGCATCTCCTTTGCCCTGGTCATCTCCGATCTCCTCCTCCTTATCATGTGTGTCTGGAAACCGCAATTTCTGGCATCAACAAATATCACAAGACCTAGCAACACTTTTTCCTTTTAAGTTTCCTTTTGCTTTTTCTTGGGGCGGGGGGTGGGAAATGTTCATACCTCAGGACTGAAACTTAATAGTTTTACACAGACTGTTTGATTTCCTAAACCAGAGCCTTTGCAACATAGCATTTCTAGACTGTTTTAAGGCACAACTCTCTGTTTTATTTACCTGATTGAAGTCATCAACTTCAGTAGAATTTCTGTCTTTAATTCAGCAAAATTAGGGCTGTGGTTTAGGGTGGTTTTTTCCTGAAAAATTTCAAACCAGTTTACATCTACTTAATCTGATAACTTGTCGAATCCTATGTCTCAGTAGACATGTCTACAGGCAAATTTACCAAGCCAGACAGCAATACATTAAACCATACCATGGTTTCATGAATGCTACCTCCAGAACAAGAAGCAGTGTCATTGTATTCACACCGGTAGGCTAATCAAAGTAGCTTAAGTGACAGTTTGAGAGTGATGCTCAACCTCTGGCCCACAGGTCAGAGCTGGTTTGTGGAGACATGTCATCCAGCCCAAGAGTCTTCCCCCTGCATCTGGAAATTTGGTGACAGTCACAGTGTTAATTGTTGCTACCATGCTGCCAAATTTTGGGACCCGGGGGGAGACCTGCAGGCTGGATAGCAAGGTCTGGTTGTGCTCGCCTTTGTTCCAGGAGGTGCTCCTGCACAGCCTTCACCTGGGCTAGAGATCGTGTCTGTCCTGGGCTTGTGGGTGGACCCCCCACAGGCTACCCCTGCTGATGTCAGGAGGTTCCCTTAACTCACCTGCCATGACTTGGGATGGTACTTCAGTGGGGGGTTCCCCCTCGGGGCAGCCTCCAGGGTCGTCACGTCTCCCAGTGGCCACTCTTGGGGCTCCGACCTCCCCTACACCCCGGCCACTCACCTTAGGCTATTGGTCTTCAGGCCCCTTTGGTGTTCTCAGCTTCTCCCTGATCCTGTCTACAGCCCATCCACCATGCATCTGGGTCTTCAGGCCTGGTGTATGGCTTACAAGGACCGTTGGCCTGGTCCTTCCACTACTACTCCCTAATGCTGTAATCTAACCACCCTGTGATGGTATGTGCCTACCCCACTACCAAGCTAACCAGGGTTTCTAAGCTAAAGGACCCGGAGGCCCACAAGGATGCCTCTGGCCTCTGGGTCAAGTGGTTCACACTGGGCTCAGGCCCCACCGTTCAGACGGCTCCCCTGCTGGGGTGTCTAATTCTCGCCTTTTCCCTAGGCCACTGGGGCCACGAGAGTCCACTATCTGGCCCTTCTTTGGGTCTCTGTCCATTGTTTACTGCAGCCCAATGAGGCCCTGTTGGGCCTACCCCCCTGTTGGGCCTACCTTTGACAGGTCCTTCACGGATGCTGCCACTGGCCCTGCTGCAGGTGCAGCTGCTGTTTTTCTCATCAGCGTTGCGCCTACCTTCACTGCCACCTCTGCGGCCAACTGTGCTGCAGGCTCTCCCGCTGCTCCTGCTGTCGGCGCAATACGTGGCTTGCTGGCCAGCTCTGATGTCACCGCCACTGGTTTCCCTGCCGGTTTTGCTGCCGGCTATGCAGCCAGATTCCTTGCCAACTCTGCTGTCAGGCTCACTGCTGACTCTCCCAGAGTCTCCCGTAGCTCTGCCCCTGGATTTTCACACTGCTGGCTGCGGCGGCTGATTCCCTCTGCACGAGGGCTCTCCCCTCCAGCCTCCTTGTATCAGCCGCCCCACCTTCTCACTGGGGCCGCTTTTCATCTCTTCCAGGCAGTGTCCTCTGCCACCACTGCTCAGCCGCAGCTGTATATATGCGTGGCTGATCACCCTTGCCAGTGGTTTTGCTGTGCGCCCCTCCTCCTGCTCTTCCAGCTCTACAGGAGGTAAGTGGGGCTCTCTGTCGACCTGGGGTTCCTCTGTCACCCTGGCTCCCCTGGGACACTGGTATATGGGATTAGGTTTGCACATGACTTATCTGGTGCATGGTCCATGGCGGCTGGTTAGTGTGTGGCCAGATCTGCCATGAGGGGTCAGGCCAGCTTGAGACAGGATCTAGTGCTGGGCTGGGCTGGGAGGTGGAATTGTTCTGTGGGTGGATCTGGCAACTGGGGCTGGACTGACATGCTGGATCACACAACTGGATGAATTCTGCATGCCAACCCCATGTCTCTCACTGGGGTTGTAGAGAGGCAGCAGCAAGACACCAGACTACCATGTGTAGACCCTGAGATGGTGCAGAGTCACTTGGCAGAACTGGATGCCTTTAAGTCGGCAGGCCCGGATGAGCTCCATCCGAGGGTGATGAAGGCACTGGCCAACATCATTCCAGAGCCAATGGCAGGAATCTTTGAACGCTTGTGCTGCATGGGCAAAGTCCCAGAGGACTGGAAAAGGGCCAGTGTGGTCCCCATCTTCAAGAAGGGGAGAAAGGAGGACCCGGGCAACTATAGGCCAGTCAGTCTCACCTCCATCCTTGGCAAAATCTTTGAAAAAATCATCAAGGCTCACATTTGCGAGAGCCCAGTGGGACTCCAAGATGAACATGAGTCGGCAGTGTAATGAAACCATCAGAAAAGCCAATGGCACTTTATCGTGCATCAGCAGATGCATGACGAATAGATCCAAGGAGGTGATATTTACTCTCTATCAGGCGCTGGTCAGACTACAGTTGGAGTACTGCGTGCAATTCTGGGCACCACACTTCAAGAGGGATGTGGATAACCTGGAGAGGGTCCAGAGAAGTGCCACTCATATGGTTAATGGCCTGCAGACCAAGCCCTACGAGGAGAGACTAGAGAAACTGGACCTTTTCAGCCTCCGCAAGAGAAGGTTGAGAGACAACCTTGTGTCTGCCTATAAGTTCATCACGGGGGCACAGAAGGGAACTGGTGAGATTTTATTCACCAAGGCGCCCCCAGGGATTACAAGAAATAATGGCCCCAAGCTAGCAGAGAGCAGATTTAGATTGGACATTAGGAAGAACTTCTTCACAGTTAGAGTGGCCAAGGTCTGGAATGGGCTCCCAAGGGAGGTGGTGCT
>JAGPOW010001296.1:123776446-123843657 GCA_030014935.1 Caiman crocodilus
TAGAAGACATATAGTCAAAAGAACTAATAACAACATTGTTTTAACACACAGTTAATTGGATCATAGCACCATAGTAAGAGTAGAAGGGACTTCACAAGGTTATCCAGTCCAGTATCCTGCTCAAGGTAGGATCATCCCAAACTAAACCAGCCAAGCCAAGTGTCTGTCGAACTTGCTCTTGAAAATCTCCAGAGTTGAAGGTTCCACAGCTCCTCTAAGTACAATGTTACAATGTCTGGTCACCTTCATAGTCAGAAAGTTCATCCTGATCTCCAAACTAGACCTCCTATGATGCAGTTTGAGGCCATTCCCTATTTTGAATGGGAAAAGAACATAGTGTTGGATTTGACTAAATGCAGTAATATTCCAGGTGAAGCTTCACCAGTACTAAACAGAGTGGACGAATCACTTCCTTGATTTGCAAATGACATTTCTCTTGGTATAACCCAGTGTGCTGTTGGTTTTTTCTTTTTTTTTTTTTTTTTGCAAACAGAGCACACTGTTGCCTCACAATCAGCTTATGGTTTATTATAACCCCCAGATCCTTCTATGCTATACTTCAGCATAGTCACCCATTCCACAGTCTGTATTTGTGCGTACAATCATTTTGTCCCAGTTGTAGGACTTTGCACTTGCTGTTGTTGAATCATCTGGTTTACTGCAGACCATTTCTTCAGTTTGCCTAGATCATTCTTGATCCTAGCCCTATCCTCCAGAGTGTCTATAATTCCACCCAGGTTGGTGTCAACCACAAATATACTAAGCATGCACTTAATCCTGTTAAATAAACAAGTAAAATGGGACATCTTAAGCTGCTATGCCTACTTAGGATCACCTCATTAGTAAATGAACCATTAGTCTCAGTTCTGAATTTTTGTAAACTTAAGTAGCTTCATTTACACCAAAAGCAATGAGGATTGTTGTGGGTGGTATCATTTATTGAATGAATTGCATGGTTGGGATAAACTTGGGTGGTGTACAAGTATTATATTTGTCTCAATAGAATCACATTTAATCTAGCAGAAATGCTCAGTATGCAGTCAGTAGAAATTCAAACCTTGTCTGATGTGGGTTAAATCTGCTTTGGTGGGGATTAGACTAATTTAACAAACAGTTTTACAGTTCCCCTATCAATAAAAAGTAACCCACTGACCTTCAGCATCCCAGTGTGCATTGCCCCTTCTTTTCCCTTCCCCATGCAGGGAAATATAATCCAGTTGAGTGTGAAGCAAAGTCTACCCTCTTGCCTTTGCCCCTCTTCTCAGGCCCACCTTGTGCTCTAGCCTTCAGGAAGACACAGGAGGTAGACAGAGATGTCCTCGGCATGCAACTTTGACTTCCAGATGCTCCAAACTCTGGGCCAGACCCCCAAGATACTAAGACACCAACTTAGCGGTGAGTCTGTGAACATGCAGACCCACCACTAAGACTCAGGCACATACATAAAGACCCAGGTTCCTAAGACTTCAACACAGACCCAAAACCTCAGAACTGAAGTTTCAGACCCAAGCACCAAAAAACAGCCCACATCCAAGCATGGGCCCACCCCTAGCATGTGAGAACCAGTTGTGACATTTTGAGTCTGGAGTGCAGGGCAGGTGTAGGCAGAAAAAAAACAGGCAGAAAAGGAAGTGACCTTGACAACATTGCAGCTTGAATGGTTGTGTCTGGCCTGGCTGCCACTGTCAGATATCCAAGCCGTATTAGCTCATGGTATGGGTATGTGTTGCTGGCATGGCTGTTGGGGGCAGGTGGATGCCCCTGGAAAATTAGGGTCTTGGTGGGACATGGCCTGCCATGCTGGGACTGGCATGTGGATGACCCTGCAAAGTTCAGGGCCTTCCGGGGTATGGTCAGCTGTGCTGTGGTCATTCAGGTGCAGAAGACGCACCTGACTGGGTCCAGACCCAGTCAAGATATGCCAAGACCCAGACCCATGTTCTCTGAATTACACCTTTCCTCACCCACCTGGTGACCTCCAAATCCATCCACAGACACCCAGACCACAGGGGCATCACCAAACACCACAGCAAAGTCTGGCCCATGTCCCTCCACTACTTATAGCTGGGGACAGAATTGGACAGTTGAGGATATGGGGGAATCTCATCATCATCTGGGGTAAAGAGGAGACCCAGGAACAGCTCCATAGCTTGCACTGCAACAAGGAGGTGTACAAGCAGATTGCCACAGAGATGAGAATGCGGGGCCAAGACTGGGATGGGTCACAGTGCAGGGATGAAACCAAATAGATAAAGACAAGCTTCAAGCAGGCTTTCAATGCCAGCCAGACCTCCAGGGGCAAGAGGTACACCATGCTCTTCTCTGAGGAGTGTCCCATAGGGCAGAACCTGTGCAGCAGTAGGTGGGCAAAAAACTCTCTTAGCTGGGTCTTCAGAAAGTTAGCAGTGCATCCATAGTTGCTACAATGGACATGGCATCTTGGGATGTCAGATCATCCTATTGGAGCCAGAGATAAAATGAAAGCTTGACTCTCACATTGACTGGCATCCCCAGCTGCTCAACCATGTCATCAAAACATGTGACACCCTTCTAGGACTCAAACACCTTTTGGGGGAAATCTGCAGAAGGAACAGGATGTAGGGATGGGGGTGGGGAGGTGGGGGTGAGTGCTGACACATAATAAAGCTCCTGCCTCCAGTGCCAACTAACTTATTCCAAAGAAAAGTTGGGAAGAAAGTACTTCTTTTGCAATGACAGGGGAGGGTTGGAGAGCTCCTCCTGTGTCCTGTGAGTGGGCACTCCCTGAACACTCCTGGGAAATGCAAAATCTTGGGATGACCCTGTGTTTCTGGGGTGATAGATGTGCAATCTTGAGTTTCTTGACTGACAAATGGCTAACTGAGTTTCTTGAGAGGATCCCATTTGCTCCCTGCTGGACAGCCTTCCCAGTATGGCAGGGGGCCAGCTGGGCAACAATGGCCATGAAGGCAGCCCAGAACATGCAGAAGTTCTGCAGCCACTACTTGTCCCAAGTGCTCTACCACTACTTGCTGCTGTGCTCACAAGCCATGAACTGCAGCTTGATAGTATGGAAGTACTCCCAGAGCACCACAGAACCAGTGGTGTCCAGAAGGGCCTTGGATTCATCAGCCAGGTAACGGTAGTCAGCCAATTCCAGGTTACTTGGTTGCTGCAAGCTATGGTAAATAGCCCCATGCAGGAAGCTAGGTGCCTTGATCCTAGGCCTGGAACGTACAACCCAGAGCCTCAGCCAAGGTTCATCAGCTTGTGTTGGAGGGGTAGGATCCACAGTAGGATGGGAGAAGAGAAACTGATGCACTTGTGACCAACAAAAGGAGGGCCATGCTCAGAGTCTCTTGTTGGGAGCCTTGGAGTAGGGAAGAAGGGAAGGATAGAGGAGTTACTGTGGCTGGTAGTTCCCTGGGGGAGGAGAGGGGGGTGGTTCACAGTGGCAGCCAACCAGTCAGGGCTGCTTTGTGTGCTCGACTGCTCTCAGCAATCTCTGACAGCCCAGGGCACCCATGTGGCATGCTGGGATGCATGCACAGGGGCCTCCTGTCTACAGGCCAAACACTTTCATGTTGAAACTAATCTATGCAACTTAGGGTCAAATGAACACATCACCATCCCCACTGTCTTCTATGGATGTGAAACATGGGTGACCAACTGTCATCATGTCAAGAGCCTGGAAAGGTATATTTAATGATGCCTTCAAAAAAATCCTCCACATCAAATGGGAAGATCACTGCACAAATGCTAGCATCCTTGCTGAAGCCAATGGTACCAGAATTGAGTTGGTGATCCTGAAGCACTAACTATGCTAGGCTGGAAATTGTATGCAGATGCCTGACTATAAACTCCCAAAACAAGTATGCTACTCCCAACTTAGTTATCACCTGAGATCTTCTGATGGCCAGAGGAAATGCTACAAGGTCACTTTGAAAGCACACCTCAAGGAAATAGATGCTGACATCAACATCTGGGAGATGCTGGCTGTCAACTGACTTCAGTGGCACTACAAACTCAACCAAGTGGCAGCCCATTTTAAGGTAATGCACCCTGCCCTTGAAGCAGAGAAGAGAGGGCAAGGGAAGAAAAAGGAGGGCAACCCCAGCCTACAGCCTATTCTCTCCTGTGGAAAGTTCTCCAACTTCTGTGTATGGACCTATGGCTCAAGGATTTGACTCAAGTCACATCAAGACCCAGCAATCAAAACTGACTTTGGCAAGCTCAGGAGACTTGTCAGTGGGGCCCTAAAGGGCCACAACCCAAAGAGGAGGGGAGCTCAGGGTGAGTGGTTGCTCCTTAAGGGAGAAATCCTGGATGCGCAAGTAAAGTCTATCCCGTCTCAGAGGAAGGGCAGCAAAAGGGCACAGCAGCTCCCTTGGCTCTCCAGGAAACTAGCAGACCTCCTGTGGCTAAAAAGGGAGACCTACAAAGGATGGAGGACTGGATCCACCTCCAAGGAGGAATATTCTGCACTGGTCTGCATCTGCAGAGAGCATACCAGGATAGCCAAGGCTGCAACGGAGCTCCAGCTAGCTACAAGTATCAAGGACAATAAAAATTCCTTTTTTAGATATGTGGGGAGCAAAGGCAACATTGGACCCCTGCTAAACCAGATGGGACAACTGACAACCGATGCCTAGGAAAAAGCCAACTTGCTAAATGGGTACTTTTTCACCAGTACAGTTTTTCACCAGTCCCATGGGATGCCCCTGCCCATTATGAGATGGGGAGGCCTGGGTGAGGGAGATTCCTTACCCTCCATCAATGCTGACCTCATGAAGAAACACCTTGAGAAGCTGGATACCTTCAAGTCTGCCGGCTGTGATGGTTTACACCCCAGGGTACTCAAGGAGCTGGCTAGCATCATAGCTCAGCCCCTGGCACGGACCTTTGAGAACTCCTGGTGCTCTGGTGAAGTGCTCGATTATTGGAAGAAGACCAATGTGATGCCTATCTTCAAGAAAGGGAGGAAAGTGGATCTGGCAAACTACAGGCCCATCAGTCTGACCTCTATCCCAGGGAAGGTCTTAGAAAAGATTATCAAAGAGGCCATTCTTAATAGACTGGCTGATGGCAGCACCCTGAGGGATAACCAGCATGGGTTTTTTGCGGGTAGGTCTTGCTTGACCAATCTTATTTCCTTTTACGACCATGTGACCTATCACCTAGACAAGAGAGAAGAGACTTATGTCATATATCTTGACTTTAAAAAAGGCTTCTATCTAGTATCCCTTGATAACCTCTTAGCAAAACTGGGTAACTGTGGCTTCGGCCTTACTGCAATCTGCTGACTGGGAAATTGGCTCTGTGGTCGGACCCAGAGGGTGGTGGTTCTTAGAAGTTAATCATTGTGGTGCCCTGTGTCCAGTGGGGTCCCTCAAGGCTCTGTCCTTGGACCTATACTACTTAACATCTTCATTAATGATGTGGACATTGGTATCAGAAGCAGACTGACCAAGTTTGCTGGAAAAACCAAACTTTGGGGTAAAGCATCCACACCTGAGAGGAGGGTGATCCAGGCTGACCTTGACAGGCTCAGGAAATGGGTGGACGAGAACCTGATGGTGTTTAACACCGAAAAATGCAAGGTTCTCCAACTTGGGAGGAAACACCGGCAGCATGCTCATAGAATCGGCAGTGCTACACTGGATAGCACTACAGAAGAAAGAGGCTTGGGTGTCATCATTGACCACAAGATGAACGTAAGCCATCAATGTGATGCTGCAGCTAGTAAAGTGATCAAAATGCTGGCTTGCATCCACAGATGCTTCTCAAGCAAATCATAGGACGTTATTCTCTCGTTGTTCTCAGTCTTGGTGAGGCTGCAGCTGGAGTACTGCGTCCAGTTTTGGGATCCACAATTCAAAACGGATGTGGTCATGCTGGAGAGAATCCAGAGGAGAGCCATGCATATGATCAGAGGTCAGGAAAACAGACCTTATGAACTCTTCAGCCTGGAAAAGCAGGCTCAGGGGCGATCTGGTGGCCACCTATAAGTTTATCAGGGATGATTGCCAGGATCTGGGGGAACATCTGTTCACCAGAGCGCACCAAAGGATGACACGATCAAATGGTCACAAACTCCTCCAAGACCGTTTCAGGCTGAACTTCTTTACTGTCCAAGCCCCTAAGGTCCAGAATAGACTGCCACCGGAGGTGGTTCAAGCACCTACTATGAACACCTTCAAGAGACATTTGGCTGCTTATCTTGCTGGGATCCTATGATCCCTGCTGACTTCCTGCTGCTGGTACACAGCACAGGACTTGATGATCTTCCAAGGTCCCTTCCAGGCATAATGTCTATGAAATCTATAAAATGAGGCATGGTAGAGATCATCCTTGAATAGAGGGATTGCTGACAACAACAATTGAAACTTGTACACAGTTTCCTTCCTGTTTCACACAGTTTCCACAGTTTCCTGAAACCTTTGAATGCAGGATTCTTCTTCATATCCCATTTACATCAGTTATGTGGATATACACCTTCTAAGGATTGTGCTAATAAGGTAGAGTAATAGCTGAAAACTGATGCATTTCCAAATGGTTAAAAGTGCCTATTTTACAAATATGTTACACAGTTGATACGCCTTTTATACTTGCAATATAGTGCCTTCTCTAAAGTACGTACCATTAATGACCTACCTTATAGAGCAGTCTAATAAGTTGTATTATTATTTTTATATGGATATGGTCCTAAAAGTAGTTCACACTTCTTTAAAGATAGAAGGGCAGGTGATACTGAAAATATTGGAAGATACTGTGAATATAAACAGCATTTATCAACCCTTCCCAGATAGCGTTATTTAAGGTATTATAGCTTTTGCTTTATATTTACAATATGGGCCAGTTTCTCAAGTGGTAAAAGCTGGAGTAACTGCATCTGGCCACATGACCGTGACAGTTAGGTTTTAGGTGGTGACAATTGTTTGAGTGTTTGCATGTTAGATATGTATAGTAAATTCTGTGGCTAGACACAGTGACTGGCTATACTAAAGAAAGATTCTTCAGGATCATGAAGTGATATAAAAATGATTAAGGGAAACTTTTATTGACAGCAATATTATATACTTGCTATAATTCATAATCTAGAACAGCCTTGATTCTAATGTCTAAATTATCTTGTACTTCTTACCTCCTCTCTTTCCATAGTTCAGACAATAACTTGCAACATTAACAGTTTGTTTTCTCTTAATAAAATAATTAGTAACTAAATGCATTAGCTAGATAAACTTGTGCATTAGAAAGATTGACAGCCCTCTGGGAAAACAGTAGATGGATCTTGCCTAGAGCTAGAACTTATCTTCAGACATATATGTAGTATCCAAATATCCCTTTGGATCATTCAAAGCAAATGCTGTATCCAGGAAGAGTGGAGAAAGCAAAGTGCTCAAGCCAAACCCCAAATATTTCCTTTGAGACAGCCCCAGGGTCAGCTGCTACCACAGGCAGCAGTGGAGCCAGACAGAGAGAAGATGCCATTCAGAGCGTGGTGTCCAGGCTCTAAGACTCTCAGGCATGTTTCAGTTGTGACCGCAAATATTTACTGCCTTGCTGGAGCAGCAACTAGATTAGAAATTTCCAGTCTCTCCTTCATGTTGCAAGAAGGATGGCTTTAAAATGAATTTGAATACAGTGACTTGAAATATACTCATGCTTCAGTAAAAGCAAGCAAATGTAGCAGCAGAGAGGGGGTCAACCTTAGGCATCATCAAAGCAAGCAGCTGCTTAGTAACCTCTGCTTTTGGAGAGTCAGCTGTCTCGTGCACAGCCTCCTCCCCTTGGCGCGCACACTGCCGACTGGAAGGGCAAGAACTTCCCTGCTGGCAGATTCCACTTCGCTCCCTGGGAGTAGGAACAGTAAAGGAAACCACAAAGTATGCCCCACCTATTGAAATATTAGTAGGCATTTTTACATGTGCTGTGGGACGTGGAGCTGGGAGCTTTATTTAGCAAGCTGCATTAATTAAAAGCACCTGCGCGTCACATGCATCTGCATCCTTGCATTGAAAAACGGGTGGTGGGGTGCTTTGAACTAAAGCTCATCAAATGTGTTTTATTTCAAAGCTCCCCATTGCCGTTTTTCAGCATGGAGATGCGCTGTGCCTCTGATACACACGATGTGGAAGGCTGCTGGAGGGCATGAATCTCCATGCTCCCGCATGCTGGATTTACAGCTCATTGGATTAGGCTCCACACAGATGTATGGAAGCCCGAAAGACTACCTCTGAGTATGAAAACTGTACTCAGACATTGGTCTCAGGGTTTCTCTATTAACCAGTTCTGTCTTCCCTATACATATCTCTTCTATGTTAAGGGTTTTGTATGTGATCCTGAAGGTACTGAAGAATAAATGAAGCACAATAAACGTTGGGCAAAAAATAGGAGCTTTCATGAAGAACATTTAAAAGAAAAAAAAAATGTTCACTTGACACTTTCTACAGATTTTTGATTGCCTTCCATCTAAAATAAGGATAAGAAACAAGATAATTTTGGCCAAAAAGTTGAAAACTATAATTAGAAAAATTCTACTACCATGCTTGATGGGAGTTTCAGTGTGGATATTCCACCCTCTCCTTCTTCTTATGAGCCAGGCCTCTTGTCTTGACTAATTTCCCATATTTCACCATGTATTTACCTCTTTGCTGAGTTCTGGAAATGGTGGGCAGGGGGTGCAGGCCAGGGAGCAGAGGCTTGCACCTGCCTCATACTCTCCCCCCCATTTAACACAGGGGAAAAAGTCCCTTGTCTTGGAATTGAGTATGAGGAAGGTGCAAGCCATTTGTGTGGCTCTGGCTCCAGTCCCAACCTGGGTTTGGGGCTGGAGCCACAGCTATTGTCTGCCCCCCTGCTGCTTCTGCTCTCCCCACCTCTCTTCCTCCCCTGCAGCCTCTTTTGCCGTCCTGCTGCAGCCTCTGCTCCCTGGCCTGCACTCCCTTCCCACCATCTCCAGCCTGGGACATGGAACATGTGTGTACTCTGGTCCTAGCCTGGCCAAGTCGCAGTGGCAGAAGCAGTGACAGCTCAGGCCAGGCCCTGGAGCCAAGACCAGGACTCCTATACTGCAACTGCCACGATAGGTCCAGGCTTGGGCCAGAGCAAACACATGCTCCATGTCCCAGGGTAGAGTTGGAGCAAGGATAAGCAGCAGGGAAGGGGGACAGAGGCTTTGGTGTGCGAGAGGGAGATGGGGGATAAGGGGACCCAAGACTGCTGTGGGGGGCAGATATGGAAGGCAAGTGGTTGTGGGGGGCAGGTGGCTGGGACCAAGTGGTGGGGAGAAAAGAAGCAGGGATCAAGTTGCTTGACCCTTGCCAGCACCTACCCACCTACTGCCCCCCATCAGCTCACCTACCACCTGCTCCCCACTGCCTCCTCACCATCTACCCCATGTCCTCCCTCCCTCCCTCTTTCCCCACCATCTGTCCCCCACTGCCTGCTCTCTACTTCCTGCCTTCCTACTGCTCCCCCCCACTGCCTGCCCTCCTGCCACTGCTTTACCCTCTGCAGGGCTGGAGGGTACACATTTAAGATAAACCTCCAAGAATTAGATTCTATACGTGCAGAATGACAGCAAGTTAGTGTGTGTGTGTGTGTGTGTGTGGGGGGGGATCTTAAAATCAGGGCCATCTTGGATTTGAGTAAATATGGTATTTGTCCTTCAGTGGTGCTTGATATTATTCAGCAAAATAGCATTTGAATCTTACCCAATTATAATTCACATAATAATCAGACTACCTTGTTACGGTAACTCACGTCCTGTATTTCCCACTCAGCTAAGGGCTACTGTTATCCTTAAGGCTGTGTTCTTCAAATCATTTAAAGACTTCCTTAAGTTGATTTCTGAGGGATTGCATTGATTACTTGTGTTTAAAGTTAAGCATGTGTTCAAGTCAGCTGGACCAAAGCTTTAATTTATTAGAACGGGGTTTTGCTAACTTTCTTCAGCAGGATAGATCTTGACTGCTCAGGTGTGGTCCAGGGAAATCAGTAGGATTTTCTGCCACTAAACCTGAAGATGAGTAACATAACGGGGCTCTTGCTGTTCATAAAGTACTTTGAGATCGCTGAGAAGAAAGGTGTCATGGAAGGCACAAGGCTGTTCTTGTGAAAATGAAGTAACTCAGTGTCAGTGTCTTTAAAAGAAAAGATGGAGGGGGAGGGGAGGGGAGGGAAGGAAAAGTTCTACCAAAGAAATCTGCTTGCCATGTGTTGCTGTAAGAGCAGAGAAAAATCTGCTGATACAGCTGACCCTCTGTTCCATTTCCGTCCGACTCATCAAAATCACTTTAGAAAATATTATACATGATCTGTTTTTATTTAAGTCCTATCACGTCATTTTATTTAACGCATATCTTGCAAAACAACACACGCAGAAAGTTGAATGGAAAGCAGAATTCTAGATTTTAATTACAGTCCAGCCTAAGCAAATTGCAGTCATACAGAAGTAACAAATTAGACTGTATTCCCCAGTGGAGATCAAGGCCTGTAATTGATCTCTATCTTGCATGAAATCAGCCCCGGCATGGGGAAATGTGATACGCTGAAACAACTGTAAAATAACTTGTTTGGTCTGAGCAGCAGGCTTAATTGTACCGAGAGCTGTCTCACATTTAAGCAGATATGGCTACGAATGGAAGTTGTCTAAAGTGCTGGTTCTTTTACCTAATAGAATTGATTTTTAGTTTTAGTGAAAAAAATCAAAAGCTGGAAAGAACATTTCAAAGTTAGTCATCTCCATGTCAAAATGATTTTTCAATAGCCTTTTTAACTTGTGGATGGCAGTTTTTATTTTATCCAAAACCCCGAAATGCATATAGGCTAGAGTCCCCAGTGGCCCACAGGCTGACATGGTTAGTAAGTGAGAGAGAGGATGAACCCAATTGATTTAGAAAGCATTGCAATCACCTGTACCCTTTTCAGGAATGGGCTTTGGATGAATTCATACCTGATCTAGACAGACACTGGGTTCAGTGACAGTAGCAGGATTTGCTAGCATGGAGGCACTTGCCTGCTTGTGTGTACTGAATACTACAGGTTTTCTCTATCTAGTCTCTGCATTGGGCATGCATTGGAGGATCTGACTAAGGAGGACTTGAGTACTGACACTTGTAGCTCTTGCTACACATTCATTTTAGGCAGCTCCTGGAGTTCTTAACCCCTGGATTGTCCACACATGAACGCACACAACCAGTTTTAAGTACCCTTTAGATGGCTTAAATGTATGCTGCTCCAGGCTAGATTTATCTCTGATCCATGTTATCCAGGTCCTGTTATGTTAATGTGTGCCCACTCTAGGCAACACGTTAGTGTAAACACCGCACCTGTCCCCACTCCCCTGCTTGCCTGGGCCTGGTCCCTCCTCCACCCTATCAAGCTACTATCCCCCACTGCCCACCCCTTCCCTGGCCTGCACTGGGCCCTTTGCCCCCATCCCTCGCCAACCTAGATCGGCCTACTGGCTCCCAGATTGGACCTGACCTGCCAGCCCCTGCCAGGACCTCGGATCCCGGCTCACTCCTGCCTCCCCACCTTGCCCCATCCTCCCCATCCAGCCAGGAGAAGAGCTGCATCCCAGTGACCACAGCATCTGGGCGGGACGGTTCTTCTTCCCTGCTTCATTTCCTGGGGCAGCACCAGCAACAAAAAGTAAGCTGGGGTAGGGGGGAGCCCAAAATGGGAGGGGGCGTCGAAGGGATTCTTACCTTTCGGTCCTCCAGGTCCCTGCTGCTTGAACATGTGACTGCCCCAAACTCGAGGTAGCACTAACACCCATCAGCCTTTGTCTGGCTCATAGGGCAGCATGTAACGAGGTACTCAGGTACATGGTCCCAGTTAATGGCTAAGATTGACCTAAATTGCTTTGTTGAATAACAAGCCAATTCCTTTGTCACTTAGCTGTCCATATATGTAGGTCAATGAGACTTTGACATAGCATCTGTCATGTTGGATTAGAGTGAGATCAAAATTCAAAGACCCATAAGTAGCTCGACACTTCCTTTATATTGCCAAGAGCTCTTTCAATTCCTTTATACTTAGCGTTTTGTATTTTCTTTTCTGGGAAAGTCTGTTTCTAACAAAGGCAGTTAGCCACTTGCCTGCTGAATGTCTCCTTCCCCCCAAAAAATACTAAGCACAGAAAAAAGCATAAAGAAAACATAACTAAAAATAGTTGTGTTGTGTCTTTTTATGCCTGAGGTTTTTAGGCTCAGCTAGCTTTTTGGATCATGTTTGGATTGTGCATTATATCAAATGGCGTAAGATGTAATGCTGCATCTCTCTCCTCTCATTCCCTCCCTTCCTTTTTTTAAGTCTGAGTTTTGTGGGGTCTAGATACCTATTTTATAAATTACAGCCATTTCATATGATTCATATGATGATCCTATAAAGCTTCCAAAGATTAAGAAAAGAAGGTTGCAAAAATGTGCTGCCGCTGGTGTCAAACATAATGAAAAAAGTAAAATTGGACATGAAGGAGTGATGGTCTTATGCCTAAAAACAGAGGAATGAATCAAATGATCTAAATTTGATTTTGTGTTGTTTTGTTTTACTCTACCGCACCTTCTTATGTGACCTGGGGGAGATCACTTAACTCTTTCTATGGGCGTGATGCTCCTCTAGGGAACAAGGTAATAATTTGCAATATATTGTCTACTCCAGGCAGGGCTCTGAAAGAAGCAAATCACTAAAATGAAAGAAGTTCGTCAACAACCAATTTCCTATCTACCATTTCTTACAGGAAATACAAAGACTTCTCTGTCACTAACTTGAGTTTCATAGACAGCTATCCCAAAACTGACCTCGGTGCGTCTTAGCCTTCAGAAATACTGATCTTCCTACCTTCTGCTTTTCTTTGACCACTGCAAAACCTGAATAAAATCTACGACGGTGATAATTAAAAGAAAAAAATATCAACAAGTTATCTATTCCCTTGGTTTGGGAATCAATGGGCATGAATGCCTATACTGATTGGATATAGATTTGTATCAGCTCCTAATCTAATACAAAGTGACTACTATATTCAGCCATCCTTATTCAATTATTAGGCCTGCCAAAATCAATTAACTTAGGTATACTTGGGCTTTATATTGACATGTGAAATAACTTGTGCAGATATTGAGGGAGATGACTTTTCTTTAAATTCCAGAAGAAAGTAAATTCAGATATAAGCTCCAAAACTGGCTCTAGAGCCAAAGATTCAAACAACCCTACTGAAAGTATGCAATATGCAAGAGATGGAAAAGGCTTTTCCATTGACTTGTATACACTTTGGAGCAGCTCCCCACACTATTTCCACTTGTCCTGCAACTTTGCTTGTTATACAATCAAAACACACTCGTCCAGGGCATCTATGTTTTTATCTGTATATAAAAAGTCCTAACTAATAAACCTACGTCCATATTTTACATGGATTTAAATGTAAACATTTCCTCTGTGTTTGTGTTCATAGATGCACACATGCATATACACGTGCGTGCACACATATACAGAGAGATGGAGAGATAAAGAAAGAGACACTTTTACTTTATTATAGCATAAGGCCATTAAATAGTCTGTCTGCTTGCTCCTTCTGTTGTAAAAAAATATCAGCTTTTGACAGAAGGCTTGTTTTTAATGTGAGTGTTATATGCTCACATAAACTGGCAGGAATCTACCTGATACACTATAGCACCTTCCTGTTTATAGGATTTGTACAAAGGGCGATACTTTGAAATGGCAACTATAAAACATATTGAGATGAGCATGGTGCATCTATTGCCATCAAACAGTCTTTTCCCAGCCTCCCCTTTCGCCTGACAGCTCTTTAAAACATTTATACGGGCTGGGATTTATATCCTAAATGCATTCTAGTAGAAAAATACCTTAGTTGGTATCAGAACGCTGAAGTGGATGAGTTATTTAGGAAATAAGTTATTTCATTTTATGCTGGACCAAAATCACATGTTCCTGCTGTGAATAACCACTTCTGTTCCTTTGTTTACATACCATGGATAAATATTGAAAATGCTCTTTCCTGTGACAAAGCTGAGGGGAAAAGCCAGGAACTAAGCCGCATAATCCAGGACTCTTGAGGGCTCCTGAAGCAGCCAAGCTTTTCTGTCCAGTCCACGTTCAGCTGCCTATATGGGGAGGGGATCATGACCAGTGTTACTGCTTATTCTGAGCATCAGTGAACTTTTTTCTACTGGGACTTGCAGTGCCACAGTGAAAAGGGTAAAATACAATATGGATATGAAGGAAAGGGGCTATTACCTATAGATGCTCCACCTTGTTCGTTGCACAGATTGGAAGGTGTATAGTGAACAGGACAGCAGGAGGAGTAAGGGCCACTGAGAAATTTTGTCATGTGCTGCCATAGTTAAGGTAGCTGAATGTTGCCCTGGTTTCTAAATTTGCTGGTGTCTCACAGTTTCTCTGTGATGTTGGGTAAATCACCGAGATCCGGCTTTTTTCAGGTGGTCTCTAATGGTGTGTTCCTCATTTTCTGAGTGACTGATCTGAGACTCTATGGTCTGATTTGTGGAAGGGCTGAACGCTGCAAGTGAAATGAATTGGATACGTGATTTGATCATGGATGTGTTGTTTAATTATCATTTTTTCCTGAAAAAAAAAGCCCTAAATGTCTTATATTGGGCACAAGGAATTAGTGAGTAGTTTTGAAATGAATAAATATCTATACAAGTACTCAGACAGAGTGGTGGCAAACGCTATAAAGAAGTATATAAGGACATTATAAGTCAAGATTCATGGAAGGGTTTGCAAATGTACAGTGATTAAGGCTTGGAACCTTGAATCGGGAGAAAAAAAAATCTTGAAGAGAATCGTAGGACAATAGGTGGGAAGAGATCTCAAGAGGCCATTTAGACCTCTGCTCACAGCAGGGACAGCCCTGTCTAAGCCATCCTGGGCAAATGTTCATCTAACTTGCATTTGAAAGCTTTCAGTGACAGATGTCCCAGATGTTACCCTCGAGGGAATATGTTCCAGTGATTAGCTGCCCTTAGAACGAGGAAGTTCTTTTTGCTATGTAATCTAAATCACCTTTCCTGCAATTTCAGTACTTTGCTTCTTGCCCTGTCTCCAGTGGATGCAGAGAACAATTGAACTCAATCCTCTTTATAACAAGCCTTTGTGCAGGGTGTTATCAAAAAATGTCTAGTTTTTTTCTAACACAAAAAAGAATCCAATTCTCCCAGCTTTTCCTAAACCTTCAGTCATTTTTGTTGCTTTCCTTTGGATTCTCTCCAATTTGTCTGTATGTTAAACAACAGTGCCCCAAACTGGACACCATACTCTACTGAAGAATCACTTCCTGTAACTTTGACTTTTATCCAAAGAACAGATGTTCAGTAAGTGACTGCTGTCCATTCTGTGTATTGCATTATTTTCTGTGGAAAAAATTGGTGTATTGTATATATACCATCTTGTGCAAAAAGCACAACAGTACTGTGCCCAAAGGGCTGAACTTAGGGGGTACAGGCAACCTCAATTCTGGTAGGTCTTAATTTTTGAATATTTAACTTTACAATCTTCATAATGTTTGTTTTAACATTTTTGTATCTAATATATGAAGTGTCTGGGCAACACATTCTTTTTATGCATTAATATGAATAAAAGATTTGTTTATATGTTAATATTTACATCAGCATGTGGAAATAATTCTGCCTGAGCATTTGTGTGAACAAAAGTGCTAGTTGTGAGTGTTTAGACTAGAGGGAATGTGATATTATGAAAACAGACAGACTAAATCATGAGTCAGATTTCTCAAGTCTATAGGTATTTTCTTGTATCCATCTCTGATATGTGAACATATTTCCTCTCTTTGCACATTTCTAATGAAAAATGAGAAGATTTCCTTCCGCACCATCAGTATTTCTAAGAACCAAGTGCATTTCACAAGAAGTTTGTATTAGTGGAAGCATAAATGGGCAGCCTTGAGTAAGGGGCAGTGTCGGATGGGCCAGCAGAGGTGGCACTTATCTAAGTCAGTGCCTGGTCTGGTGCTCTGGTTGTCCCCACTCTCCCATGCCTTCCTTACTTGTGTTATTGTCTATATTACAAATTTCTGACAGCCAGGAACCCCTTTTCCCCTACAGCTCATAGCTCTAGATATTCACTGTCCCTCAGCAGCTTTTCTCCCTGTTTTACTGGGGAGGAGCTGAGTTGTAGGCCTTTATTCTGTAAAACTGCAGCAGGTGCAAATTCTTTTCAGATACAGTTTTTCCTCCTAATTTCATGTTTAGGCTAAAACAAACCCATGAGGAATGTACTGTACTCGGAGTGATGCATGCCACACAGTGTGCACACTGAGCTATTTTTGAAACGTGCCTTTTTTTAGCAGGCAAATCCCTTGATTCCTTCATGTACAGTCTGCATCCAGTGCAAGGAGACAGAAGCGTTTGGTGAATCAGGTTCACGAATTCCAGGGCAGCTTCTGGTTTCTTTTAAACGCCCGTTGTCTTGACCTCATTTACCTCCTTCGACAAGTTAGTGCCTGAAGCAAAGGAGATGCGGTTTTAAAGTAGCTGCTTCTACCGTGGCTGCATTTGCCTTCAAATGCTTGAAGCAACTGAACAAATACGTCAATCTGTAAAAGTGTTTGTGTCCCTGAAGGCACTATCTTTTGTGCGTGTGCAGTGCCAGAAGGCAGCTTGTTCTGCAGTGACAGCAAGCAGACGATCTTGGACAGAGGCACGAACAAAACAATAACCTCATAAAGTAGCCATAAACGTTTGTATTCTTAATGCCAGGTGGTCTCTGGTGTCATTGTTCATAAAGAATTCGGTCAGTCTTGTGTTCTGTACACAACTAACACAATATAAGGAGTCACACGGGCATGCTGGATTCCAGATAACCATATTTACTAAATATCTAAAACATTTAAGGCCTACGTATATATACGCATTGCTGCTCTGGATACACTGGGTCCTTGTGGCTTCTGAAACACAAGAAAAAAGCCACTAGAGTGCTCACAAAGTATTTAAAGGGACAATGGTTAATTCCAATTTACTATATTTGCAGGAGGGAGGAGGAGAGGTGGGTTTGCTTGAATGGCTTTGACAAGCTTATTATACAGAGGATTACTTGATAGTGGGTGACTGGTTGTGGGACAAGGCCCATCATGGGCAGAAACTCTTATTTTGTAAATAAGGCTATGTACAGGCATTGCACACAAACCATTAGAAGGTTAGTGCACGGTGAAGTGTGAACTCGAGTCTAAGATAGACTTGGGTGGATGTAGTATCAGATTTATGGGTGCAAACAGAAGTGCAGCTCCCAGTTGTAACTCAGAATGATTTCTGCAAAGCGTTGTGCGCTATAACATTACCCCAAACCAAACAGAAGTTCACTGTTGGTTCCAGGGGGAGGGGAACCTGGCTGTGGGCTGGGAGCCACAGCAATGGCCAGGCTCTCTGCCTGTGCTCACTGGTTTCAGAATGAGAATGGGGGAAAGGCAGAGGAGGGACCTTGTTCTTGGGAGCTGGTGCTGAAGGGTGAGATGGGTGAACTGGAACTGGGCTCCAATACATGCACCCCACCCTTCGGGGTGGGGGGGCAGCTGAAAACCCCCTAGACTGAATTCCCTCAGCTCCCTTCCCCTCCTCCCATTCTGATAGGCTAGGAATTTGGCAGATACAAGTTACAGAAGATGCTGCATTATGAAACATCTTTATCTGACCCCTCATGCAATCAGGTTGCAATCCTCCAGTATCCCAGGCTGCTTTTTCAGCCCCCACTAACCTCCCCTCTTAGGGCAGGTGGATTAGCTTTGGCCCACACTCATCTGCTCTGGCTGAGTGCTGGGCTGGCCCTGCCCCACCCCACCCTTGGGCTGTCACTGAACTGAGGCAGCAAAGCACTTGGCTCCCCAGTTCTGCAATGCTACCTGTGCCTGTTCGCTGGGCCGGGCAGTGATAGGAGGAGCAGAGGCCCACACCACTCCTTGCCCAAACCACGTTCTGCCCTCCCCTGCTTCCTGGCCAAGTGTGGCTTCTGTCACCAGCCTGCTCCTTGCTGGCTGTCAGTAGCAGTGAGTAAGAGGCAGGGAAAGTGGATCCCCCTGCCACATGGACCTGGGCCCTTCAGTCCCAGCCAGAACAGCTTTGGGTGCTGGTTTCCCTCCTCCCCCCACACTGACACCTGGCAGGGAGTGGGGCTGAAGAGAGAAGCCACACTGATCAGCTGGGCCAAGCATCGGGGAGGGGGAAACCCCCACTGCACCCCCCCAGTTGTTCTGGTTGGGTCTCAGGGGGCTGGGTCCATGTGGTGGGGGTCTCTGCTTTTCCCCTCTATGTGCTGCTGGCAGCCAGTCGCTGGTGGTGGTGGGAGGGGGGTGGGGGCAGCTGGGGAGCGATTCTGTGCTGCCTTCACACCCCTGCAGCTGACAGCAGGGGGTTAGGGACCCTGTGCCCAGCAGCCAATTGGGGTGGCCCACTCTTTGGGTAAATTCGGCTGCCCTTGGCAGTCTCTAGCACACTGGGAGGTGTGTGAGAGAGCTCCCAGCTTGCTGGCCTCAGCCAGTGCAGGCATCTGGGTGTTGCCCAGATGTTCAGTTTGCTTCCAATCTTATCTACGCATCTTAGAGAAACCCATGAAGGTTTGATCAATTCTGCCTTAGGCTTTCTGAATGCTGATACCTAGATAGAGAGTGAAGTTTTTCAAAATCACATGATTTCAAGAATGGGGCTTTAATGGAAGACAAAGGGAGGGAATGGCCACCTAATTCACTTTAAGCACCTCAACCAGAGCCCATTCATAGTCAATGCCATACTTTCCCTTGACAAGAATGGACTAGGCCAATGGTTGGCAACCTTTTCAGTTTGGGTTGAAAGGAGGTAGGTGGGCACAAGGATCTGGCTGTCAACACTGTCCTCATTTTCCTCCCAAGGCATGGGAAAATCTGCTTCTGTGGAAGCCCCATGTCCACAGGCCAGATCCAGTAGTTTTGCACAGTAGCAGGGGCCCGGACCCCTGGACTAGGTTGTAAAAGTAATTCTTCTTGTGTGATTCAGCAGCAATGAGAGGATGAATTTTCTGATGCATCTCCTCAAGAGTTAACAAAATGCCTGCTTTATCAGAGAAGTAAATAGTAACCAGCAGGAACTGTCTCTCCTGGAAGGTATACACTGTTGCTTGAGATTGAAGAATATTATTCTGTATGGGTTTTTTTTATTTGCCTGAATTAACAATGCATCTATTTCTTTTTCCTTCTGTATTTGATAGTTCAATTTCACTGGCTTCATTTTTTCCTGGTATTCCATACCTATGATCTGAATATGGGTGGGTCACCTACAAGACCTCTGAAAGTCTCTTCCAGCCCTACTTTTCCATGATTGCATACTTAAGTCAAATGCTAGTTGGCTAAGTCCAATGCTAGCATCAGCCATAAAACCTCTCTTAACCCTATTGGTACCTAGACATCCTAGACTCCTAAGGTTTCAGTGATCATGCTGTTGATGCCTGAGTTTCTGTGCTGCTGCATGTGCCCAATGCCCAAACCCTTGACAGTGTCTAGCTACTCAAAATCTTTCTCAGGATTCCCCTTCTTGGGCCTGATCCACTTGACATGCTCAGACCATTTCTCTCTGATCTTAGAGAAAACATAGGCGGTAAAGAAAAAGATCCCTCTTTCCATTTTCATACAATAGCTTACTGGTTGGAACACTCCTTTGGGATCCTGGGAGACCCACAAACTTTTCCTTCCCAGCAGACTGTCATCATCATTAGGGTGATATTTTGGGGATAGTTCTTACAACCTCCTGCTGTTCTTCGTTGCTTGGAATAGTTAAATATATATTAGATGCTAGAGAAAAGAAGAATCGAGAAGATGCAGCCCACAGATAAGGAAGTCCCATTGAGCAGACAGCTGAATCTTTAGGCATCTAAATATCTGGCCGAAGCAATTTTGACTTTACAAACACATGGCAGGTGTTAATCACATTTCTCAGTTCAGTGCTACGAGGCACTCAGGTACTCCTGTCCCGATTGCAGAATAGAACAGAAATTTGTACCAGTTTGCAGTCATTTATGTGTATAAACTGCTCTGAACTAGGATAGGAAGGCAGTTCTCGTGGTATTGCTAGGGGAATACTGGGAAACTCATGTGTCTCTATCATTTCCATTTAGGCAAGCGGTCACCAAAGGCTAAACTATCTCACTGCAGCTTGGACACTCTGAGAATGTTGTTGCCTTGTAATAATAATATAATTAATAATAATATAATAACAACTTACTATTTTATATACGTTTACTTCAGGAGATGACCGTCGTCATATCCTCTTCCTGTTTCTTACTCACTGTAGTATAATTGCTAACTGTGATATGCTGTGATGGGAATTATTCTGAGATAAGATACTAGGAAATGAGGGAACCATTTTGTATCCAGTCAGAAGGTGTACCTGGAGCCATAGACCAAGGCTTGGAGATGTGGGTGACCTGGGACCTATTTCACTTTTCCCTGTGAATGTGCTCTTATCTAATGTGATCGATGTCTCCTTGAAAACTTCTTTTTTTTCTCTAATAGCAGTCCATTTTAGCACCACCGGAGCAGTTTATACAGAAATGACTGCAACACATTTCTATGCTTAGATCCAGCAGCAGTTAGGTTTGCTGCCTGCCACTCTCTTTTTTCCCTCTTTTTGTATCTAAGTTCTTAAACGTACCCATTTCAAACTTCAGCATACGCCAAAAGGCGCAACAGTTTAACAGATCAGGATTGTAATTTTTCAAAGGCCTCGGGATGTATCCTATTTGTGTTTCCAAATATGAAGGTCATGGAGCAAGGTAACGTCTGTGGTACACTGTATACTGGTGTTTGTTACCCTGGTGTAGCCTTCCTAAAACAATGTAGCAAATAAGAAATGCAGACCTGCTGATATTCTCTGACCAACTCGGAAGGAAGAGGCTGAGTATTTTCATAACTTAGCATATATTTGCATCTGTTTAACACCAAACTATCAAAAAAGGCATTTTAAGTGATCTCTTTTATTGAACCAACTTTGTAGCTGGGAGGGATATAGACAAGCTTTTGGGTACCCATGGCTACAACTTCACTCCAAACTATCAAAAATACATTCCAAGTCTACATTGTTACAATCCCTATTTTGAGGAGATGATTGCCTTCATTTTTAGGGAATGTAGAACGCTCATTATGTGCAATACGCCACTTAAAATATTCCCTTTCATTAAAGCACAGACTAACATGGCATATTTATTACTATGCTGATTATTCCATAGTAGTTCCTATGCCATATAAAAGTATGCTGTTGTAATTCAGATTTACAGCATCTTATATTTTCCCTTCCCATAATTCCCATAAAAAATGAGGTCATGTCTATAAGAGCTTTTAAAAAAAAAAAAATCTTTTTTTCCCCCTATATCCTAGGGCTACAATGAAACACCATTATCATCTTGCGATATTCCAGCTACACAGAAAGGAAAATCAAATGGTTTTTTAACTATAAAGAGATCCCATTATAATTCTACTCCACAGGTTTCAAAGTTTCAAAATCTTTACTTTCAGGATCACCCAATGAGAAATAGTTCATGCCCAAATGAGTTTATTATCTTGCAGTAGCATTTCCAGAAAATAGAACAGCTTCTTGTCTTGTTTTAATTTTTCCTTCTGCTGTAATGCTTTCTTCTATAACCTGCTTTGTACTGGGATATTTTACTTGAGGATAAGTATTGTAATGAATGTATTAACTGAAAATGGTATTACAGTGTTAATTAATAATTTACTAACTATATTAAAAAGAAAACATTAATAAGAGAAGATAAAAGAAGATCAATGAACAGCATTCAATTATTTATTAAATAATACAAATTATTTCTGATTTGTAAGTCGTAAGTGTGTGTTCTCTTTCAGGTTGACTAGTCTCCTCTGGTGGGCTTTAAACTAGGCTCATTGGGGGAAGGGGAAGTTGAGGACAGAGGGAGCCATGGAACATCGAACAAAGAGCCACCCACAAAAACAGCCCAGCCAAGACAGGCAACGAGCACAAGAAATACCCAGGTAAGAGACAGGAGCCCAGATAGTCCAGGAATTAAGAGGGTGGTGCATGTACCTTCAGGAAGCCTTGAATTCCTCTACGCTAATGCTTGTAGTATGGGGAACAAACAAACAGGAGGAACTTGCCATCCTGCTAGCTGACACTAACCTGGACATAGTGGGGCTCACTGAAACTTGGTGGGATCCAATGCATGACTGGGCAGTAAACATCAAGGGCTATAGGCTGTACAGGAGAGATAGAAAAGGGAGGAAAAGTTGGGGTGTGGTGCTCTACATCAAAGAGCAATACACGTCCTCAACAAACAGCACTGGGTCAGAGGAGGGGCAGACTGAACTGCTCTGGGTCTGTATACAAGGGGGGTCATGGGGCAAGTGACTTAAAGGTCGGGGTTTACTACAGGCCACCCAACCAGGGGGAAAAGCTGGATTGGGAATTCTCAGGTCAGCTTGCGGAGGCAGTTAAGTCAAAGGACATGGTCATCATGGGTGACCTAAACTATCCAGACATCTGCTGGGAAGACATCCAGACATCTGCCAGGTCTGACTGCTCATGTAGGTTCCTAGCTGAGTTATAGGACATCCTTTTAACCCAGGAGGTGCACAGTCCCACCAGGGGAAATGCCTTGTTGGACCTGGTCCTGGCCCCGGGCTACAGCCTGGTGAGCGGACTGCAGGTTCTCGATCACCTGGGTGATAGCGATCATCGCCTACTGAAATTCACCATCCAGTGCAGGGTGTCAAAGGCTTGCACCAAGGCAACAGCCCTAGACTTCAAGAGGGTGGATTTGAATGAGGTAAGGAGACTAGTCAGGGAGGCACTGAGTTCCTGGTGGGGAGGGGATTTGGAAGTCCAGGAAGAGTGGACTTAAGGAGACAATCCTCCATGCCCAAAGGGTGACAATCCCTACATGGATCAAAGGGGGCAAGAGTGCTCAAAAGCCCCCATGGCTCACTAAAAGCATCCATGAATGTCTCAAAGTTAAAAAGGAGGTGTATATCCAATGGAAGAGAGGGGCCATCACCAAGGAGGATTATACTTCCATTGCCTGAGATTGTAGAGGGGCTGTTAGGAAGGCTAAGGCAGAGATGGAACTGGGACTAGCAACATAGGATGTAATAAAGAAGGTACCGGGTAATATGGGGCCTCTGCAGAATATGATAGGAAATCTGGTGGTCATACCAGATGACAAAACTAACCTCTTTAACAATTTCTTTGTCTCCATCTTTTTGAGCAGGGAAAAGGGCATCCCCCACACTGGGACCCCAATGGACCCAGGGGAGGCACTGCCAGGCCCAGTGTCAGAGGATTCTGGTGGGTCTAGATTTGTTCAAGCCAGCAGGTCCTGATGATCTCCACCCCAAAGTGCTGAGGGAATTGGCAGAGGTCACGGGGCCTCTGGCACAGTTTTACAAGCACTGATAGTGCTCTGGCAAGGTGCTAGAGGACTAGAAAAGGGCCAATGTGGTCCCCATTTTCAAAAAAGGAAGGAAGGACGACCCAGGAAATTACAGGCCCATTAGTCTTACCTCAGTCCTGGAGAAGCTCTTTGAGAAAATTATCCAGGAGCACATCTGCAAGGTACCAGGAGGGGAGTGCATGCTTAGGGGCAACCAACATGGGTTCATTAGAGGCAGATCCTGTCAGACCAATGCAGGTGTTGTGGGGGACACAGTCTTTCTGGACTTTAGGACGGCCTTCGACACTGTCTCTCACTCCATTCTCATTAAGAAATTAGGTGTCTGTGGCATCGATGCCTACACAGTGGGGCCCCCAGGGCCTGCACTGTTCAACATCTTCATCAGTGACTTGGACGAGGGGGTGAAAAGTATCTTGTTCAAATTCGCGGATGACACAAAATTGTGGGGAGAAGTGGGCATTCTGGAGGAGAGGGACAGCCTGCAACTAGATCTAGACAGGTTACAAGGATGGGAGGATGAGAACAGGATGGGTTTCAACACTGAAAAGTGCAAGGTGCTGCACCTGGGGAGGAAGAACCAGCAGCATAACTACAGTCTGGGGAACTCCCGTCTGGTCAGCACTGAGGCAGAAAAGGATCTTGCTGTCATTATTGATTCTGAAATGAACATGGGCTGCCAATGTGGGGATGCACTGAGGAAGATTAATCGCATCTTGTCTTGCATCCACAGATGCATTTCAAGCAGGTACAAGGAGGTGATCCTCCCCCTCCATGCAACACTGGTCAGGCTGCAGTTGGATTACTGTGTCCAGTTCTGGGTGCCACAATTCAGGAGGGATGTGGACAGCATTGAGAGGGTCTAGAGGAGGGCCACTCGCATGATCAGGGGGCAGCAAGGCAGGCTATGAGTGGAGGCTACAGGAACTGAATCTGTTCAGCCTCCACAAGAAATGGCTAAGGAGGGATCTAATGGCTGTCTACAGACTGGCCAAGGGGGACCAACAGGCTATGGGAGAGTCCCTGTTCCCCCAAGCACTACCGGGAGTAATGAGAAAAAACAGCCATAAGTTGACCGAGAGTAGATTCAGGCTAGATATCAGGAGACACTGCTTCACAGTCAGGGTGGCTAGGAGCTGGAACCAACTTCCAAGGGAAGTGGTGCTTGTTCCTACCCTGGGGGTCTTCAGTAGAAGGCTGGATAATCACCTCGCCGGAGTCCTTTGACCCCAGTACTCTTTCCTTCTCATGGCAGGGGGTTGGACTTGCTGATCTGCTCAGGTCCCTTCTGACCCTACCTTCTATGAAACTACTATGAAACTGTAGCCTAGGTACACCCGGAGTGGGGGTGTTGTGCCCTGTCTTCTGATGACAGTGGTGGTGGTCAGGCAGAGTGCTGAGGAAGTGGTCAGCTACTAGAGAAGCTTCCTCCTTTATCTATAGAGCTAGGCCAAAACCAAATGCTTAACAATGTACAATTTATTACAAGAATAAATACAGATGCTTAATATAAAACATAGAATATTTACAGGTTTTAATATAAAATACAATATATAATATTCCCCAATTCACATGTAATACCAAATATGAACCAAATAACTTACAACCTATACAACCCAATTAACATATAGGGATATTAACCTATATAACCCAAGTAACTTAACCATAATATTTCTTTAAACTTTCACTAAAACAATACCAGTATACACACTGAGATATTAAAACACATAACCCATATAAGCCCCCTTAAAGAACACCCCTAGCTATATAGCCTTTAACACAACAACCTCAAAATAGGAAGTGCACTCAGCACCTCCCCAAGGGGTTTCCCTGAAGTCCCTCCCTTTAGGGCCCTGGGATGTGGACATGCTCCTCCCACACTGGAGCCTGCTTCCCAAGTAGCTTCCTCTCTGGAGAATTCAAGGCTCATCTTCTGGTGGCCAATCTTGCAAGAGCCTCTCCCCAGTGGTGCTTTCAGCTCTCCTCTATGGCCTGGCACCCTGCACTGGGCACCCAGGACTCTCTCTCTCTCTCATGGGAGCCAAGCCCTTGCAGGCTCTGATTCCCCGGTCTCACACTGGGGGTTCTCCCTTTTCCAGGGCCCTACTTTGGGCAACAGGGTTCTTTTAGTTAAAAGAGGAGCTGCACTGCAGGGCTGGTCACTCAGCCTATGGCCAGGGCTAACGTGAGCAGCTGCAAGCTGCTTCCAAGGCGCGTCTCCATGCACCGACCTGCACAGCGGGTGGGGCCCAAGCAGCTGCGAGCTGCTCCCAGGGTCAGCTCTCCATGCGCCGATCTGCACACATACTGCCCAGCCACTTGCTGCACTCGCAAGCTCAAGCTGCCTCAAGTGGCTCCTAGAGCCTGATCCCTGTGCACCGATTTGAACGTTATTGATGCTCAAGCAGGGTCCTTAGTATGGCTGTCTCTGAAGCTACTCTCCCCTCACTGTCCCTCATCATCTCTCCCCAGCGTGCTGAGCATGCTCCCCTTTTATACTCTTCAGGGACTCCACCCATGAAGTTCTCCAGACCTGGCTGGTGCAGTTCTGATTCAGGTCCAGCTGCTCCTTGCCCCCTCCCTTCAGAAAAGGGCGGGGCATTGCTTCCCTTGTGCTACCTCCGGATTGGTGGGTGGGCTCCACCACTCAAACGGCAGACCCTCAATCCTGGGATTCAGCCCAAGCTCCAAAAAGGTAAGCCTGCTGCATGACAAACAGCAGCTGTTACTAATGTTGTGTCCAATGTGACAAGGAGATGAGACACTGTGATGTCAGAATGACATGTAGGGAACTGAGGCAATTTAAAATAAAGGCATCTTGGGAAATATGTTAGTAATTAGAAGTTTAAAGGGTTCAGAGTTGTTAACTTAAACTCAGTTAATGCAACAGGCTTTGTCACTTTTGTTGCTGACATCCTTTCAATGTGTTTTTGGATGACTGAACCAAGAGCACAAAACAACCGAAAAACAAACCCAAAGTAGGAGCATGAGCTTGAGTCAGTGTGAGCGTGGGCACATGGATGTGTTTGGAAATGTTCTCTCACAGAATTATGTTTCCCCAAACAAACAAAGAATCTGACAGCTTCACTTGTTAATACAATCCCTTATGTAAAGGGCTGACACGGACCAAGGTCTATAATGAGGGAAATACAGTGTAATTCCAGGAATGATTGCATTACAGAAGTGTGACTTCCAGCATAGGCAACTGGTAGGGGGTACATTGGGGTGCATGTGCCCTCTCAACGGGGCTGGGGCCCCCTGACAGGGCCGCTGCCCCCCTGACAGCCAACACTGATGCTGTCGGTAGGGCCGGTATGCCCCCTGACAGGGTTGGTGGCTCTGTGGCTGCCCCCACAGATTCAGGAGGCACCAGTCCCTAAAGACTTGCAGGAACCAAGGAAAAATATGGCAGTTGTCTGAGGCCAGGTTCATGTCACTTGATAGCCTCTGCATAATGCATCTAATGGATGATGTTATATAATGTATCAGAGGAATGATGTGGCTTTGCTTGCTGTAAAGTCTTAAGCCAAGCACAAGCAACCCCCATTTAACGCAGTTTTGCTGAGCACCATTTCTCCATATCATTCGTTTAAAATTCATGCTTGCTTCCACTTAGCGCTGAGCCCGTTTTATTACAGTGTTCTGCGAAGCAGCGGTGGTGGTGAGAAGTGGTGAGTGGCAGCGAGTGGGCACATAGACATGAGCGCAGGGCCCGTGCCAATACCTGGGGCCAGGGCTGGCAGGAGTGCAGACCAGGTGGCAGGAGTGCAGAGCCTGGGCTGGCACCTGGTGCCAGAAAGGCTGGCAGGTGGGTGGGTGGGTTGAAGTGGTGGCAGCAAGAAGCAGTGAGCACCAGCATGGGCCCTGTGCTCATGCCTGCCCACCCAGGTGCTCAGGGCCAGGCCTGGCGAGGGCCCAGGATGGGGCGGCAGGAATGCAGGATTCAGGCTGGCACATGGTGCTGGAGTGGCTGGCCGGTATACAGGGGGATGTGGAGAGGCAGCAATGGTGGGTGGGTGGGTGGGTGGGAGTTCAAGGCCCGTGCCACTGCTCAGGGCTAGGGCCACTGGGGGCTCAGGGTGGGATAGTAGGAGCTCAGGGCCTGGGCTGGCATGTGGGGCCAAAGCAGCTGGCAGATGAGCAAGGTGGTGGGGAGAGGTGTCAGTAGTGAGAAGTGGCAGTAACCAAATATCTCTACTTACATTCAGTCCTATGGAGAAATGGATGTTACTTAGCATGATTACACTTAATGCTTAGGTTTTCCAGAACCAATTAAAAGTGCTAAGTAGGGGTTGCCTGTAGTGAGATATTCAGTGAAGATTTCTTAGGGTGATATCTTTTATTGGATGGACAATGTAGCTGGGATAGCTAGACAAGCTTTTGAACACAAGATATTCTTGTCAGGTCTCTCATCACAGTGCCAGGTGCTTTGGTCCAATAAAATATATCATCCTAAGAAATCCTTGCCTCTTGCATGATTTCTGGACATCCTGGCTACATCACACTTATACTACTGGTATTCAGTAAGGAATTTTCAACTCTACCCCATGTGTTGAATGAGATCCATGCCTTTTCTGATGTATGTACATTGGAGGGTGTGTGAGTGTGGGGGGATGGATGCAAAACAGCCTTTTTCTCAACATGCTGTTGAATGGGAATTACAATTAATTACTTCCTCTTTCTAGGATGTATTTAGTACCTGTTGAAGTCAATAGGAAGATTCACTTCAACTTCATTTTAGAGATGGGTTGACTCTTTCAAGTGCAAAGGTGAGACTGTGCTCAGCTATCTTAAAAGTTAATCAGATATGTGCATCTGCTCATTTGTGAGCTATAGAAACTGGTAAGAGAAGGAACATTTTAGATAGCTTTTAAAAGTATAGTGATTGCTGCATTTGAGTATCCTGTTTCAGCATTTTGGAGGGTAGATAGAATCATGTAAGGGACCTCTTGTTCAGAGATGATGGAGCCCTTGTGGCTCATAGTGTTGATGCCCTACCATGTCTCATTACCAAGTTCTCTGACCCATGCAAAATCTTTGGGCTATAATAAGCAATAAGCCTGAAGAAGACTGTTATCATGCACCAAGGCTTTTTAGAACCAGTTCCAGATATCACCCTAGATGGTACTCATCCGGATGCTATTGAGCAATTTTTCTACCTTGGCTCTACTTGTAGATCTTGATGCTGAGCTTGCTAGTAGAATTAGCAAAGCAGCCAGGAACATTGGTTTTTTGCAAGATAAAGCCTGGAACAATAACAAAGTCTCAACTAAAGTGAAAGTTTGTATTTATGAGATGTGTTTATCCACTCTTCTATATGGCTCAGAAACATGGACGACAAAAATATCAAAAGATTAAACAGCTTTCATATCAGATGCTGCATAAAATAGTCCAAAGATGGCAAGACAGGGTGACAAACCCGGAAGTGTTAAAGCATGCTGGTATGGCGTTCATGAGAATGTTGATTAGTTAGAAAAGACTCAGGTGGCTTGATCATGTCAGGCAAATGCCAAATCACAGGAACCTGAAGAATCTGCTGTACTCTGAAGCTTGTGAGGGGTCTGCACAGAGAGGCAGACCACCGCACGGGTTTTGGGATGACTTAACATCCTTTGGAATCTCTGCGGGTGACTGGGAAAGGAGAGCAGAATGCCGCTCTGGTTGGCAGAGTCCGTTTGCACGTGGAGCAAGGTGCTGTGCTATGGACTGGATCTGGTTTTATGGTGACTGATATCAGAGGAGGAAGGAATCTGCTGCTCAGATTCAGAGCATTGCTAGTGCATGTGTGTGCCCTACCTGTGTGCGGGACTGTCACTTGTGCATTGGACTCAGCAGCCATCGAAGAACTCATCGAAGCATGCGCTGTGCTCTGGCTCTGTAAGGAATGATGGTGCCAATTGATTGAGAATACTCTGTAGGTATAATTTGACCAGCCATGACTATTCAGGCATTGTGGTGCTTGAGTATTTCCAGAGTATCTATTACCTTGGAATCTAAGAAACCTGCTGAGCCAAACCCTCTTAACCTAGGTATCAGTCTTAAAGGTTGGAAGTAGCCCACAGGCATTACTTGCCAAATGATATATGTAAAGATTATAATTTGAGCCTGATGAGTGAAGTTCCTAAATAATTCTGCTCACCCAGATGCACAAAATTCAGAGCATTACAGACTATCCCAACCATGCATATGGTCCAATAAAGGATATCACCCCAAAATCCTTGCTTCTAACATTACACACCATATTTAAGCATAGATGCATGAGGTATGCTTGTGGAAATAGACATACAGTAGTTGTCTGCTAAAGCTTACTTTCAAACTTCCAGTCATGCATTTTAATGGACAAATTGTCGGTGAAATCCTTGTATCTTTAAAGTAAATGGCAAAATTCTCATTGATTTCACTGGGGTCAAGATATTACCCGTACTACCCAACAGTAGCAATTAATATTTTTTTGTATGCAAATAGAGGTATAGCCTGTTGCAGAGACAAATACATTGCTTCTTTCTGGATACCTTCATTGGATCCATAATTGAAAAGTAGATTGCTTTACATATTACTTCAGAATATTAAACAAAAATTAGTTTTAATCTTTAAATTCAATATGTCTCTTGCTGGGCAACAGGAACTTGTAGCTTGAGGAAGGGAAGATGATTTCTGGATTACTGACACCAGCAGTGCTAGACAGATTTATTAAGGAATATCAAATTAATGGTTTAAGAATAAAATGGGAGGCAATGTGTTTGCTCTGAGGGATAACTAGATTAATTTGTTTGATGTAAACAGCTGGCCTAGTTAGCAGCGGATTAAAAACAGACCCACAAAAAGAAAGCCAAACAAACTGCCAGGATTTTTTTTCCCCCTTAAATAAGATTAACTGTCAAAGGGGAAAAAAAACCCCATGATAGTAAAGTGACGGACCATGCTTTCAAATCCAGTCTTATGGTTTGGTAAGTATTGCCCCTGGAAGAGACAAAAAGAGCCTGCAAAATGCAGACATTGGAAGATGTGCCCAAGCCCCATATAAATCTCTCATCCCTCCTTACTCAGGGTGCCATAAGCTTGAGTTCCTGCCATCTGCTGCTGCTTTGCTGGGATGGCTGGGAGGTGGGAAAAGCCTTGGTTCTGCTGACCAGAATGGCCAGCCAGGCACAGCAGAAACTTACCTTCCTATCATCTGTTTAGGAGAAGAGATAGGAATGAGTTGCAAATTGCTTCTTAAGACTGTTTGTGTAACAGAGTAGTTAGACAACATCTTTAAATCAGATCATTATTGATTGAAATACTAAGTCTTCAATTTTAAGCCAATTGTTCAACTCTAGCCAGGTTAATAGGGCTGTCTGATGGCTATCTGATAGCTCATATCAGTCTAGACTGTGGTAGGGAAGTAACCAGAATGGAAAATCAACCACTGCGATTGTTATCTTCTTGAGAGTGAGCACTGACCGACTGGAAACCTTTTAATTATCCAGTCTGGCTCAAAGCATGCAAGCTAGGCAGTGCCAGGATGTGATCTCTGGCAATGGCTTCCTTATTCAGACAGTGTCAATGGGATTTGGGCCTGAGTAAAGGGTGTGGGAGCTGAGGCCCATCATGGATAAACAAAGGATTTCAATTTCCTGTCACCTCTCACCATCAGGAAATTTAGCTGTAGAAGGTAAATGCGGGGATAACTTGGAGAAGAAGATAAAATGAAAAGGTGTCTGGAAATGAAAGTAACATTTGGTGATAGTTGACTAGAGAGACAATTCCCAGAGCTCAGACTCTCTATGATAGGTTAGTGCAAATAGCTGTTTCAGTTCTGTAACTCCGGCTCAGGTTATTTCCAAGGGTTGCTAAAGTTCACCTTTCCTACTATTATAAATATCACCTCTTCCCTTCCTCCCAGTTAATCCTTTTCTGGAAGAGGATTCTGCAAGAAGTGCAGACAATTCCCTTTCATACATAGTTTTCAGTATGGAGTAATCTGTAAGTGTGAAGCATTTCAGTTAGGCTTCTTTCATTTACAGACCATTTTAATCTTTTCATCTTGTGTCCCATTTTCCTAAGTATACAAGGATTTGGCAACCTGGATTACAGACAATAAAGTTGAGTTAGGTCTAGTGAGAGCATAGAAGACTTGAATAGACTTATGATTTGAAGCCAAATCCTGTAGTCTTTTCCTCAATTTGTCAGATTGAGTGAGAACCATAAGATGTTATGGTTTGTTCTCTGCAGAGATTTATTTTTCCTGAAAGGGGTTTTTTCCATTCTGGTTGAAACAAATCTATTCTAATGGTCATGAGAAAGAAGGTTTTCCAAGCTGCCTTACCAATGCTGGACCAGCATTTGTAGTCCCAGGCATGACCAGGACTCTAGTGAAGGGTTACCACCGCTGCAAGAGGTAAATGGCAGAAGGCTGGATCCATTCTTATAGAGCCCATTATATTATTTATTTCTGTGTGTCTCTGTTACTATTACAAACAGTCATTCCTACAAATCTGTGACACTCAAATTGCAAACTTACAAATATCATGATATCCAGTCCGATTACAGATTTTTGTATAATTTACCCTTCAACCTGGGAGAAATGTAGTAATTCTAATTAGATTTCTCTTTGATACAATGTATTCTTTAGACCTTGACTATCGAAATGAACTCAGGGGCATGCATTGCAATCCAACAGGAAATGACACAAATCAAAACTGAAAAGGGTTGTCATAAAGCCCTGCATCTGGGATCCATCACATTTTACCACTCACAAATACCATACTTTAGCAATTGAAGAGCTATTATAACTCTATTAGTCACGACAATACACTGACATTTCAACTGTAATCAGGTAATCCTCCTGCTCATTCAAACATTAGTGGAAACATCTCATTAGTGAGTTGGACTGATTTCTAATAATTTGTGCATTGTTGAAAATGTATTACAAACTGGAGCAACAAAACCTAAATTCTTCTTCTTCTTCCCTAGTGTAACTCTTGTTTACATGTGGAAATCAGCTGTCAAAAACAATACAATCACCCACCCAAAGATGCTTAAAATATTCAAACTTTGCAAATAAACTCCATGTGATATATAAAGTGGTGCTGGCTCCTATCCTGGGGTCTTTAAAGGGAGGCTGGTTGAACACCTTGCCAGGGTCATTTGACCCCAGTACTCTTTCCTGCCATGGCAGGAGGTCAGATTTGATGATCTGCTCAGGTCCCTTCCGACTCTACCAACAAAAAAAAAAAGAAAAAGAAAACAAAACATTTTCTATTACACTAATTTAAGGTCCTAATTGGTTCTTATTAAGACTAAGAACATACTAGGTGGACTATTACCACTGTTGCTTCAATGAGGTGCTTTTAATAGGCTATATCTGTTCACCACAAGGATGCTGACAATTCACTCTAATTGGGTTTAGCAATTTATAATTAGTGTGTTTTCTATGAAGACCTTCTGGCACATTCAAACATGCTCTATCATGGATTTCAAAACAAAATGAATCATAAGAAGCCTTAATTAATTGGGAGGCAGCCAGAGATTTAAAACAAACACTACCATTAACATCTTGTAAAAGCCCAAAATAACCTTTATAAATGCTACCGCCCCAGTGAAGGGAAAGCATTCAAACCACTATGAGGAGGCATTTTAAAGGTAAATGGAATAATCCTGTGTAGTCCAAAACCTTGAAAAGTTGTATTTAGAACAGCACCTTCTGTAGATGAGAGGATACATCATCCCAAGAGCAAAGGGACACCTGTCTCTAACTTACTGGTCCGACTGTGGCCAGATTCACTTGCTCATTTGATGGTCCCATTTAAGATGCCCATTTAAGATCTAATCAATGAATAAAAGCCTGGCAGAGACAGCAGGCTCAATAGGCATGTGTTCCTGCTTTGTGCATGTGAGTAAATAATGAAGGAGTATCTAGGTCAGTCATTTTCAACCTTTTTAGACCTGAGGTACCTCTCAGAAAATTCTAGTTCATAGTTTTCATTCCATTTTTGACTTCAGAAAAATAATAGACCAATCCTTCTGTTGCAAAGACCTCAGACCTCTGGATGTATCTCGTGAATCTCTTTGCACGCCTAATAACACTAACATTATGTAGCACCATTAAAAAACTCTCAAGGCACCTCAGGTTACCATGGCAGCCTCGTTAAGAAACACTGATGTAGAGCCTTTATTCCACTCTACTCCATATGTGTTGACTAGTGTGGCTGCACCAACAATATGGCGCACAGAAGAACACCATAAGCAGCTTCCTGTATTTTGACTGTTCTGTTTGAGATTTGGTGCAGGGTGTTCCCTAACGCAGAACGCATTACTGAAGCTCAAACAAGAAATAATAATAGTAACAGACAGGATGTGTAGCAGAGTGCATGGGAATTCTGCAGAAAATAATGCCCACTAGTGGAAAAAATGACATACTTGAGAAGATAAAGCTGAAGATGCAAACTGATCAGTGCACTCTTGGTAGTATCAAAGAGTAAAACTAGCTGCCCCACAGCTTAATGAAAGCCTTTGGAGCTGAAGGACAGAAAAGGTACATCTATATGGATAGTTAAATGTAGGCCTGAGATCCTCCTTAAGCTCATGCCTATTCAAGAGCTATTTCAGTTGTCTTTAGTCAAATTAAACATGCTGCACCAGCAACTTTTCCAATAAATACCCATTAGAAAGTATATTTAGCACCTGTTTTAGTATAGCAGGCAAGGTTTTCTGGCAGAGCATCTGGAGCAAGCTATCCAAAAGGCAGGCAACACTTCCCTGTTCTTTGACCAGTACCAGCTGTGGTTGCTGGTTAGAGCATCTTGGAAGCTTCTCTAATGCCTAACAGCTAGGGGAAATTGTCAGGCACCAAGGAGGACAGAGAGGAAAGACACATCCCCGGTGCTTGGGAATTCCCTGTTAACTTGGGGATAGAAAAAGGAAAGCATAAGAGCCATTTCCCCAGCTGTATGCCTGGTGGGGACTCACCTGTGTTTAGTCTATGAGCAATTTGGGTCAAAGGCTGTATGGAAGACAACATTAGAAATGCTGTATGTAAAGCTGTAGTTTCCTGCACAATGTCTGAAATCCTACAAAAGAGCTTTCTTGCATGCAATGGGCTTGGTAGTCATTTCCCACAGCTAGAAACCACCTCAATAAAGAGTACAGGCTTTGGCTCAAGGGAGGCTGTGGAGGATGCCATATGTACTTTCACTGCTGCCACACATACTGACTAATTACTTGCCTGCCAACACCTCTGTTATTTTTGTAGCATGACATTTTCTTTTAATTATGACAGTTGGCCATTTTGTTCACCTCTTTGTCAATATGCATGTGATGTCTTGACCCCACTAGAGTGGTTGATTGAACAATGCTGTCTGTTCTCAGCCATTCCCTGCATTAAATAAATTGGTCTTTTAACCCATGCCCTTTGCCTCCTGTTAACTTTGGAGGGTTTTGGTGCATGTAGGCTATGTTTTGTTGCTTATGCTAGGATTATTTGGGGATACCTGTCCAGAATGGGGAAATGGTTGTGATGGGAAGAGGCAGCCTCATATGGTATAGTTCACTGGGCCATTTAGCTCCTGTTGGACTTCATGGACTTTTGTCAAAAGGGGGCTTTTGAATGCCAGTTACCTCAAGGGGAAACTTTTTTTGTTGTTCAGTGAACTTTCATGGGCAGTGTCACAGCTATTGTGTGTCTTTCATTGCTGGTTTATGTGGTCCATTTGGCCTCTGAAGTGTTTTGTGGGTGAACACAGGTGAGTCAATCTTTTCTATGCTTGTGACTTTGAGGATATTGTATATAATGGTTTTTCTTTCATTCTGATCCAAAAAGAAGTGGGAAGGGAAGTGTTTGGAAGGAATTAGTGGCAGCCATGACCTTGGACCCTAGAATTCAGGAAGACTTTCAAGCTTGAGTGTTAGACTGCTAGCGGGAGATCTCAAGAGCTAATAGTAAAGCTGGTTAGCAGGTTTAAGCTTGAGAAGGGTCTCAAATAAGACACAAAGATATTGGGGATAGGTAGTACTGAGGTGGCACCACAGAAGTACTTGGCACTGGTGTGACCCCAGCAGAACTTCCTCTGTGCTTGGCACTGGTGAGACTCCAGCTGGAGTACTGTGTCCAGTTCTGGGTGCCGCACTTCAAAAAAGAAGCAGAGAATCTTGAACGGGTCCAGAGAACGGCCACAAGGATGATTACGGGCCTGGAGGAGAAACCTTATGAGGAAAGCCTAAGGGACCTGGGACTCTTCAGCCTGGGGAAGAGAAGACTGAGAGGGAACCTGGTGTCTGTCTAGAAGTATGTAAGGGATGAATATTGGGAGCTAGGAGAAAAACTGTTCACTAGGGTGCTCCAGGGGAGGACAAGTAGCAATGGCTATAAACTGTTAGAGGATAGTTTAAGGTTGGCTGCAAGGAAGATCTTCTTTATGGTAAGGGTGATCAGAATCTGAAACAGATTTCCCAAGGAGGTGTCCAGTCCCCAACCTTGGAAGTCTTCAAAAGGAGACTGGACAGACATCTTGCTGGGATCATTAGATCTCAGCAGTGTTCCTGCCCAGAGCAGGGGGGTTGGACCCGATGAACTTTTGAGCTTCATTCCAGCCCTTATTTTTTATGATTCTAACTACCTATCCCCCTGATCTATTTTATAGCATAAAATTTGCCAAAAACTGGTGCCAGTTTGAGAGGAAATATGAAAATGTTAACAGTGAAATGCATCCCCTTCTGCTTGCTGCTGAGGGGCCAGAAGCAGATAGTCATCCTGTAGCCAAGTCTCTGCATGCTTCTATTTTTCTGGTGAAGAAAATCAGTTTCCCTGCTTAAGAGAGAGACTGCAATTTCAGAGGGCTGATTTTTTTGGGGGAAAATTGCACGTGGTTTATGAGTAAATATGGTATTATTTAAGTCTGTGCTAGAATTTATTAAACATATACTGTAGATTCTATAAAGGATGGTTTTGCAGAACGTTGTTTGCCCTTCTAAAAACCAGCCCTTTTGGAAGTGTTAACTATGTTAAATAAAAAAGGGAAAATTGATTAAGAACTGTATGCAGAAGGGTTCTCCCAAACTACTCCTTGCCTGAAAGATGATTTAGTGGGGTGTTTTCTATACAATAAAGTTGGGATTAAAATATTTCCTAATCCCTATATCTGTTTAGAGGAACCTATTGTGTATTCAGACTTTTCTGGTAAAATACGATGCTTATATCTTGCTGGTACTCCAAGAAATATCTGATTTTTGTGATAGTTCTGCCCAGTCTCATAGCATTCCATGTAGCAAAGTGAGCTCTTCTTTCATGCTATAGGCATAGCATAGCAATAATTTAGGTTTTAGAAGATGGGAAGGTCAGGGGAAGCTGCAAAATAAAACACCATGTCTTTTAAAGTACAGTTAAAAATATAGAGGACATTTGTATGTGAACTTTGTTTTTAATATGAAGCAATAAGAGGCTCCAGGATAAATATAAGACCCAAAGATATGCCACTGAATTTTGGGGAGAGTTGCCAATTATCATCACTGTCAGGAATTCAAATGTATCTTTAGCCCTTTTCTCAGGAAAAGGTGGTAATATCAGCCTGAGATGTAAACAGACTAACCTTCAAGGGATAAAATCAGCTGGAAAGATGAACTCTGGATGAATCATGCTGATTAGCAAGCCCATAAACAAAGTTTCTATTAAAGGTCTATTTTGCCTCTGTGCTGCTGTCACATTTATCAGAAACAAAAAGAATAAGGATGAAATCAAAGTAGATTTTTTGTTCTCTAAAATCAGTGTGCACCCACCGGGCTTCGAATGCCCTCTTGCGTGCTGCTTTGGCCTGGACTATAGGGGGTGTATGTTCTCTACCTTCGTGGATTCTCCGTGGTGGGCTTCGGATGTTCCTCTGGCCTTCCCTGAACTCTCCTGTCATGTCTTTGAATGTTATGTCAATGTGGGGTTCAGCCTCGAAGTTCCCCTCAGGGATGACCCCTCTGCTTGTGGGGTGTTCATAGGGACCACCTGCCCTACACCCCAGCCTCACACCAACCTCTGGTGGGGCACCAGATCTCGACACGGCTGCCTCTCCATCGTAGATGTTCCTTGTGCCCTATTGTATCCCACTTTCTCCTTGGGGAAGGATAATTAACTGGCTCGGGCTCTAAGCCCAGGATCCCCTTGAGCTGGTTGGCTCTCTTCTTGGGGTTGGTATGGGTGCCCCTGGCGAGCAGGGGTAAAGAAAACAAAATGAAGAAAAGAAGCAAAAATAAAGGAACCCAAATGGGTCTTCCTGTTTGGTTTCCTACCAGTTGGCTTTTCCAACCCTCCTGCCCAAGCTTGGCAGTACTCCCCTGACGCTGGTCCTGCAGGGTCCCTCTCTCTCTTATGCCCCTAGCCCAGCTCCCTGACCTGGTACCTGGGAGCAATCGAGTGGGAACACCTTTGCTTCCCCAGGGTTGGCTTCAGCCTTTTCTTTGAGGTCATCTTCCTGGTTGTGCCACCATTCAGCATCTCCACCACTGACTCTTCTCAGTGGCACTAGGGGAAGTCATCCCCAGTGTTTCTCCTCTCCTGGGGCTTGGCCTCAGTGCCCCCGGTGTGAGGAGACCTCACTGCTTCAGCAGCCACCCATCCTCCAGGCATTCCTGGTTTGTGCCAGTTCCATCCATTGCTGGTACGGAGAGCCTCCGCCTCCTCACTGGCTCTCCTCTCCTTACCGCCAGCAGCTGTTTTAATCTCTTCTGGCTAGTGTGTCCTCATGACATCACCTTGGCTTGTAAACTGCGAGGGCTCTTCTCTTCGATCTTCTGGTGTTGCTCCTCCTGCAGGTAAGTGGTTGTTTTGTATTTCCTTCTTTGTTTTCATATTTCTTCCCACACTGCACCTCGGCGGTGGGGCTTACCGGCCCCTCTTCTCGCTATCCCTGGGACACAGTGTTTCTTTTGTTTCTGTGAAGCTTTCAGGCTGGTGCTGTAGATAATAAAAACAACATATATTTTATCTCAATCCACTTCTCTATAGGAAAAAACCCACATATCTGCAGACACCACCCATCCACTCACCAAGCTCACCATTATGTGAACCCACCACCAACACTCCCTGTATTCATTTCAACTTTCTCCTTCTCCGTAAATATATTTGCTCACTCCCAAGCCACCATAGGGGTCTTCTTTTTGGGCCACCTAAGTCAATTTTTGATCCTGCTTTGCTTGCACAACTTGCCTTGCCCACTGTGGTCCAGTGTATGTGGGAGGGATGTTTTAATTAAAGTGGCTTTCGGGATACACTTTAATTAAGTCATCCACAGTGTCTTGTGTATTCAGTGTCAATGCCTCAAAATGGTGGCAAGAGTGCTTTAACACAAGCTTGTTCAATAAGCTTTAGTTAAAGCACCGCTGCTACCATTTTGAAATGCATGGGACGCTGAATACTTGACTGGCAAGGCTACTGGAGCCTTTTAATTGGAATGCTCTGGCAGACTCAACGAATCATCTTGCACACATACAGGCACCTAATAAACCCAGGAAAGGTCCCTTGGCCTTTCCTTAGAAGTCATGTGCCTCTACCCCTCCAACCATTTTTTGTTGCTTTCCACTGGACTCTCTCCAAATTGTCCACATCCTTTTTGCAGAGAGGGCCCCAAACTGGACAAAATCCTCTAGATGTGGCCTCATCAGTGCCAAATAGAGGGGAATAATCACGTCTCTTGATCTGCTGGCAATGTTCCTACTAAGCCATTGGCCTTGGGAATGAGTGTACGCTGTTGGCTCATTCAGCTTATTGTCCACTCTAAGCCCAGGTCTTTTTGTGCACAGCTGCTGCTTAGCTAGTCAGGCTGGGGACTGAAGAAAAGGACCTGGGGGTTACAGTAGACATTAAGCTGAATATGAGCCAATACTTCTGCTCCTTTGCAATCCTTCTCCACCTGGGATGGCATTTAAACACCATGTAAACTAGATACATAATTTTCCCAAACCCGCTGCCTCTTTTATTCCCAGCTTAGTTGGACATATCATTTGGATACAGGGATCCTTGAAAAGAGGGAGGTGGAGGTTAAGAGACTCTCTGTAAATAGTGAGGCACATGATCCTGCTGCTTTATCTTGAGGCATGCAGTGTAGTAGGTTCTGTAGTTCATTTAAGTATATTTTCCATTAATACCAAACAATTATTCATGTGGGATGTTGTGTTTGTGACATGCACTGGCTGTGTGAGGAGAGGGCTTCATCTGTACTTGGACTTCTGTGATGTGGCCCATGTAAATGATATTTGCCTCCTTTCTGCATTGACCACCAGCCTTTTTCCTCCACTTAAACTTACAGATGAAATTCTAAATGACCGCCACGCCACAGAGGGTGCCCTTCTTCTGTTTTCAGTGATGTTCTACTTTTTAATCTACCTTTTTAGAACAAGGAATTCTGACGGGAACAGTATGCCTTCAGAGGCATGAACTATTTAAGGAAATCCACGTAGCTCCTGCTGCTCTGCCCTGAATGAATTTTGTTTAGTCAGGAAGCAAATTCAAGCGATGAGGCCAAAATTGTTTTTCTGCCTCAGATGGCCTGATAAAGATTTTCCACCTCTAACATCCATGTGAACTTTTAATTTTAATCTTCCGAGATCAATGTTTCTGCTGGATGCAGGGATGTGAATCAAGCCGCATGTCCTTCTAGGGGAGTGAGAAATCAGAAGAACCTTCTCCCCACTTTATGCCTCTTGTTGGCTACTGTGAACTTGAGTTCAAGAGAACAGAACGTAAGTGGGGCTGTGTGCCAGCTTACTCCCTCCCTAGCGTGGGAAGGGTGAAGAGCGGGTGGAGGTCTGGCTCTATCCCCCACTTACTGGGCTGTGTGATTAAGCTGGTGTGGGAGGTACCATAACTTACATACAATAACTAGAATATACTGGAAATGAATTTGTGGAGCAGGGAGCAAGCAGGGGGGGGTTATTGTATAGAGCAATGATTGATCACAGTACCTCCTGGAGATAGCCTTGAGCAGATACAACTCAGCTCACAGACCACACTAACTTGGTATAAAGTACATACTGGAATGTGAGGACTGCAAACTCCAAGCTTGCAAGGCTTTTATGTTAATATACTCAGTACTCTAGGGTACCACCCTACCCTACCTTCTGGAAGGCTTTTATATATTACCTAGCTCCTTCTGTCAGTACATGAAACGGGCTCAAATTACATTCTGGAAGCTATTTAGTGGTACTTAATTGTCCTGCTGTGATTAGGAGGAAATGTTAAATACTCTCATAAAAATGTATCTAGCCGCAGGATATAATTGGAATCAAAAAGCATCAGCACCAAACTCTTGAACCCCACCTTCTCAAGTCAAAAGGTATAGTATAACCGCAAAGCCTGAATCAATGTGTTACTAGAATTTCAATACTCTGTCTCTATTCATGCCTGCACAGATGTTCAAGTCAAGCATGTAGTTATTTTCCTTTTATTTTTCATTGGGGAAAATAGCTTAACTCTGTATGAAAAAAATAAAGCCTGTAAATCTTTGCATCCTGGGAAAAGAAAGGGGGGCTTATAAAAGTGGTTTTAAGTCAACATGCTGTTATCCCAATATTTAATAATGTTATGACATCCAAGGGAGGATTTGATTATAGGAGAAGGCTGCTACTTACTGTGAGGACGGTAATTAGGATCTTTCCAATAAGGTTAACCCAATACAGTTTAAGGTCACAAATGTGGGATTGCCTTATTCTCTCGTGCAAAGAGAAAATTCCAACACAAAACAGTTCAGGGCTATGCTACGTTCACTCTGCAGTTCTCCAATGGTAGGGAACAAGATGGTACCTGCATCCTGGCAAAGATGATAATAAGTAGCAAGTGAATTTGGCTTTAGTTCAAAGGAAGTAGTTCTAAGTAGGGGGGGAAGTGTTCTGGGGCAGAATCAAACTTTTACTCAAGTCCGTTCTTAGTGCACAACAAAGCCTGGCAAATAAAAATAAACCAGTGGCCAGGCTTTTACAGAAAGTCATTTGTGTCCATTTTATCTGCAGACGGCACTAGGAAATATTTGCATTAGAGAGTGATTTCTTCATGTTGCTGACTCACCTCTATTGCTTTCCTGAGAAGAGAATCAATCTAGTGTGTCATCAGTAACCAGCAGGATACGTGTTGTTATGCGTGGAAACAAAAAATAAAGTAACACCAATTATCACAGGTGCCAGGGATTTTAAGGACAGCTTCTTGTGTAGAATATCTTGGAATCCAATGTGAATACCTAAACTCATATGATTGCAAGACCTTAGTGCCCTTGCTTTCACAGAAACTACTTTGACTTCATTGGCCTTTTGATAGGAACACAGGAATTAGCAAACTGGATCAGATGTAGTGTCTGGGCATCCTACTAGTTTTTCATCAGCAGTAGCCTATTCCAGATGCTTTCTAGGACGCACAAACAAATTCTGCAGTATGCAATTCTAGGAAAAACCTTTATCAGGAGGTGTTCTCCCAGCTGGGTTATCACCTAAACCAGGAGGCTTTATATCCTTTCCCAAACTCTTCTCAATTCTTTAAAGATGTGGTGTTGTAATTGTGGATATTCTTGTTTTTGCTACAAATGACAATAGTCTTCTGTCTTGAATTTTAGTTAGTTTTAGATTTCAGTGGTATCTTCTGGTACTGAATTACACAAACTAATTGTGTTGTATTTCTCATATCCATTTTGAATTCTCTACCCTCCTGTTTCATTTAATCACCACCCACCTGGTTGTCTGTATTGTTGAAACAGGCTAACTGGATGTCCCCATTCTACTGTTATTCTAACCCATTCATTATTCTGCAGACTTTTCTCATACTTCTCTCTCTTTTTTAATCTGCTTCCTAAAATAGGCAATCCTGATGTTTTCATTTGTTTCACGTAAGAGTTCCTAGGAGAAGCTCTGACCCATAATAACTACTCAGTATGAGTAAGAGTAATTAACAATCAGGTTTAAAGATTGTATTGCCTTCATCAATGAGTTGATTTTTGAATACTTTATCAAATATGAGAATTAAATAAATTAACACCCCTCCCACCCCTTTTTAAAAGATTACTTGAGAGTAAGGTGAGAATAACTTACAGAAAAAAAATTGGTGCCTGAAATACATACCCCAGAGACTTTTGACAACTGAAATTTTGATAAAACAAGTAAAGAGGCAGAACAATGACATTGAGTTCTGCAGTAGCCTGGGGTGAATTTGAGTGCTGGGAAGTAGCATATTTTTCACTATTTTTTAAAATTTGCTTCCCTCTCTGTTTAAAAGAAATGTTTAATCTCATATAAAATATATCTTTAATTTCTCCAGGGTCATTTTAATATATGCTTTGGTTTTGTCCATTTGAAATGATGGTTGTAAGCTGTTTCCTGTTTGGAAAAATGCAAGATGATATCTAGCTAATCATTTATGACTTCTGCTAGATAACAGATTTACAGTCTAATCCTGCTGAGAGTTATGCATATATGTACATCTTGTTCATGCAGAAAGTCCCATGAAGATCAATAGGTAACTTCCTGAATATATAAAATTGCTTATGTGCCTGAATGTTCTTTAGAGAACAATTTGCTTTGCAATATTGTAAAGATGCCAGGGGACATATTCTGATTTGAGCTGATCCACTACAAATTCATTTAGTCCCCAAAGTTAGTGTAGTCATTCTGGATTTATAGTGGAAATACAGAGAGAAAAATTAAGCTCCATATTTCTGTTGCAGAAGTGTTTTCTTCTGACTTGACTCAGTATTTTACTCCATGAATAGCAGTTTTCTCTGTGACAGTCTTCAATTTGATTACTCCCAAGTAACATACTTAGTCTGAGTAATGATAGAATACGGCTGATAATATTTTCCTGGTAGGAAACAAGTGGTAATATAGGTGAAAATTACAGAGAACTGGATTGTATTTGGCATATTTCAATGTAAGTACAGTATCATCTGCTTGTTTCTATATTACTGCTGTAAAATACTATCAGTTATCATATCTAACTTTATATTGGTATATTTTTCATCATGCCTAGGGAGTTCCCTCAAACCATGTAGTTTGTCTGTCAGGAACAAGAGGCTTGTGCTCCGGTCAGTGGATAGCTGCCCAGAACCGCTTCTCAAATGCCAAGGATCTAGCTTAACACCAAGGAGCTACAAATATTTTCAGTCTATATACCTCTGTTTGAAGTAGGTCCAGTTGCTTAGCCAGACAATGTCAGTCTTAGACCTGAAGTCTGAGAGTATTTAATATTCTCATTCCCTAGTGATTCAACTATCCATCCATCTAATGGTCTCTCGATCTAGCTATTTAAATGATCCTTCCTACCACAATAATTTGAATGCCTTCTAAGGATGACAGACTACTAGCATTCTTTCTCTAAAACCATGACGTTTTGGTTGTATTGTAGTCTTCTAAGTCAACTTGCCAGTTGAAAATTACCTTTTTGAGAGAGAAGTCTGACTATATTTCAAAGGTCTGGTCTATCTCTGTGTGAGCTCATTTCCTAGCGATTGACACTGAGGTGAATGACAGGGTTGAAAAGCCCTACAGGCAAAGGCCTCCTGCAATTTTCCCCTCCAGCCACAATGCAGAGGCAACAGTCAGTTGCTGCCAAGCATCAAAGGGATCACATCTTTCCTCCCCTTCACCTTCAATAGAGGACTTTCAAATATATCACCAACATAAATAATAATGTTGGGTCATATTCTTTCCCTTCCAGTGCTCTGAGCATAGATAACTAGAGTTCTCTGGGGAGCCAGAAGATGAGAGTTGGGCAGGAGGCAGTGTCATTCTTGTTTCCCCCAAAATCCCCTCTGTGTTTGACCAGTTAGTTTTAGGTTCTATGGTGAAAGAGGTAGGGGAGTTTGGGGTGATAGCTCCTTTGCACTGCATCCTTCATGCCCTCTGACTTCCAGCTAGCTACTTAGGACATAAGCACCCATTTGTAGGACCTGGTCTATGATCAGTCATTTTAAAGTAAGTAAACTTAGAGCCATGATCATAGTTTCATAGTAGGTAAAGTTGGAAGGGACCTGAGCAGATCATCATGTTCGACCCCCTGCCATGAGCAGGAAAGGATTCTGGGGTCAAATGACACTGGCTAGGCGATTATCTAGCCTCCTTTTGAAGACCTCCAGGGTAGGAGCAAGCACCACTTCCCTTGGAAGTTGGTTCCAGCTCCTAGCTGCCCTGACTGTGAAGTAGTGTCTCCTGATAGCTAGCCTGAATCTACTCTCAGTCACCTTATGGCTGTTATTCCTCATTACTCCCAGTAGTGCTTAGGGGGAACAAGGGCTCTCCCATAGCCTGCTGGTCCCCCTTGGCCACTTTGTAGGTGGCCACCAGATCCTCTCTCAGCCTTCTCTTGTGGAGTCTGAACAGGTTCAGGTCCCATAGCCTCCACACGTCGGGCCTGCCTTGCTGCCCCCTGCCTGGACGCTGTACTGCAGCTGCAGCCTGACCAGTGTCACATAGAGGGGAAGGATCACCGCCTTGGACCTGCTCGTGATGCATCTGTGGATGCATGACAAAGTGCGGTTAGCCTTCCTGACCGCGTCCCCACACTGCCAGCCCATGTTCATTTTGGAATCAATAATGATGCCAAGATCCTTTTCTGCCTTTGTGCTTATGAGCAGGGAGATCCCCAGCCTGTAGGTATGCTGCTGGTTCTTTCTCCCTAGGTGCAGTACCTTGCACTTGTCAGTGCTGAATCCCATCCTGTTCTCAATCCCATCATGGATTGAGTCTATGCTTGTGCAGATGTTTGGTGCCAGGAACTGTACCAGGAAGGCAGTCTAAGGAAGTCATAGTGAGGGGAGGTATGGAAGGGATCTGGTGGGGTCATGAGAGCCAGTGGGTCTGCAGGGTGTGTTGGTGCATGGTGGGTGTAAGAGGGAGAGAGGGGCTGGTGGGTCCATGGGTGCAGGGTGTCCACTTGGGGGTGAGGGGATCAGAGGAGTAAAAATAGCCCAGTCAGTTGGGGCATAGAAGAAATGCACCCATGGGGCCAGGGCAAGCAGTTGAGACTGCACTCTAAACATAAATATGCATTTGGTTAGATTGGGCATGGTTAGCCTGATCTGTATAGTGCACCTCCTTAGGTTAACTAAATTATATCAGGCCAGCCATTTTTTTGCCCTATCTAAATTCTCTGAGTGTACGTAGCATTCACATGTAGATCAACCTAACCCTAGTTAGAGAAGCAGTGTGGCTGGCAGGGTTTATCATTGTGGCTGCACTGCAAGCAAGGTGCTGAGGTTGTGGAGGCAGTATAGTGGCAAGTACATTCAGAAACTTACAGGGTTCCAGAAAATACTGTGGTATCCACATAGTTGATGGACAGGCTTGAATTTGGGGAGATGAACTACCTGAGTAATTCTCGGCAGGGGCTTCCCAAGCAGAAGACAATTTGACAGGGTATATAATCATGGAGTCTGTATTCTCCTCCAATTATCATCACACCAGTTTTGTGCTGGTGCATGAACTCTAGAGAATGACACTGAGTTGATCTTTCTTCTCTAGACTTCTGGATAGGGTTGGCCAGAGAAACTTTGGTGAAACCATTTCCCAGTGGACTATGTTTCAGGATAAGCAAAGCACTTCCACAAATCAGGCGAAGTAGGGAGTACATTTAAAACAAAGTGTTAAAACATTACATTTTGTTGTTCTCAAAATGAAATGTTTTCACCTTTTTTATTAGACAAAAAGTTGTTAAACACTTTAAAAAATCTCCAAAAAACTTATGAGAAAGTCATAAAATTTGCAAGTGTCCACAAAACTGCTTAGAAGCTAAAACTGCTCATTCCAGCTGGATTTATTAATATCTGAACCATATTATTTGCCACTGTGCTGATTTCACAAGAGCTGGGATGTTCATTTGTGATGAGTAGCAAAGTATAAGGGAAGATTCTGGTCACGGCAGTAGGAGAAGGGAACTAATCAATTGCCTGGATTAAAGAATTCAGAAGGTCACTCAAGAAATCATTCTTGTTCCTGAAGCCTGAAATAAACCCTGTATCTATAAGACTCATTAGCTGGATGCTGTTATGGGTTAAGAAGGGAGTCACTAAAGAAAGAACATGCATGGAAACGTGGACTTCAAGTTGCAAAGGCAAATTATTTGTGAAATAATGAGAGCAAAAGAATAAGAGCAGTCCTGCTTAAACTGTTAACTCCTGCCTGCTTATCCCCCCTTCTCTGTCTGTCTGTACAAGAGATGTTTTCTAACATTTCCCAACATCTCTAATCTTTTTATCTCCAGTGTCAAGCGATGACGCAAATTCTAGTGAAAACATCTGGCGATGGCCATTGTTTTATGTAATCCCTCAGCATTAGTGACATTGTCACATTGCTTAAAATTAGAGGTGGCAACCAGGGGTTGAACTATTCGAGGGCTTTGGAAGCTGGCAGGGATTTGGGAGGGAGAGGGAGGCCGGGATGTACTAAAGGACAGAAAGATGTTGCCCATTAGGTCCCGAATAAACATTTTGTCTTATGCTGAACACATTGCCTGCTTTGGAGATAGGGGCAGTAGAATGAATGCCAACAATCTTATTGAATGATGTCCAATGTACCTTTCAAAAAAAAAAAAAAAGAAGGAATTTTGTTACACGCTGAAATGCACAAACTTTCTTCTAAATTTAGATGATTTAATTCTGTGCTGTACTTACCAGGGATTTAAGTACTTTTACTTCACTAATGTCAAGCAATAACGTGCACTTGTATGGCACTTCTCTTCAAGAGGATCTCAGACCACTTTACACATTTATCCAGTTGATATTTGCATTGCCTAAGGATTGCTTTCAGCTCTATTTGAAATGCATCCAGCTCTGGGGTGAAATGTGGCAGCTGCTCATTCATTGCTAAATAGTATAGCACAGGAAATGTGACAGAATGAAAATGCAAGGATAAATGGGAGAGGGAGAGTTTAATTACCTGTATTAATATACAGCCAGGATTCCAGAATTAACACTTGTGAAATGCTTTGGAAATCTGAAGCAGACAATACTCTTGGGCTAGAGGTGATATATTTTATTAGACCAACTAAATAGCAAAAAAAAATATTTCTTTGCAAGCTTAAAGGTCCAAATGCCCTTCATCAAGCAGAAGAGAATTTGAAGATAGTAAAAGTTCTCCCAGGTAGATAAGAAACTTCATCTTGCATAGGTAGGTAAAGCATGGTAGGGTTCCCCAGGGTTTCAAAGTCATGGACCTGCCCAGTTCTTAAAGGAAACCAAAGCTCCTTGTGTGCAAGCTCATTGATGCTTGAGATTGAACCACCATCTCTCTGCCAGCAAAGCTCCAGTGGAGCTGTACCACCTTCTCACCATTGTTTTCTTATGACTCCCATTACAGAGGCATCTCTAACATAGAGGACACTTCACAGTGCATTCATCTAGTAGGGACATGCAAAGCTTCAGTCACTGATTCAATTTGGATGAGATTCGGCTCAATTCAGCAGCCAAATCTCCAAATCTAAATCGAATCAGGAGACCCATTAATACTTCTGAATTGAATTGAAAGCCTCCAATTCGATTTGGAATGATTTGGTGATTTTGGCCATAGACACAGCTTTATATGTTTTTTCTATGTACCTCAAGGTACCAGGCATGGCTCATGGTGGGGCAGTGGAGCATCCCATGGGAATCCAAGGGGCTCCCCTGCCCACTCACTGGTGGACCTAGAAGTGGACCAGAAGTACTTGTAGTCCACTTCCAGGTCCACCACAGAATGCGCACCCTGGCAACTGGTGCTTCCTGGGTCTGGGGGGGGTGGGGCATGATAGGGGTCCCCCATACACTCAATGGTGGATCCAACATGGACCAGAACTACTTCTGGTCCACTTCCAGGTCCACCATCAAGCGTGCAGGGAACCACCCCCCATGCTCCCGCGGGATGCTCCATCTGCCCCACCATCTCAGCATTCACGAGCTGTGCCTGGTACCTTAAGGTATATAGAAAAAACATATAAAGCGGTGTCTATATCCAAATCACTGATTCTCTGAATCAGAATTGAATCTTCAGATTTAGGTTTGGCAGAATTGAATTGCGACAGTGATCTGAATCAGCTAATTGAATCACTGTCCCCTGAATTGGGCCAAATCCATACCCAAATTGAATACTGCCCACTTCTCACACTCCTTCCCTCTAGCATCCTGGTGAGGCCTTGGGGGTATGAAGATCATGCCATGGAGGAGACTGAGTTCTACTTCCATGTGGGAGAGAAGATACCATATGTAAGGAGGATCTGGGAGGCATCCTCAGTCCCATTATTATTAATAATAGCAAGTCTGTGGCTTGTGAGATATTCACAAACAGTAAATACTGCAAGAGCCCAAGCTTATACCAGATCCTGGGCCTGACAGAGAGAGAGAGGATAAACATGAAACTTTAGTATTGTGCTTCCTAAATTTTAAAAACCAGAGCCTAAAATAGAAAGCTCTAAAGTAGATGACTAGCCCTGTCTCTTTAAAAGCCTGCCCCACAATTTTAAAACATAAAGTTTAGCTCTTTATTATAGGTTACTGGAAGCATGAGGCACATTTAGCTTCAAAACACTGAGAGTCAGAAGCTGCATGTCATGAATGTTACTGGTTAGCAGCATCCTAACTATACTGTAATTTTCATGGCTACAGAAAATGATATGTTACAGTTCAGAATGGTTTAGGAGAAAATATATTACAGATGGTGGGGAGGTTTGTGTTATTTTGCTGTTGTGTTTTTTTTCTCCAGGAGGGTTCAGCACAGAAAAGGTTCAGCACAGAAAAATATTAAGACCAATATGTAAAAGATGGAAACTTTCATATCCTAAATGATTACACACACACATGTGCGCATGCATACGTGTGCATAAATACACACAGACAAGGCACTTCACTTTGACTTACCCCAAATTTGTGGTGTACCTTGCAGAGCAAGATCTCCCCTAGATATGCACCATGTGGGCAAGAACAGGGCTAAGATGGTCGTGTATTAGATATTTATATTGTAGGTCTTCATGAAAACCAACAAGGTTTTGTTTTGTTTTTTTCATACAGCCTTTTCTATACTTCCCCAGGTTCCCCTAAGGCTTTTAAAGAAGCAGTGCTGACAGACACATAAGGACCTAAGCAGATAACGGTATGTCAATGCTTCCCATGCACAGGTGAAGTGATCATGTATTCTCAGTTCGAATGATCTTTCATTTTGGATAAAGGAAAACCAAAAAGCCAGCATGTAGCATAAGAGCACAACATGTCTTCTGTGTAATAGGTTGCATCCAGTCTTCCTCACAAGATGGCAGCTAAATTATAGCTTCAACTTTCTGTGGGCTTCACTTTACTGTTCGTAGCCAACAGACCTTACCTACGTCATTCATTCAGTATCACCAAGAGTTTATTTGTACAACTTATGAAAAGACAAAGTGCAAAGTGTGCTCTGACATTACTGAAGACACCATGGGCTTATGTGGGAGATGACAAGATTTGGCTTTACAACATGACATCTTTTTCCTTAATCAGCCATAGTAGCCAAAGGTTAAAATCCAGGATCCAAAACTGATTAGTTGGCATGCACTGTAAGTAGACTTCATGATTCCTCTGGCAGAAAATACCACACTGGGTGCGTCTATGTGTACAACCATTGTGACTGAATAAGCTCAGGTGCAAGTTGAGTCAGAGTAAACTGATTCTGATGACACCGTCTATACATCCATTTAAGCACAGTCATTTACTCTTCTGTCAGATAGGACTTGTGTCTTGACAGGAGTATCTGATGACGCTGTAAATTGGTTTACACTGACGTATTTGCTGTGCTCATGGAGACTGTTATGCTTTACTGTGCAGTGAAACGCATGAGTTAGGGTTGCCAAACCTACTGGATTGGCTGGGAGTCTACCGGAATCGGCATCGATCTCCCAGTGACTATTGAAAGGAATCTGGGAGATTTATATTGTGAATGTGTTGAATAGTTCAATTAATGACTAGAGGTGCACCAATATTGGATCAGCACAAATATAAGGAAAATTGACAATATCAGCAACCGGCTTTTTTTTGCCTGATGTTGTCGATAATGTCACAGATAAATGCCCTGTGCTTGCAGGTGGCCAGGAGTGCAGCCTGGCAGTGAGGAGAGCAGATGGGTCCAGCTGGTAAGCCTCTTGTGAGGGAAGGGTCATGGGGCAGGGGGCAGAAGCCTCAGTGGTGAGGGAGGGAGTGGGGCTGGGGCAGGGCAGGGGCAGGCACTGCACAGCTGGGGGGGTGGGATGGAGAAGCAAGCAGCTCATCCAAAGGGTGTGGGGAGGAGGTGGCAGCTCCCACCACTGCATACACCCCAGGAGAGAATGAGAGACATGTACTCCTCGATCTGCATGAGAGGCAAGGGTGGGCTGCTGCTGTGGGCTGGGGCCAGGATCCTTCTGGTGTGGGGGGGGGCATTGGGCCAGGGCTGCATTCAGGGTGGGCAGCAGTGGCAATGGGAGGGGGGTTATGGCAAATATTGGGATTGGTGCTGCCATCCCCCATAGCTCTCCTCCCAGGGCTGGCGCTGCCCATGCCAAGTGCAGCCCAGCTCAAGCCCCCCGCCCCCCCAGAAGAACTTAGTGCTGCCCTATCCCCAGCCCTGAGTGGTATCCCACCTTCACCCCATGCACAGATCTGAGGGCACCCCCCGCCCTTCCAGGGTATGCATAGCAATGGGTGTCACACTCCCCTGTGTCCCCTGGATGAACCACTCACAGCTCTGCCCTGTGCTCTGCCCTGGCTATCCAGCGCCTGCCCCTCCCCTATCCCTACCCTAGCCCCACTGCCTCCCTTACCATGGGGGTCTTCATCTGTGCCCCCACATCCCTTCCCTCCCCCTTCCCTCACAACTGACTTCCCAGCTAGACACTGCTCTCAAAGCTTCCTGGCTGCATATTGGCAATTGACTGATATGGCTGGTTAAAAATTGGCCATTGGTATTGGCCAAAAAAATCTCTATCAGAGCATCCCTATTAAGGACATTATGTGATGTTGTGGGGGAAAAAAACTCTCCCAGAATAGTTTTAGTTAGACTTGGCAACCCTAATATGAGTAGATGCACCCACTGAGAGTGCAAATAAGGTCTACTGCTTGGCTTTACTTTAGCTGTGGAAAACCTGTGATGTCCATAAGGATATTTGTGTTTTAATGGTTCATTGAGATTGCAGCCTCTACTAATCCATGCTAAGTGAGTTTCTGTGCTTTGATTGCATTAATATTCTTTTTCTGTATTCTGTAACATAGAAGTCTCTAAGGAAACAGAAAGGCTAACAAGTTAAATCCATTATTATGTAGACCAGAACATCTGATCTTAGTTTGCCTGTGACAAATAAGACAGTTTAAACAGCTGAGAGAGAGAGGGAGGAGGCCGAGGCTTTTACCAGCCTGACACTTAGCTACCATTTTTCTGACACAGCATTCCTTGGTCAATTCCAGATTGCAGCTTGTAGTCGTGAGTGGACTCTAACCTTGTCTGCTACTTTACTTTTAGTCACATGTCTGTCTCAGAATGTAAAATGAGATCTTTAATTGAAAAAGCATGTAAACCATTTTTTGTGGTCATAACAATATTCTTGCAATCATTTCCAAGGTTACCAGATATTGCAGTTCCTCAGAGATACTAAATGGAAGGGAAGGGCACTTGTCCTTGCATGAATACTACTTCTCAGTTTACATAAGTATGTTTTAACTATGCCCCATGTAAATTTTTTTTAGGGCTTTTACTAAATGCTACCTCTCCCACTGACTTCAATGTCCTGGGTACTAATAGGCCTCATCTACATTTACATTTATGACATGATTAGCAAGTTGATCATGTCTTAAGTGGTCACCGAGCCATGTATTCATTTAATTAATGGCATGATAAAAAGATGAATAAGCTACAAATTATTCCACAAAATATTTATAAATTTGCAGCTGTTTCCTATCCACCGTTAATTGAACGTGTAGCTAAGGACGCCCATCAGCTGACAGGAACTCCCCCGGTTAGGGGGAGCCCATGTGTACCTCTCAGCCTGGGAGCTCCCAGCTTCCACTGGCTCCCAGCTCCAGGAGTTCATGTCTCTGCAGCTGGGAGACTGCTGCTGCTTTTGTGGTGTCACAGTCTGAGGGGTGCTCCATGGCAGGGAGACCACAACTGAATTGTGTCTCAGCCATAGGGATTGCTCAGGCACCCCCATGCCTGGGTCACTGCATCAGCTGCAGTCTCCCTGCCGTGGGGATCCTGGTATCGATGAACTGTCAGACAGCACAGATTGGGTACTGATTAGTTCAGAGTGATCTTGGACTGTAAAGGCCCACGTTGCCAGAGATTCTGTGGTTGCAGTTGTGTGTGGGTTGATGTGCATTCGTAGATGAAGTCTGCGAGTGGGTCTGTGGATCCGTGGGTCTGTAATCTGCGCGTCTGTAAAGTTCGAAGCATGGGTTGGTACGTTTTTGTTGGGGAAGTAAGCGAGTGAGCGTGGTTGCTCTGCAATGGAGCTGCACGGTGCCGCCTGGCAGTGGGGCTCAACTCCTGTTCCTGAAGGGTCACTACTGCAATTGCCTTACATCTCTCTTGGTATTATATTGGTTGTTTTGTTCCCCCTTTATTGTTGTTATCTCCCTTCGTTCTCAACAATAACCAATTGTGTTTAATAACTGTTTTGTGTGTATACAAATCATTTAACCAGCAAAACAAGCTGGGCTTGTAGCTTACTGCGACGAACCCAAAGCCAAGTCGGTTTGGGCCACAAGTACCCATAGGGTCCATTCTTTGTAGCCACCCCTTTTGCAAGTGAGGTTGCACACCCTGCCGATTTAAGGGCTTCACCCTAATTAAAAATAGTAATCAGTTGATTGAGACACGCCCCTTTCTGGTCAGCAGTACCTGCCTGTGCAGAGGGGCCCATAGAGATACATTTTCTAAAAAGCGCTACCTATTGCAAAGTCAATGTATGTGGTCAGTGAGTGTTTTTCATCAAGCAAATTCACAGCATTACTGCAGAGTTTGTAAGCTTTTATAAAAGCAAAATTCTATCCTGCTGCAACATGCCAGGGATTACTTTTTTCATGGTAAATCTCCAAAATGTACTTTGTTCAGTGAATGTAACAACATCCGTGTTTTGTACTTTGAGAGAATCCAGAATTTCTTATAATTTTTAAAAGAAATGTGTTTTGCATATCTAACTTCGCAAAGCAAAGGTCTGATCTTATCTCCACGTGCCCCAAAGGGATTGACCTGGCTTCTGTTGTAGACAAGAACATTTTTTCAGCAAATTCAGTGGAACCAGGGTAAGGTTTGTGACATGCATCTGGAGTCAGTATAATACTGCACTGGGAGTCCTTGATCTGTTACAAAGTAGTAGCATTAACAACCATTGTAACATGCAAATGCATGTTACCTGAGTTTTTAGAAGTTATTGATGAATAATTTATTTGATTCATTCTGCTGCTTTTCTGTTCTCAAATTTTTCTCTTTGAATGTATCACTATCTTTTTTCTTCAGTTAATCAGTTATTCAAATCAGTTTGCTGGGCACTTTTTCATGATCAGCTAAAAACCAAACAATGTGTTTTGAGAGGAGAATTCCCTCCTCCCCACAATGTCCCGATTTCTCCTTCACCCACTTTCCAGCTACTTCTTCTATTTTGTTGCATTCAATAAATGATTCTCCAGCTATTGCTAGTTTAAATGGATACATATATCACATTGTACGTTTCTGCTTTCTGACATAAGAGAACAGATGGTTGCGGTTTTGAATTGATGAACTGAATAAAAATATGTCATGACTTGAGGGTGCTTTTTTTGTTTAAAGTTATATTTCTGAATATTTTAGCACCTTTACTTCTGTGTTTTTTTATAGCGACCTTTTAAAATAATATACCTCATTATTTTCATTGGAGAATCCAGTTCTGCAGGTTACTAAACACTCCCACAAGGTGATTTGTGCCTTCATCTTCATCTTTCATTGCTTTCAGTGAGAATGATTAGATTAGAAAAGGAGCTCAGGGCCTCCTCTGATTGTGTCACAATATTTTGGATGTGTCTTATGAATGTTTCAAGCTGGACTTTTATAAATGGAATAATTTAAAAATCAGAGGATAACTCTGAATATGTTGGCTTTTAAAACCAAAACTACTATGTGGTTTTTGCTGTGCCCTTCTTTTTTTTGTCCATTCACCACCCCTTGAACAAGCAGTCATCACCACATGACCTACAGCACAGGATGAAATGACTTTAAAGGCAGCATGCCACTAGTATAACATTAACATCTCAGCAGCACATATTATGAGATTAATGTCATAATTAGTGAGTGTTTGTTTGATATCTTAACCCCAGGATTCATTGCACTTGTAAACCTGCATGGACTCAGCTGGGTATTTGGTTGTCATAGATCAGTGAGGGTAATTTAACAAGAATTGACTGGGGTTCCCTTGAGCCAGGTGGCTTGCAATTTGGATTCAGTGAGGCTTCTCTTTGTGTGAACGTAGTCAGGTAAATATTAAACTGTATCTGCAAGGATTATTTTATAGGGTGATTGGGGAAAAAAAATCTAATGAATTCGAACTCCGTTGATGCTCTCATGCTAAAAGCCATTATATATTCAAATGTTCAAGAGTGGGGACAGGATTCTGTGAGGGCTATGTACCCCATATGTTGTGATGGATACCTTCAAATCCCGTTCAGTATCTGTGCAGAACAAAGGAATGTCTTTACAGCAAACTTACTGCACCGGGCCTTGATCTGTGCTGGACTGTGTCCAACTCCTAAACCAGACGCCACATAGCTGCAAGTGTGCAATGCTTCTCATGGGCTCCTTAGTACTGCCGTGTGGTGCCACATCAATGAAATGACTTCTGCTAGTTTAGGGAATAACCCAGAAGTATAGCAGAGCAACGATTTTGAGAGCGTTGCTAACAGGCAGGGAAAGTGTTCTGTCTAAACAGTGCTGGCAAGTGCTTCACTCTTGCCATGTCTAGGTCTTAGACAGCGTGTTGCGTGAACACCACTGCCCTCTGCTTTTCAAGCATTTCAGACTACTTCTTCTTGGTGAATATTGTGTTTAGTGTACGCAGACTGACCGAAGGGGACTACATAGCGCAGACTGGAGCTCTGCAGAGAAGAGAGATTCTGATTCACGGAAGATTTGTTTGAAATATGTTTCTATTTCAGATCTGGACATTTTGCAGATTTCACAAACACGGGTCTATTAACCTGTTTTCTTTCAATACAGCCAAAAGAGTTGGCTTTTATTTTGCCTTTTAAATGGTATATTCTAAAAATGCAGTATGAAATAAAATGCTTCTAAGTGAAAAGATGTTGCACAAAGGAAAACACAAATGATTTCTTCTGAGAAGGCTCTTTTGGCATTTTAAAAAATCTTTCTTCCCCTTTTGCCCAAAAACAAAATTTGGCAGAACTGAGACAGGGCTGGACCTCCTTTTTTTATTATAATGAAAATCTGTTTCCCAGTTGGAAATGTTCCTAGCAAAGTTTTCTTGCTAATAATCTGAAATCAGTCCTCACAACCAGTTCCTTTGAACATGAGGTCTAAAATAAGGCGATCTGCAATGTTAGGCATATCATAACACAGCATACATTCATGTGCCCTTTTTGAGCCTTTGTTGTGGCTCCATGCCCCATCTGGATGGCAAAGGATCTTAAATGTCCTGTGTCCTGGGGCTCTTTTGTCCCCAAGGATGATAGCTGCACTCTACCTTGAATTTTAACTGCTCTTTCTCCCCATAGGAAGAGGAAGGGTCATTGGCAATGCATGAACGTGCACCCCCTGAGTGTGGCGGTTCACTCCCTGCAAAAAGGCACCACCGGCGATGTCAGCAGTGTCTGTGGGTGATTGCTGCTCACTGCCTCCTGCCCCTCACTGCTGACACCACTGGTGGTATCTGTGGGTGATCTGCGATTGCTGCTGGCCACCATCAATGCTGCCCACAGCATCTGCGGGTGGTCTCTAACTGCTGGTCGGTGCTCACTCCCCCACCCACGAGAGGGCTGTGGCTACCTATGGGAGCTCCCCACTGCCACACTTCCACTGCTAAGAGCACCGCCACTGCCTGCAGGAGCCTGTTGTGCTCCCTGTCCCAGCCTCTGGGAGCATGCAGTATTCATGAGAAGGGTGCAGCATGGGACATTTCTTCCTCTGAGTAGGTGGGGTGACACCAGGGGGAGGCACAGTAATTAGCCTAGATGCTGGGGTGTTTCTGCTTATGGCGCAGGCTATTTCTCTCCCCTTTCTGCTGCATAGTCTGCTGGTTTGATTTAGCAGTTATACTCCTCTGAGATGTGAGGTGAGCGGGGGGGTGGGAAGTTAATACTTGTGGAGATATATTGTTCAGTCTCTTAAGAGCTGCTCTTCCAGGTTCTCTGCAGGTTCAGGAAGTCATTAGTGTATCAGTCACACCCTGCTGACACTTTGATGTTTGAACTGTAATGACATGACTCCAAGATCTGAGACCTAAACATGAGGTTACAAGGCCTGGAAAATAATCAAGCTCACATGTTCATAATAAGCTGATGTGATAGGCTGTTGTGGACTAAATTTGGCTTGGTCATACCATGGCACTCCACTAAGATGAAGAAAGTTGCAGTAAGCAAAACCAGAGTTGACCACTAGGGCTGTGTGAAGCTTCATGTGCTGATTCAATTCAGAGGAGATTTGGCCTATGAATATGAACCAAATCAAGAGACTGATTAAAAAGGTCTGAATTGATTCAAAGCCTCTGAATCGATTCAGAAAAGGTTCGGAGAATCGGGCAGTCCCCGCTTGCCAGCCAGGGAGCTGGACCCAGACTCCAGTAAGCAGGAGGTAGGAGTGGGGGGCTAGAGGAGAGGTTGGGGACCATGGGAAGACCCCTGCCAGGCCCAATCCTCTGCCTGCTCCACTAGCCCCCTGACTGGCCCCTAACCCTGTCCACTCTCCTAGCATCCTCAGTGGCTGCCCTGCTTGGCCCCAGGGTACCAGAACTTAAAAAAAAAAAGAAAAAAGCCTCACACTCACTGACTGCTGCAGCAGCCATTAGGATTTCTGGGTGCTTGTGGCAGAGCTCCCCCCCATGCAGCATGCGGCAGTGGGGGGCAGCGGGGATCTCCCCCGCCCAAACCTGGCAGTAGCTGGTGAGTGCGATGCTTTTTTTTTTAAAGAGCAGGGATGCTGGGGCCAGGTGGGGCAGCCATTGATGGAGCTGGGAGAGAGGGCATGGGATGGGGCTTGTTTGAGTCAGAAATTCAGCCAATCCAGTGGTGGCCGAATCTCTGAATCAGATTCAGCAGAATCGATTCGGGACAGTGATTTGAATCACTGAATTGAATCACTGTCCCCAAATCAGCTGAAACCAAATCCAAAGTGAATATTAGCCACTTCACAGAGGCCTATTGACCACATGTTCTGAGAGTACAAAGTTCTGGTTTCTTTCTTTACCTCCCTTGTTTCACTCTAATTCTACGTTGCTTTCAGCCTTCCATCTTTTAACAAAAATTATCTCAAACTTCCAACTTGGTGCTTGAGCTTTTTCAGTATGAAATGTAGCAGGTGTCATTTAAATTATCCAGTCCAACAACCCATTTGAAGTTTGCCATATTATGAATTATATTAAGACTTTATATAGAACTTACTTAAACTGCTGGTCTATTAAATAGAATTTGTAGTATATTTTCATAAATCTGATCATCATATCAAATTTGAATAGAAAAACAGCAAGGTAGCTTCTAATACTTAACAGTTTCCAAGAGAATTTGTTTTTCTAGATTTTGCATTGTTGTGATTATCAGGAGCTAAGATACACTGTGTCTACATGAGGCACTTACCTTTGCATTAGCATAGTTTACTGTAAAGTAAGCTTGTGTATCTACACATGCACATGCTTACTATGCATAGAAAGAGCTGCAGGGCTGGGGCTAGCTGCTAGCTGCCCCCCAAGCAGAATGGGGCAGGGGTCTGGGACCTTCCCCTCCCTTACAGCTTCTTCTAAGTCCCTTGGGAACCAGGGCCAGGAGCTCCCTGCTCCTGCTCAGCGGGCAGCCCTCCAGGGCCAAGAGACAGCTATCTCCTGGCCCAGTGCTCCCTGCCAGCCTTTGGACTACCACTTGGGGTGGAACCTGAAGCTTCCCGGTGATGGCAGAGGCCCATTGCAAGGCTTCAGGAAACTTGGTGCAAAGAGCAGCAAATCTTCTCCCTACTCCCTTTATGTGTACATGTGTGCCTAACAATGCAACAATAATGAGACTATTATAGAGTAATATTACTGATACAGTATAAAAAAAAGCATCATGCTTTACAAATGTGAATTTCACTGTTTCTGATATTTATACATGTTATATTGCATAGCAACTTTTTACTCATTGCTATTACATTACTAATACTATATATACAAACATCAGTTTTAAGCATAACTACAAGATATGTGTGCTCATGTAGGTTTTTCAATAGATCATGACAGCAAAGAGCAAAGTTGTTCAGTCAAACTGAACATGGCAATGTCATGTCATTGATTTTTATCGAGAACACAGGGATTTGAAATATTTTGGAGTAGTAATTCTCAATTAGGATGCCATGGCATTATAGAATAACTTGAGATCCTTTCGGATCTTAAAACTAAGACTTGGCATTTTCCTAGTGGGGTGAGGACCACTGATCTAGGAACTCTTGCTCAAAATGTGATGACACAGCCTGACTCTGATATAACTACCACTTATGTTTTTTGCAAACGGCATCAATGTGTCTTTGTTTAAAAAAAAATAATAATAAGTATTTCTAAGAAAAATGAGAGACTGGTTCCCTTTTTAAATTAAAGTGTTTTGTATAGCATAATAGGAATAGATGTGATAGAATGAAGCCATTTATCACCAAACTAGCCAAACTTATTGTATAATTTAGTTTATCAGTAAAAACCTTCCGATTTTATGTATGTTCTCACAATAGAAGAATTGATATGCTTGATCAGAGCAGTGTCATGCATCATGTAGATGCATAAAGGTTTGTAATCCTTCTCATCTGAAAACTATGTTAACATCATCTATATTTATGAAGTACTAATGTGTAAAGCGTAGCTTATGGTGAATTTTGAGGCCTTTCTTATTACAGATACATGTATCATGTGTAGTACCGTATACTTATTAGATATGGTTAGGAATCTTCTGACTGAAAATGTTGTTATTTCTTCAGGATCAAAGATTTCCATGGGAAAATAGCTCCATTATTTCAGTTGTGTCCCCAGATTCAGTAGTTACACTGGGGACAATCTAGGCAATAACGCTCTTGCTATCCATTTGGGAAGCCCTTTTCAGTTTTAGTTCTGCCCTGAAATTTTACTTACTACCACTCCAAGGCAGTAAGATCTTGACTGTTTCAATGCATTTTAGGGCCTTCTTCTCCTTTGTTGATAGGATCCGACTCCCACATGAACACAATCGGGGCTAGGGACAAACATTACACATAAACCTGTTTAAACGTTCAGAAACTGGTTTAAACCTGTAACAGAAGAAGCATTCAGTGCACATAAACCAATTGCAAAACAGCCCAAACCGGTTTAAGATAAACCTGATTGAATGTAATATCAGACTTAATTGACTGAGCTCAAACTGGTTTAGCAATGTTTGCCCTAGACCCCTTCCTGGTTTAAGTTAAACCAGAGTCCACCAGCATTACGGCATGCTCTCTGGGCTGGGCTGTGCTCCCTGCTTCAGAGCAGAGATTGCCCCACCCCTCTGTTCTGTAGTCTGAGCAGGGATGGGACGTGGAGAGACACCAGCTGGCATGGCCCCATTAAGGCAAAGTGAGCAGGGAGGAAATTAATTCTTTCCTCCTTCCCCTTCTCCCTGACCACAGCTGGGGTCTGCCTGTCTGCCAGGGAGCAGAGGAGGGGGCTGCAGTGGTGGCCCCTGGGGCTGGCAGATCCTGGCTGCAGAGCAGAAGGGATGGAGGGAGGAATTAAACTTTCTTCCTGCCCCCTTCACCTTAATAGGGCCATGACAGGATGACATCTGACCACATCTCTGCTGCTGGAGCAGATGGTTGGTAGGATTGAAAGGGACCTGAGCAGATCATTAAGTCCAACCCCCTGCCATGGGCAGGAAAAAATGCTGGGGTCAAATGACCCTGGCTAGGTGATTATCCAGCCTCCTTTTGAAGACCCCCAGGGTAGGAGCAAGTACCATTTCCCTTGGAAGTTGGTTCCAGGTCCTAGCCGCCCTGACTGTGAAGTAGTGCTTCCTGATATCCAGCCTGAACCTACTCTACAAAGAGGGGATGGGGAGAGGCATAAGTACCCTCTAAATGTCAGAGTGCCCAGGAGGGGGTTTATTCCTTCCCTCCCTTCTCTGTCCCACCAGCAGGGACCACAGTCCCTCTGGCATGACCCCATTAAGGCTAAGGGGGAAGAGAAGGGGTAAATTCCCCCCCACCAGAGGACTGCAGCTGGGTAGAGCAGCCCCCTCCCCACTGCCGCCCTATCCTGGACATTGCGTGGGGCTGTCTGGACCCAGAGGGGGATTCTTCTCCCTACTCCTCCCCTCCCCCTCCATGGGGCAGGGAGGGTGGCCCTGTTTTGTGCTGGAACAGTCTTTAACTGAGCTGCAGCCACAGGGGGTGGTCCTGCCTCCTGGGCCTGACTGGTGTTGCTCAGCCCTGGCTGAGGCAGCCACATGGTGGGGCTGGACCAGGCCCTGGGAGCGGGGCCACCCCTGGCATCTGCAATTCAGTGATAGGGACACTGAGCCTTGTCAGCAGCACATCCAGCCCGGCCCAGTGCATGTGGCCAGTGGCTGCCTGGGCAGTGGGTTACCCGGGGCGGCTTGGAAGTGCTGTGGGGGCTCATGGGTTCTCAGTGAGCCCCCACAGTGGGCGGCTGCCAGATTCTAGGCCTGTGGGTGCTTCCAAGCTGGTTCAGGTAGCACTGCACAGAGCCCACACCCCCTGCCCCATGCTGGCAGGGGGAGGATGACGAGGGGGAAGAGTACCCCCCAGCACTGAACAGAGCCCCTCTGCCCACCTGCAGTGGGGACACATTGGGAGAAGAGTCTCCCTGCGGGGCTGGACAGCCTTGCAGAGCTCCTGTCTCCACCCCACTGTTGTGGGGGGGGGAGTGGAGGAGGAGGAAGAGCTCCCACAGCACAGAACAAAGCCCCCCTCTCCACCCCATGGCAGTAGGGGAGAAGAAGGAGGGGGAAGAGTTCCCCTCTGGGGCTGCGTAGCACTGCATGCTGGGATTGCAGAGCCCTCCCCTCCTTCTGGCCTGTCACAGTGGTCTGGCCACACTCCCTCTTCCTCCCGCCTCTGAACCCTGCAGGCTAAAGTTGGGGTTTAAACCCCTCCTCAGTCTTACTCCTTCCCACTCCCCTCGTCCCTCTTCTCCTTCCTCTCTCCTCAGCTCAGTTTCCCTGGGGAAGGGAAGGGAAGGGAGGGCTGCTGTAGTGGCCCGGAGCTTCTGGCCTGAGCCGCTGCAGGCATGTACCAGCATTTCCAGAATGAAAAGGAAATATCTATCCACTTGCAAACCAGTTCAATCTCTGCAGGTTGGACTAACCTGCAAAGATTGAATCAATTCAGGCTCAGGATTTTTGAATGTCTGTCCCTAGCCCAGAAGCTTAGATCAACAGCAGTGAAGCCCCTAAATACCTTCGTGATTCTTGGCCATAGTGCTCAGCTAGCTAAGCATGCCTAAATTCTTTTAAATATTTAAGTTTCCTTTCTAATGGACTCTGGATTGTGCCAAGGTTAAGAGGCTTTTGAGACATTCATTATCTAAAACCTCAAAATCCATTTGATTGATGCCAGCCATATTCTTTTTAGATGTTATGGTAAGGCTGTATTTTCAGAAGGCTTCTTAGCCATGGTATCCTAGAAAAGGTTTTAGGATATGCAGTGCACACTACTGATTAACTTGTGATGTAGTTATTTTCTTCTCCATGGGCACATGAAATCCTATTGACACTAGTAAGAATTACAGGTCTCTGTGGAGAGAAGACTAGACAGCAGGGTCGTTAATCCAATTTATTAGAAAAAGACTGACTGACTCATAGATAGGGAGGAAGGCTGACCTTCTGACTTCTGTTACTTGCTTCTAGGCTAGGCTTAGAGTAGTGAAACTGCTCGCAATCCCAGAGGAGAGAAATTTTCCTTGTGTCTTTCTCTAGTCACCTCTAACCACTTTGGCCCTGACCCAGCAAAGCACTTAAGTATCTTTTAACTTCAAGTGGACATTGGTGGGACTGTGCATGTACTTAAGCACATACTTAAGTGCTCTCCTGAATTGGGAATAGGAGATAATCCACTCCAAAGCAGTAGTGGATAATTCAATACATCATGAACTCAATTGCTTCTTTCTCTAAAGCTTCTTCCATTGACAGTTCTCAGAAATAGGTTTGTGCCCTTTTGACTGTTTTGTTGGGGGGTAACTGCTTTTTGAGCCAGGAAGAGCTTATCTCAGACTTCTTACTGGATGCAAAGCTTGCTGGAGTGGAGGAAGAGGAAGAAAGTAAAAGTGAATAGAAGGAAGAAAGGATAAGAGGTAGGAGAAAAGTATGTGGAAGAAAATAAAGTAATTTTTTTCTTCCTTATCTTTAAATCACGCTACACCACTGTTAGAAAAGCAGAGGCCAGGATACAACACATGTAGCTGTTTATTCTCTAAATGGTACAAGCAGCCATGTTTATATATATCAGTATTTTTTAATCTACAGATTAAAGATAATCTTAGTAAATGTGAGGAAAAAATAGAATTTTATCCATGGTTCTCTTGGCTGCTTTGGTAATATAAAAATCCTCTGACCTAGCTTTTAGGTTACTGTATAGTACTGCATCACATAGCAAAGGGATAAAGCATATGTTACATTAATTTACTCTATTTGCTAACATTTTAGCACATTCATATACAAACAGTAGATTGCCTGATCTCTTATCCTTCATAAAGACCCTGATCTAGATTTCTAGAGTCACCCAGCCAGTAAAAATGATGATCATATTCATTTTTGACAAGCACAGGGTGCAGACTTCACCAAAGCAGGGCTTGGAGCACTCATGCAAGGATAGCAATATAACTTTTTTGAGATCATAGAGATGGCACCCGCTTGAACCACGTCAGGAGAGGTTTGGGGAGTCACTCAAGTTTACTGCTGATCCTGGCGGTTGATTTGTCAGTGGTCAGCCTTTATCTAACACTTTGTCTCTCATTGAAGTCATAGTTTCATAGTTGGTGGGGTCAGAAGGGACCTGAGCAGATCATCAAGTCTGACCCCCTGCTGTGGCAGGAAAGAGTACTGGGGTCAAATGACCCCGGCAAGGTGTTCATCCAGCCTCCTTTTAAAGACCCCCAGGGTAGGAGCCAGCACCACTTCTCTTGGAAGTTGGTTCCAGATTCTAGTTGCCCTGACAGTGAAGTAGCGCCTCCTGATGTCTAGTCTGAATCTACCCCCTGCCAGCTTGTGACTGTTATTTCTTGTCACTCTTGGTAGTGCTCGGGGGAACAGGGACTCTCCCAGTGCCTACTGGTCCCATCTGACTAGTTTGTAACTAGATCTCCCCTCAGCCTTCTCTTGTGGAGGCTGAACAGGTTCAGGTCCCGTAGCCTCTCCTCATAGGGCCTGCCCTGCTGCCCCCTGATTGTGCAGGTGGCCTTCCTCTGGACCCTCTCCATGTTGTCCACACCCCGCCTGAAGTGCGGCGCCCAGAACTGGATGCAGTACTCCAGCTGCGGCCTGACCAGTGCCTCATAGAGGGGGATCACCTCCTTGGACCTGCTTGAGATGCATCTGTGGATGCATGACAAGGTGTGGTTGGCCTTCCTGACTGTGTTTGCACACTGTTGGCCCATGTTCATTTTGGCCTCAATAATGACTCCAAGATCCTCTTCTGCCTCTGCACTGATGAGAAGGGAGTTCCCCGGCCTGTAGGTGTGCTGCTGGTTCTTCCTCCCCAGGTGCAGTACCCTGCACTTGTCAGTGTTGAAACCCATCCTATTCTCATCCACCCACCTCTGTAACCTGTCTGGGTCTAATTGCAGCCTATTCCTCCCTTCTAGCGTGCCCACTTCTTCCCATATCTTAGTGTCATCTGAAAATTTGAACAGGGTGCATTTTACCCCTTTGTCCAAGTCACTGATGAAGATGTTGAACAGTGCGGGCCCAAGGACCAAGTCCTGGGGAGCCCCACTGCCCACATCTTTCCAGGTTGAATAAGACCCGTCCACCACCACTCTCTGGGTGCAGCCCTCCAGCCATTTAGTGACCCATCTGACTGTGTAGGCATTGACACTGCAGTCTCCTAGTTTTTTAATGAGAATGGGGTGAGAGACCGTATTGAAAGCCTTCCTAAAGTCCAGAAAGACTGCATCCACCATGACACCTGCATCCAGGGTCTTGGTGAACTGGTCACAGAAAGCCACCAATTTGGTCTGACAGGACCTGCCTCTAATAAACCCATGTCAATGACAAATCCATTAGTTTGCTCAGTGATTCTAAAACCCCCAGCCTATGGTTTGCCCCGTGAACACAGTCAATCAAGAAATCACCATACATAATATTTTTTTTTGAAAAAAAATTCAGTAATGAGAGGCTTATTTCTGTCCTGGCAAAGTGAATTAGCACTTTCTCTGTTTTTGTTGTATTTTCTACAGTTCCACTATTTTACTGGGCTTTTGACAGAAACATGGTAGGAAACTGAAATGATCTTATAGTCAGGTATAAAAATGCCCCTGACTACTAACAGAAGTAATAAATAAAATGCAAATGCTGCCCTCTTTTATTTTACCATTCAGCAGTGTGGATGGTATGGGAAAAGGGAAAAGGTATACACTAGAAAACAGATAACCAAGCCATGGCATGTGTGCCATATAGATGGCAGAAGTAGCTGCCGTGCTGTACTTTGCTCAAGGCCGGTCTGGAAGCAGATAGGGAGTACAGGAGCGCTTGGGGCAGGACTTAACATGTGGCGTACCTGAACTTAACTCGTGGCAATCTACCCCTGCACTGGAAGCTTACACCCTTTCTTCAGGTTCTTTGGATTCATTGAGGTTTGCAGAAAAAATAAAATACAAATGAATACTTTGTGCAGCAGAATTGTTTGTTATTTTCTGAATCATGACTTTGAGGGGAAGCTAGGGAAGGCAGTGCGGTCTAGTGGACAGGACTCTCTCCTGGTAACTAAGAGTCATTGGTTCTGGTCTTAAATTTGCCACATGCTTTCTTTGTGACCTTAACTTATTCCATCTCTTTCTCTCTCTGTATCTCACTTTTCCCCTTCTGCAATACAGAGGTAATGAAACCTATTCTTCTTTGTAAAATGCTTTGAGATTTACTGAGGAAAAGGGCTTTATAACACCTAGGCAGTGGCATTAAGGTAGAAAGGCCTGCTTTTATCTCATTGCAATCAGAAGGAGTTGTGCCATTCATTTCAAAGGTTGCAAGATTAGCCCTTAGCAGAATGGCTTATGGAAGTCAGACAATAAATGATCCTACAGACTACATTGATTTGTTTTAAATAAAAATACCTTATTGGGAGATTTAGTAGGGTCTATAACTTCTATTACATTTCGGTTTCATGGATTGTAATTTGGGAGAGTTTTCACTTAGCTAAGTTTATTCCACACACATGATTGTGCATACAAAATATGTATTTATATCACAGTGTTGGCTTGGATGTTATTGTATATTACTGAACTGGAAGCATAAATTGTGTGCCTAGAAGGAATTATTTTTAATCCATTTTTGTTTTCTTCTTTTTATACAGCAATTTGGCAGCAGTACAGAATTGATGTTAAAGTTTAAGAAAGTAGCATAGTTGACAGGAGAAAAATGGTGTTAATCTGCCCCCATGTGGTTGCAGCTATGTATACACCCTTGCGAGATGGCTGTAGAAATGTAGCTAGCCAGTATTTACTCACTCTTTAAGTATGAATTTTGAGGCAATCGAGTCAGTTGATTTCAAAGAGAGAAGATATTGGCTTAATGATTTTCTTTTGAATTGTTCCCTTCACTACAAAAAGAATTTAATCTTTGAAACCTGTTTCTTTCCCCTCTCTCCGCAAAATGAACAATGCTAATTCAGTTGCAAAATGTTTAGCAATCATGTCTTTGTATAAGCCTGATACCAAGCCCTTCCTTCCTTTACTGATATCATTACTACTGCTTTTAGATGTGCTGCTTTTGATGGAGGTTCCAAAACACTTTCTGCTGGAAGATGTTGGAGTCATGCTGTGCCAATCTGTACCTTTCAGTAACTAGCATTTATCATGCTTCTGTTCATGTTTCCAATCTCTGCATGCTGGTTCATGAAATATTAATCAAATTCTGAAAAGTAATTGATGACATAAATTATGTCTTTAAAGAAAACAAATAGGAGAAAACAACAGAACAAGTAGGGAATTAATATAGATCTCTCTAGCTCCAGAAGTTCTCTTGTTCTGCACCAGCAATTTCTTTCTTTTGTGACTGGTTACTTAAAGGGAAATGGTGAAACTTTTGGCAGCAATACTGAAGCAATGAATTTCTTCTTGGGATGAATTTAAGCAATTTGAATTTGCTTGGAAGGGAGAATAAAGTGATTTTTGCAGGGAAGGGCTGTGTTTTACAGATAATTTGCCTTAGGTTCAGTTTAAAAAGATCAATTTTATATGCAGGTATTCTGGAGGCAAATATTAGTCTTTTCATAGATGTGGTCCTGGTTCTGAGGTCATTCCTGATGGCTAAAAGCAGAAGAGGTATGTCTCCAACCAGGGATCTGCAGTTTGGGTGGTTGCTTTTTTTATAGTGCCCCTTCAGCTCCAAAGCTCATTTACTCGAGGCAGACGCCACGAGAGGTGCATAGCGGAGACCAACTGGAGGCTACGGGATTGGTGCTTCGAGACAGGCTTTGGCTTCCTCAACCATGACCGACAC
>JAGPOW010001296.1:123852002-123864577 GCA_030014935.1 Caiman crocodilus
TTTTTCCTTCCAACTTACCACTTCCTTATCTTCTACCAGTACCAAGTCATAGGCACTAAGTGCAGCACAGAATATGATGCAAGTAACCCCTTCAAAGCAGTGAATCCACTTCTTTCTCTCTGATCGCTGTCCACCCACATCAAACATTCTAGGCAAAAGGAATAACATATGAATCATGTATAACAGTAAATTATGAAGTCTTATTTACACCTTCAAACTTACGATGTAGTTAGAGATGGATGGCATTGAAATACCCAGCTCACCCAACTACTACTCTTATACTCTTTTTGGAAAGTCAAAACAATCTACATATTACTTACAAATATGTGGTAGAGTGAGGCCAATAGGTGACACTAAAAGCGATGTGTGGTGGATCCCTATATTCAAACAGAGTACCAGCGTAGTCAAGGGGGCTCAACAGAGATACTCAGTGAAAGACTGGGCTCTAAACTGCTCATAGAAATTAACTCAGGAGGCCCTGGCTATTAAAAAGACCCTCAATATAGTATTATTTTGTTTTTTAATTGTAACAGTCATAGGGAACTGATCAACATAAGATTACTAGGAATTGAATCACTAGTTAATCTACTAGTTATAATATATTGCCTACTATGGGTGTATATATGAAGCTATTTGTTTTCTTTATCCTTCCTTGATCTGTTATATAGCTGTGTAAATAGCAGCATCTCTTATAATGTTTTGTATGTTACATCTATTTTGTGCCCTGGCAATTTCACTCTGTTGCATCTGCTACATGATATGCTTGCTCCATAATTAAAGGAAAAAAAAAAAGATTTAAATATGGCAATTATTTGAATAAGCATATAAGCATGTTTTATAGGTGCAAGAAGGCTGGAGTGAGTGCAGAGCTGGAAACCACCAATCTTCTTAAACACAGAAGAAGGTACCATACCATCTGTGGGGGACTGAGGTAAGACCACTTTTTTTGTATCACAATCCTACAACACTCTCCTGAGTTGGAGATTTCAGTATGAGAATCTGGTTCCTTAGGACCAGCATGGTCAGACAGAATACAGGCCTTAAGGTTCTCACTTATCTTCACATTTCTTCAGGTACCAGGGATGAGTGTTCTTCCTCTCTCCTGTTTTTTGGGAAAAGTTTGGCAAACTTTGAATCCCAAAATTGGTTTAAGGTGGAAAGTCCTTCTTACATTATCTCCATCCTTTGAAAAATATTTTATATTTGAAACTCAAGCCACATTTTGCACTTTATGGTGAGGGGCTGACATTACGCATAAACTGGTTTAAGTGATCAGAAACTGGTTTAAACCTATAACAGAACAGAAGTTCAGGATACATAAACCAGTTTGAAAATGGCTGAAACTGGTTTGAGATAAACCTGGTTGAATGTAGTATCAGACTTAACTGATCTGGATCAAATCAATTTACGAAATGTCTGTCCGAGACCCCATGCTGGTTTAAGTTAAACAAGACTCCTCCAGCATCCTGGCATGCTCTCTGGGCTGGGTGGGACTCTCTGCTCCAGACCAGAGCTCCTCTCACCCCTCTGCTCCCTGGCTGGGGCTTGGCAGAGACTGCTGGCATTTGCCTGGCTTCCCCCTGCTCTCCACCTCCTCTCCCCACCCTGCTAAACAAGGACTGCCTTATCCCCTCTGTTTTACACAGACACCTCTCAGCATTAGCTAGCAGACCACATGCTGGCTATGGTCTGTGTTGTGGTAGATGGGACAAAGCAGAATTAACTGATAGCTGGTAATGTCCCTCTGTTTTCTTAATGGGGTGATAAACCCTGAGTTATGGGGAGTCAATTCCCTGCTGGGCTGGTTAGGTGTGTGTGTGTGTGTGTGAGGGAGAATTTTGCTCCCTAATCAGAGCATCCTGCTAGGGACCAGCCATTCCCTACCCCGCTTTAGCTTAGCCCCATGGAAGGGAAGGGAGGGCTGCTCTAGCACCTCCCCCCAACCTGGTTTCTAGCCTGGGATGTCTGTGCAGTTAAAAACTGATTTAGCCTAGCCAGGTTAGACTAACCTGCAAAGGCTGAATCAATTCAGGCACAGGCTTTTTGTATGTCTGTCCCTAGCCTATGTGGGAGTGAAATGCAGCTTACTTTTGCTAGCAACAGAAATAATAAGATTCAATAAAAGTGAAACAGTTTTAATTGACATGGCAGGAATCTAATAAACATGGCAGGAATCATTTTTTATAGAAATTGTTTTTCTTACAATATACTTATCCTGTATTTGTTTCACCATGAACAAATTGAGTCCTGAAAGTTAGAAGAGATTATTTATATTTCACAGACCAGATGAAACTCTAATTTCTAGAGCTGACAAAAAGAGTTGGAAACACCTTTTTCAGGAAATTTAATCTTTTTATTTTTCTTGCTCACAGAGTGTCTTTGAATTTGAGCTTTGTTAATTTGTTAACCAGTACTTGATATTCAAATGTTGCTTAGATCCAGTTGTACACATGCATTTGTGCATGTTTGTATGTGCAAAGGCAGATCCAGGAGGGGGTTGAAGTAATACAGTTGCACCTCCTTTTGATTCCTGGTCCATCCAAACTTAAAAGTCTGGGAGGGACAGTGGCATTTCATTCAGGCAGTGCTGAAAGAGTGGACTGCCTTCATGACTAATTAACATTTTCTCAATTCCTGCTAATCTGTCTACACTCTGCAGGTGCTAACAACCCTCTATCTTTTCAACAGTCTTCATGGTCCACTCTTCAAGCTGTCTGATAGCAATTTGTGGTAACATCTTTCTCTATTTCACAGCCCTTCAGACTTGCTAAAAACTTGAACTCAGATATGGTAATATTAACTCAGGTATAGAAATGACTCACAGTGAAGTATTGGAGGCACTTTCAAAATGCTCAAGGCAACATTTTTCAGACTCTAGCCACATATAAGGGGCTAAATCTTTGTGTTTGTCCTCAGATAAAGATACCTGAATATAGGTAGCCTTATTTAAATAGACCAGCTCCCAGTCTGAGCAGCAGGACTTACAGGTACAGAGGATCTCTGAAAATCATGTCACATTTCAATGTATAGATTTTTAATTTTGAAAACAATAGTTGTACTTCTTTAAATGCTAATGACTGGCAGAGCACAAAGAAGATGAGCATATGCATATGCTCCATTTAGAAATACTTCTAAAGAACACAGTGATGGCAATGTCTACAAGCTGCAAACTGTAAAACTAATATTGCTTGTGTAGCTTTAATTCTGCCCTCTTTCACAGAGACATCATGTTACAATCTTCTGTGAAGGAGATACACAAAGTTTCTTCTGTATCATCTGTATATACACACAAACCTGGCACTGAGCCCAGCAGAACCTGCCTGCAGCTGACAGATGCCCGTGGCTGATGGACAGTGTGGCAGGGGAGGTGGAGTGCTTGCCCATGCCTGGCAGCCTGTTTGGGCTCTGTGATGCTGCACCTGCCCATGGGGATTCTCCTGGGTTCAGTGTCAGGTCTTCGTGTACATCATGGAGTACTTCATGACAAGATTTGTGACAGACACAGATGCCTCTCCCCCCACCCCCACTCTACCTGCTTAGGGCTGACAGTTGGCTAGACATAGGAGGCAAGACTGCAGAAAGTATCTGGGCCAGGGCTGACTCAGTTCAGGGAGAGCTCAGAGCTAGGGCCCACTGGGTGCTTGGCTGGAGCAGCCAAGGACAGGATGAATGCAAGTGCAAGGAGCTTAGCAGGGAGCTGCAAAGGAGCCTGGGATGGTGGTGGATAGTGACCTAATATAAATCGATAGGGGATCTGGTACAGAAGTTTGATTCACTAGCCTAACCTAACTCGATTAAGTTTGAGTCACATTGATCCAGGTCTATTTTAGATTGAGTTCTGCCATTTTAAAACCAGTCTATGTGTGTTGAACTTTTGTTCTGTTATGGGTCTAGACTAGTTTCTGATCACATATACCAGTAAAAGTACAATGTCTGTACCTGGCCTTAGACACTAAAGATTCCATTTTGGGGGCTTAACTTTAGGGATCTAAAAGGTATCATTATATATTTAAACTTGGAAAGTTTACACACAAATATTTTGCCTGTCTCAATGGCTCAGTTCCCTCAGATAAAAATGAAGGTTCAGAAATTCTGTGACTGGGCTGTTAATGTTATAATACATGAGTGTAACAAGTGCACTTCCTAGGGCCAATCTCAATACAGGCCTGCCCACTTGGTTTCTGGGCTAGCCACCCTCCCATCTCTTCTGCCATGCCTTGATGTTCCTCATTGTCTGATGTTAAATCAGGTGGGAGGCTGCCCTTTAGCTGCCCTACTGACAAGTGCCTCTGTATATGCTTCAACCTCCCCTTGATGTGTCCCATGCCTCACAGATGTTTCATATGGCCTAGTAATACGCCTCATCATCACATGGCTTTGCAGCCAACACTATCCTTGGGCCGATCATCCCCTTCCATAGGCTCTAGGCCCTGTCCTCAGGCTCCAAGACACATCAGCAGGGCACAAGCCTCTCTTGACTCTCAGCTCTGTCCTTGGGCTGCCAGCCCCATCCCTAGCATCCCCACTGGGCTCCAAGCCCCTCTCTGTCAGACTATGGTTCCTAGCCCGTCCTCCCCTGGAGCCTCGCACTTGACTTCCAAGTCCCTGTTATAGATAAACTTCCCAGAGGTGTGGGGGCTGGGGTTATCAGGTGCCCGTACCTGCCTTTCACCCAGGGTGCTCTGTTATAATAAGCCACATTTGATAAGTAGTACCCAGAAAAGTTATGTTATCTTTTTTAAATTGTTCTCCCCCTCTTTCCCCCTTTCCCACCAATCTGTTACAAAGATCTGGCTATCTGACAAACTGAGGAAGTAGCATCCAGGTAAAATTTTCATACCTGAAGTTTAAATCCTTGAAGGAAAACTGAGTCTCAATAATTCCAGTTGTTTTCACTCGGGAGTGTAGAACATCTTGCTCATTGGGAATATACCCAGGTGCTGTCAGCCTGTTCAAATCATTGAGATAGCTAATGGAATAAGAGAAGTTAATAATCAGGGAGTTAGAGGAGATTTCTGATATATCAGTGAATGAGTATAGTTCTCATACGGAGAGACCTGAGTTTTGTGAGTCCCACTACTGTAAATCTGAAGAAACTCCACTGAAGTCAACAGGATCACATGAGTATAAGAGCAGCTTAGCAGGAAGAAAATGCCATCTTCAATGCTGCTTGAGTAGCAATTAACATTAAAGATTCAAAATGTGAAATATGCTACAGTAATCATCCATTAACCAGCAATGAGGCCCTATTTGCCTGTTTAAATCAGCCGTCATTGGGTTCAATTGTATTCTGATATATGCCACTGATAATACATAGGTTTTAATGGAGGCCTGCCATTTTAAGTGAGAACATAACACCCCTCTGAGACATTTTTTATCTTCCTCAAAAATGCAAAGCAAACATTTTAGTAAATGGAAATTACCAAACTCTTAGAAATGGATCTTCTGGGAATTATGTCAGGTAATATTATGAGACAATGCTTCCAGATTATTAAAATCTCTTTGTGTCTCTCAAATGAAATGAGAACATGATGGTTTGGAGGAATTCATAGCTAAGGGTTATTTCCCTTCATCCTGAAATTCATAAGATAAAGGTATAGGCCTGTTTTTCTCTTCTTGATTTTAGTCACTGTTTTTTATTTAGTATTTATATTGCAGGACATTCTGGTAGCTTCCTGCCATCTTGGTGATCCATTGCATAAAGATCATGAGAACAGCCATATGAAAGAGGAAATATCAGTCTCATTCTTATAGATGAGGAAATGGAAGTACTGAACATGCTCAGGATCACATATAAAGTGTGGCAAAACAGGGAATTGAATAAGATCCCCTGAATCATAATCCCACCATCCATCTTTTCTCCTCTCCTGTACGTACAAGCAACATAAAATAAAGTGGGAATTTTAGTGAGTTTATATAAATAAATTGATTTTTCCAATTTATATTGAAATGCTGAACAAAATTAAAAATCAGAACTACATCAGTTGGGATATATTGTTCGGCAGTGGTTGAAGTAACTCCAGGCCCTCAGGATGTCTTTGCTGGCACTTTTTCATTTGGCCTACATTACCTGTTTCCTTTGGCCTACATTACCTGTTTCCTTTTGTTAAACTCATCATTGTAAGGCTTTCCCATGTTTTCTAAGTTTAATGTTGTTTTTTTTTTCTATCCCTCACAAAAGGTCTGGTCAGCATGAACTGCTGCTATACAAATAAACGCCAGATCTTATCATCCCAACCGGGCAATATTCAGTGTATTTGCAAAGTAAAAAACATGCTAATCCTATAACCTTTCAGCCCTTGCAGGTTAGTAACAAATGGTTTGTAAGAAGATTTTCATATTTTAAACTTAATAGCTGTCATCCATGCAGAAACTATTGAAACTGATTATCAGCATTTCCATGTCAACCCATTATTTCTGTCCGGTTGCAGATGCACACACCTTATTTTAAACCTGCCTTCTAATTCTAGTTCATTGATTCTTAGTTTTGCGCTCAGAACACATGTATTAACAGCTGCTGTAATTATAGGTCAAGTCTATAGAAATCAGGAATCACAGCAGTCTTAACTATAAAGAATATAAGTAGTAAAAAACAGACATCTGCATGAAAATTAATATACTCACACCTTGCCTCTTAAATGCAAGGAGGAATCAAGTGACTAAACAAACAAGTACAATGTATTATTAGTAGTAATGCCACAGTTCATGCAGCAGGTTTTCAATAGTCCTGATTTCATCCCTTTCTTCATTTTTCAGCAGCTAATTTATTACTCCCTAAAAGTAGGAGTTCACTAGAATTCAATAAGCCTAACATTTTAATGCTACTTTGCAGCAATAAATACATAAATAAATAAATAAATAAATAAATAAAAGGAGAGTGATTAAACTTGGTTTACCACATCTGCTAATTAAAGAATAATCAGTTACACACTTGAGGTCTGATCCTCAGCAGGTGTAAATTGGCATCTCTCAGGAGAAGTCAATAGAGCTATCCCAATTTATTACAGTTTAGTTCTAAAAGCAATGCATTTGTTACATTGGAAGGCTGATTGGCTTCAGTAAGCTTTAGATTCATAATTAGAAGCTTGTTGACGATGACAAAAATCACATTGACTTTAACAGTGCAGGATTAGGACTAAGAGAGCATCTTTTGAAAGGTATTCAGGCACCTAAAGATGCACAGAGATGACTAATTGGATTTTTAAAAGTATCTGAACAGGTGTTAGATGCATAATTTCCATAAAAATTAATGACACCCCTGAAATAGGTGGTTCTTGGATAATTTCTTTTATTACTTAAATATATCTCTGGCTAAAAGCAAAAAAAAACATAATCTATGTCCATCACATCACATAATTTGTGTCCATCCATGCTTTTCTGAAGGCATTTACCTCTTTTCATAAGTTTTCAGTGTTGAATAAGAGACAATACACTCATTTAGAACATAGGAGACCTGAGCTCTCTTCTAGCTGTGCTACTGACCTACTAGGTTATCTTGGACTTCACCTTCTCAGTTGGGTACAGACATTCAAAAAGTCCAAGGCAGAATCAATCTAAGTTACATCAGTTTCTGTAAAAAACACAGTTTAGATTGGTAGTGAATGGGACACACACTTGCCTTTTAGTGGTGGTGGTGGGGAAAATCTTAGACTGGGTTCCACTATTTTTAAACCAGTCTGTGTGCTGAACTTCTGTCATTGGGTATGGACCAGTTTCAAATCACTTATATTTCTAAAAGTATAATATCTGTACCTGCCCTGGTGGCTAAATTTCCTAATGTGGAAGCCCTTAGTTGTCATTCATTAAAATAACATGAAGATAATGCATAATTTCTCTTTTAGATGTGCATGGTGGGGGAAAGAAGGACTAGCAGAGTTTCACCATACATCCCATAGCCATACTGGCAAAATATTAAAAGAACATGGGGAAAAAAGGCTGGTTTACTTCCCTTGGTAGTTTGTTTCAGTGGGTAAGTACCCTCACTTACTTTGAATTTATTTGACTTCAGCTTCCTATCAGTGCTGCTACTTATACCTTTTTCTAATAGATAAGAAAACTTTATCATTTTTTTACTACTGAAAAGGTACTTCTATCCAGACTCCATCTATGAGGAATTGTGGAAACAACTGAGCCAAAAACTGTACAGGGAAACGGTGTAAAATGGGAGCTGGGTCTGCCCAGTGTATCCTGAGACTCAGAAATGTGGTAAATTAGGATTTCTCTGCCCCATCCCCTCCCCTCTCCTATATGGCTAGCAGGGAAAAAACTGCAGATACATTCCTCATAGAGATTGTGGCTTCAGGAACAGCTACAGCAGAGATCTCTGGCTTGTATCTGCCCTGCAGCTGTTGGGTCCAATTCTTGCCTTTCTATTTCTCCTTTAAGGTCTTTTCCCTAGCGTGCCTTAGTAGTTCAAGATCAAATCCAGACTCCACAAAAAGCTTTAAGTGAGAGGCAAGGATTTCTTAGGGTGGTATCTTTTATTGGCCCAACTACATACTTGGGACAGAGTTAGACAAGCTCTCAGAGGCAAGATATTCTTCATCAGCTCTGACATGTCTCACATTTGAGAGATTATCTAATTCTATCCCAACTACATAGCCGCTCCAATAAACGATATCATCCTAAGAAGTCCTTGACTGTCTCTCAGTTTCTGGACCATCATGGCTAAATTGCTCTTGCATTACCTTTCATTTAAGGAAAATTTAATTCAGGTTATATAAATTAACTCACATTAAAAGAACACCTTTTATCTCCAGCATAGATGTATCTAATGAAAGAAACATCCTATTATTATTGATATCTGTTCACTTGGTCACATGATTTTAACATCATAGTCAGACCAAAAATAAGCCTGGTTGCTAAATCCCCACCTTTCTCACTATGTATTCTGTATTCTAGAAAAGAACATTAAAAAACCCACAAAAAACCTTTTAGGACTTGCTAACGACCAACTAGTTTGAGTTATTTCCACAGGTCCAGCCCAGAAGTAATTAAGCATTCAGCTATAATGCTTGTAACTTACTACGCAGCTGAGTCAGTAAGCTGGTATTCTGCAGCCCTTTCAAAGCAGGCCTGGATCCCTGGGTCCTTCCACAGTCGTTTTATGACTTCTGCCAACTCAGAAGACATGGTACCTTCATCCATAGAGTTTGCCATAACGAAGAGTTGTCCTTCATCTTTCTAAAGTAAAATTTAAATTAATCGAATGAAGCCATATCATATCACTTGGCCTCCTAAATATGCTTGTTTTATAACGAACAATGATGGTTTAGGGATTTCTCAATCTCAGTCTTATTTGTAACGCTATTGTATGATCCCATTGCCTATCACCCCCAACACCAGCACACCTCTGAAGCTGGACATAATGGGGGCAGAGAACTTTCTTTTGTCTTCTTCCTGTAACAGGGGTCTATTATATCCCACCATAGCTGCTCACATCAAACCAAGACTATACAGGGTACTTGTACTGAAATCTCTAAATATGTCTCCTGAGCCAAAGTAGGAGTGAAACTTCAGGCTTAAATATTTCCTAAGGGCATTTTTAATACAATTTTGAAAATAATTAACACATTTTTCTAGCTTTGCGGTATTACAGAAAAATGGTTGCTAAATGAATCCAACTAATGAATGCATTTCTCTCCTGATCTGATCTTTAAGGAAAGAAACTATAATTGAAAAAAAAAAAATTAAGAGTTCTTGTTTTAAATATAATCTTTCCTAATTTTATGTGTCCTTTTGTAGTCCATCAACAAATGACTGAAGGTAATGTATTCTGTAGATTTCTTTTCAGTAGTTAATAGCTTAGAAGAATATTTCAAGAAAAAGCGTGATTAAAATGAGGTCATTTGATACAATGTCAGAGCAGCGGAAGTCATAGAAAGTCAAGTAACATAATTAGACACCTGAAAAGACTCTCACAGTACTCCTAAATTATAATTAAAGGTGTTATAATATTTAGAGCATAAAATTGTGGTTTCCTGAAAAGATAAAATTCTTCTTTCCATAAAATGATAAAATTTTTAAAAATAAAATATTTAGAAATTAAAGACTTGTTCTGTTTTATTTGATATTGACATTTGCCGAGCTTGGAAAAATTGCAGTCTGGCAAAAATGAAACACTGGAATTTTGACACGACAATTGTGCCCAAATTTTAGAAACTTTGAAAAGTTTGGAGGAAGGAGAGGAGAACAAAATAAACCACAAAATATTATATTCAGTGGCAAAAAAAGATAAACCCCTTGAAGACAGGGCCATGTATGAGCAAGTCTTATCAACTTTCACTCAGTGTGAATAACAATAACAAATTGGGCCCTGTTTGTGCTTCAAAATAATAAATTCAGTAACCACAGCAATTAAAATGGCTTTTTTAGTTTTGTAGTGGAAGGTATTATTCAGGGGAAAACAAGAAAGGCAAAGAAAGGTAAAATGCCAGAAACAGAGCAAATCTTTCAATATCTGAAACCCAGGCAGTAGACAAAGTCCTACAGACGTTATGGGCACCTGTACACGCGCCCGATGACGGCTCTGATTTCTGCTAATTAGCATGTGTAGGAGCAGACTACAGGCTAATCAAGTTTTCTGGAGTGTGCTAATTATTATGCTCCAGCATCCTTGGCATCATGTATTCAGCATCCCTGTACTTCAAAATGGCAGCGGAGGTGCTTTAACTAAAGCTTGTTGAACAAGCGTTAGTTAAGGTGCCTCTGCTACCATTTTGAAGCACAAGATGCTGGAGACATGCAACACTGTGGGTGTTTTAATTAGAGTGGCTCCTGAGAGCGGCTCCAATTAAAGCACCTCCTCTACCCGGGGGCACATGTAAAGACACCCTACGTTCTTTTTAGTGTTTCTCTCCTGTTTCAGTCCTCAGTTCAATGCAAAAACCAGAGTCAAATCTTCTTCAGAAGTTTGACAGAAATGGGTCTCCTATACCCCAGAGTAGTTAAGTACAGAGTGCAAATGGATGCTGGACAAACTGGTATAGTATTTCCTTTGTTTTTTTTCTCAAATTAATTAGTTGCTTACTGACAAAAAACCCTGGATTTCATCTGCAGGGCTTTGCATAAATATTTTTTTAATCTATTTTAGACACACCCCTCAGGTTCACACGCTCTCAGTACTGGGTTTGAACAAAGCCCACTTAGTACAAGGCCTAGTTGAAACCAGAGTATTACCTTGCTCAGGTCAAAACTATGAGAAATTGTAAAGTGTGTACAGTGTTATGGAAAAAAAATCTTTTGGCCTGGCTTCACCAAGAAGGGACATTCATTAGAGACATTGAAGCTACCCAGTATAAATCTCAAACAGTGCGGTGAAACTCAAACCCAAGTGTTTTAAAAATGATGAGGTTTCATTTGAAATGGCAATTACATTTATAAAGAGCTTGCGTTAAGAATATATACTACACCCGCAATTCTGTTCCTACAGAGACATTTTCTTATTAACCTCAGTGAGAGCAAGAGCAGGCTTATTACAGCATAAAGGATAACTTAACAATACTTGTATTCAGCAAAAATGCAACCGAGCTGTTTAATGAATGTTTTCCATGTAGCAGCTCCATAACCCGTAGAAGTTATACAAAATCCACTCTCTAACCAGTGTGGACTTCTGAAAATAATTTTGTAATGCTTGCTGTGAATCTGCCCTTGATGGCATCACAATTGTTTAAGTGACTCAAGACTTGGAAATACAAGTAAATATGAGGGGAAAAGTGTTTTCTATCCATTTCCCCCTACTATTATGTTAGCTATTGTCACAGATGTATTGTGACATTGGGCATTGTTTGGATCAAACTGTGAACTCTATCTTGTTTCGTGAACACTGCTTATTTCTCCATTTCTCATTTTAACTTTCACGTTGGAGTGTGACCTTTGTGTCGTATTGCAATATCCACTGTGGACCAGAGCATATATTTTTGTAGTAGTCACTTGATGCCTAATGGATTGGTTCTACTGAAAAAAACCCAGTAATAGAGCAATCTTGAGCCAATAGCACTAGTTGTCTTAACTACCATGAAACTGTGAATCTCTATGTAGAAATCTCAATGAGGGTGGGGCCAGGAGAGCCTCAGACTGGACACGTACCAAATGGGTCCGATTGGGAATGTTTCCTTGGAAGGAAAATCTATTGTTGCACGTCAAGAAAGGCCTGAAGAATAGAGAAGGCAGGCAGTACTGAACAAAGTTAAGTCTCCTAGTAGGCACTCAAAGGGAGTGGGGTCAGAAACATTTGTTGTGTTTCCAAAGATAGATAACCATCTTTGCTAGGTCTGTGTTCCTTGTTTTCCTTCCGTGTTGTTCCTATATCAGTATGCTAAAATCAGCCCCAGTTAGGCAAAAGCCCATGGGACAATGCATAAGCCCCTGAAGGGACTAACTTATGTTGAAGATTGGTTTTTAAGTTGGAAGGCAGTAGGGTTGCCAAGCCCCACCTCATAATAATGGTCACTAGGCCATTAAGACCTTAAGCAGGAACAGTTTCATAGTTTCATAGTAACTAGGGTCAGAAGGGGCCTAGAGCAGGCCATCTAGTCTGACCCCCTGCCAATGGCAGGAAACAAGTGCTGGGGTCA
>JAGPOW010001296.1:123864677-123909083 GCA_030014935.1 Caiman crocodilus
ACCAGGTTGGTCTGACAGGACCTGCCCTTAACAAACCCATGCTGATTTCCCTTCAACATAAAGTCTCCTGCCGGTCCCTCACAGATATGAGCCTTGAGATCTTTGTCTGCTGGATCTGGCTGTCTTAGGATACAAGGAATCCAGAGCATGGGTCCACTCACAACAGTGTGTCTGGAGGAAGGGTACGGGCCACTAATGTTGCATTAGCACAGGCTTCTGAAAATAACTTTGTAACCTGTTTTTCATGGATCTGTGTGGGATGTTGTGTGAAAATTCAAATTAATACTTGAAAATTCAAATGCAAATGAGAAAAGAGATACATTGAGTTTGTCAGTTTTTACGTTAGCTGTAATTTTTAGCAAGCCATGAAGTGTTTGTTTATTCTTTTTAGACCAAATTACCATATGCCTTTGTACTAACAAAATGACTTTCTGAACAAGAACAAATTTCAGATAAGCACCTGCAATTCACGTTAAGATAACTTTGGGGAATACAGAAAACCTGCCAAAATTAGAAAAATGAGCTGAAATTCTGGCTACACTCGAGCATTTGAGAAGTTCTCAACAATATGTACTTATGTTGGCAAAGTCATAATATGGAGAAGGAAAATGTGTCCCTTCCTTTATTTTTTCCCTGTTGTTTCCTTCACTAGTAATAACAATTCTGCGTGCCAACTATGAAGTAAGATACTCTTTTATAGGAGGACGTGGGGACTACTTGTAAGTCAATTTATCAAAAGAAGAGACCTAACATTTTCATTATCTGGATGCAGCATCAGCACATAACAGAGTTGTAAGATAACGGATGCCGCATGAACGGGGAGAGGTGGCGAAGCTCTTTTCTTCTCTTTTACTACTTCCATGGACATGCTCTGTAGGTCACATTTAAAATCCTCAGGGAGTGCAAGGTGACCTAATCAACAGTGTTAAAAGGGGTAGAGGAAGGAGAAGATCAGTATACCAGCAGGCAAAACCTTCCAGTTGCATAGAAAAGCCGAAAAGTGGCGTCCCCTTGCAGTTAGCGTGAAGTTTCTGTACAAAAGGAGAGCTCTGGGACCACAAGGGGGCAGCATACCCCCTCTAGCTAGTCCCCTCTAGCTTAGGGCTCTTTCAGGTTCAACTAAGTACAAACTATGTCTATAAAAAGGAAACATTTACTGCCATTCTTAACAGCAATGAACGGAGTAGCTAGCAACTACAAAGAAATGCCATTTCTTTAATAATGATTCTTTAATAAGGATTGTCATTTCTTTAATAATGGAGGCCGGTTTATTTGGTTGTGCTCTCATCAGTTATGTACAGGAATTTGTGACTCAAAGGGCTAGACTTGAAACATCAGATTTCTGGGTTTTAGCCTTGGGAAGTTAAGATTGAATATGTGTTTCATAAGCATAGTTTTGTCCCAAGAATAATTCGAGCAGCATTACATTTCCACTAGGCTCTCAACATTTTTTTTTGTACCAGGACCCATTTGTAAACATCAGTGGGCAGTCCTGCCCCACTGCCCCTGCCCCCTCCCCAAGCTCCGGGCCCCAGCCTTGCTGTGTGTGGGGCATGGGGCCCCGAAGTAGCCCCTCAGTCTGGAGCTCTGCCAGCTTGCAAGGGAAAAGCCAGTTTCCCACATTTGTTCTTTAATGGAGTATCCCTTTTTAAAATCTGTTTAAACCATGTTTAAAGTTTGTTCATGACCCCTTCATATATTCTTGCACCCCACTTTTGGGTCATGACCCACAGGTTGAGAAACACGGCACTAAAGCAAAGCAATGGCTGAACTCTCTTAACTGTTCCTGCTAGCCCCCAAGAATTCATTACCTTGATACAAAAGTTTATATGCTTGAACCTATTTCAAAAGGAGTGGCATGCATGATACTCACTATACTGGTTGGGTTTTCATAAGCAATTCCTAATGTGGACATTGCCTTCACGATAGCCAGGATAGACTGCAGTGTGTTACTGTAAACGATGGACCTGAACTCCATGCGCTCCTGATTTGTGAAACCATCTTTATGGATGATCCTGTGTTGCAAACAGAAAAATGGATCTTAGCTAACTTTAAGGGAAAGAATCCAGGCGAATTGGATTTTGTGCTTTTGCACTGTGCTTGAAGAAGAAGTTCATATAACCAGGTTCAGAAAAGACACTTGCTGTTTAGGAAACGTAACAACACATCTCAGCAAGATAAGGGATCTGCAAAAAAATTGTGTGTTGCATATGCTTCTCCTACTGCTTTTCCTCTTCTGGGTGGCAGAGTTATGTGAGACGGACTCTTTCCCTCTCCCACCTGTGGGGTGGTTCATACGCTAGCAAGGAACTGTTCTTGGCCTGGAAGCTGGTGGGTGCAGCCATGGAAACTCTTTGTGTCGTACGTCATTGCACAGGCACAAATTCCTGTCCCGTCTCCTGACAGGCTCCCAATAGTCTGCTGAAAACTCTCTTCCTTTTATTTATTTGGCATCACACTCTATTCTATGTGTGTTTAAAACATTTACTATTGAATATATTCAACTATATTCAGTGGTAAATTTTTCTTTCCTCCTCACTTTTTAAAGTTCTCTTATCTACTGATCTTAATCTTGATACTCCTCCACACTGTATGCTTGTGTACACCTCTCTGTATACGTGTACACTACTTTAACTCCTAATCTATTTATTACTACAGACCTTTCTTTATTTGTTTTTAATCTCACTTTTATTTTTATTAGTCTTCTTTAGATTACAGCCATAATTGCTGTGATGTTTTCCTACTCTGAGGGCATGACTACATGTAATGCTGTCACTATAGCAATGCACTACAGTAACGTGGCATCCACGGGCATCTCCACAGGGCCAGTAGCTACTTTGCCATACCAGTGCACTCCCCGGTATAGCACGCTGCTACAGCAAAGCAGCTGCTAAAAATAACTGCATCGCACAATCGGCGCAGTATGGATTGTTACATGGCGCAGTAACAACATCACCATAGTGGTACATGTAGATGTGCCCTGAGTTATTTATTCAAGAAATCATCCCATTTCTATTTCCTCCTTTCATTATGTAAACCATTTGCACAACATCAGGAAAACTGAGAAGCCTGTCTGCTTTTTGAGAGATCCCACTGCAATTTTCCTGTAGGGCTCAGTGGCACCTGGATTGTTACAGGGGACTTGTCTCTGTGTTGTAATCCATAGCCAGATGGACAGGGAGGTTAAACAGAAAATTCAATTAATCTTATGCTGAGGGATGGATTGTAGTTTGCAATGACACATAGCTGCACCGCTACAGGAACAGCTCAGACATTAGATTATGACATAGGAAGACACACAGCTCCTCACTAGGTCTAGAGGAGAAATTACTTCATCTCTTTCTGGTGCCCACTCTTTCTCTTCCCCCTGTCCCACTGAGCTGCACGGTTGGGCTAGCAAGTACAACACAGTTCCCTCCACCCTGCCCCTCTGTGGCTTCAGAGCAGAGGACAGGATATCGAGTAGGAGAAAGGCAGTTCTTACTCCTACGGCCAAGAGCTACAACCTGATTGGAAAGAGGAGGGGGAATCTTTACTCACTACACAGGTGAGTAAAAGCTTTGACAGACTATGTCTAAATGAACTGGGGTTTTTTTGGGTAGAGATGCAAATATTCATGCAGAAGACAAGCCATCACTGTCAAAGAAGGAAGCTGACTAATAATAAATAAAACCTGTCCATACATCCTATTATTCTTCTGCAGCTAGGAACAGGAGATGCAATGTTGCATGCAGTGATAGACAAGAACATGCTCTATAATATGTCCAGTTTAGATTTTAGCACCTAAAGAGGCTAGTAGCTTCAGCTATATTATTAAAATAATATTTAGAATCTACTATATTTTCATGCATATGACCCATGTCTTTTCCCTGGAACCAGCTGGTAAAAATTGATGTGCACAATATATCCAAGAAAAATGGATCCCCATGGATCCAGAAATTTGGCAGTGGGAGAGCAGTGGCAGCATTAATTGGAATAGCTCTGAGAGGGGATGGTGTGTGTAGGCGATTAGTCTGCAGATAGCCCTAGTGTATGAGGTTGGACCCCAGAGTCAGCACCATGGGTAAGAGACTCAGCATGGTGTCCCAGATTCAGCATGTGAGGTTGTCACCCAGTGTGCATCCCCAGAGCCAGAGAATAGGGTTACACTGGGCATGTGGACCCAGACCCAGCATCCTCACATGTGGGCTGGTAGCAGAATTGGGAGGTGGCTCAGGTCCTTAACTGCTGCTACTCATATCCACAAAGATCCTGGCTTTTTTTTTCTTCTGGCTTCTCTTCAAAACAAGATGCATACTATATATGGGAGGTATTGGGGAGGAGATGAAGGGTATATGCTGTATGCAAGAAAAGATAGTGTTTCAAAGCCCACTGAAGTCAGGGACTCCCACTGATGCCAGTGGTTTACATCTGGCCCCAAATGAGAGAGACCTCAACCATTTGTAAAAACTTTCAAGAAGGAAGAAGAGTTGCGTATGTCCCAATTTTATGTAGTGTGGAGGATCCATGAAAAGCGTGGGATATTGGGGGAGGGGTGGGGAGCGAAGACATTTTGGGATCATTTTGAAAAGTGCACACGCTCATAAGCAGGCAAAGTAGGTCACCCAGCTGAGTGACAATTCAACCTTTGTGGTTACATGTTTTACAGGGGGGGAAATCAGATACATTTTCAAAACATTTTAGGCTCGGTACTGAGAACAGGTGCTTCAGTATGAACGATGGGAGGAAATGCAAGGGAAACTCCAGGCCACAGAACATTCAAATCCCGAGGCTGGCTGGTTTAGCCGGCAAAGAAAGCAGTAGGGTCTACGTGGAAGTTGTGGCACTGAAAAAAAAAAAAAGTCTGGGGTTTTTTTTTTTTGCGGTGGAGTTGCAAATATCTGAGGGAATGAGATCAAACGAGAGACAAAGATGCTTATAATCCCAAAACAACCGATGTAAGCTTTTTGTTTTATTTTTCAAAACATTTGTAGAACAAAAGGACCAAGAAGATATAAACACCCAAAATAAAATAGGCTACTGTAATTAGGGGTTTTTTCTTGAGGCTTTTTATATATGTATACTTATATTTACTTGATCTGGCAGCTTCCATGTCATCTACCCTGTGGATTTCTAAGGCAGCAGCAAACTTTAAAGATGCCTTTAGCAAGCAGAGAAACATATACAACCACAGTTTGGGGGCATGGGCTTCTTTTAAAAAAGATTGAAAACCAGTGTTGTCATGTTGAAATGCTCAGAAGGTAACATCAGTTATTAACACTTGGGCCAGGTACAGACATTACACTTTTACCAATGTAAGCAGTCACAAACCAGTCTATACCCATAGCAGAACAGTAGTTTAGGACACACATACTGGTTTAAAAATGGCAGAACCCAGTCTAACATTTTCCCTTTCCCCCACCAAGGAACGAATGTGTTCTCTTCACTACCGATCTAAACTACGCCACTTATAGAAAACTGTATAACTTGGATTGATTTTGCCTTGCACGTTTTGAATGTCTCTGCGTAGCATCAGAGGAATATTTCTCTTGTTCCTAACTGGGAAAGTAAACAACCTTTAACATAAAACCTCATGTAGTTGAAACCACGTTGCGTTAGGTGTTATTCATAATAAGTGACATGTAGGAAATGTAGTCTCCTGTTATTAAGTGTAGGGAGATGCCATTTTTATCAGATAGGTGCGGTTAATTCAGCTGCAGCAGGCAGGGTCAGTTAACACATGTTTGAAATGTTTGTTTTTTTTCTGTGTTAAGATACCACAAGCTTGAGCTATGGCATATCCTCCCACACTATAGTGTATCCAAGTAGTATAGTGTATATTCATGAGTGGTATAGGTTTAAACAAGCTAGCTTATCTGTGGCTAATCTACCCTGCTTTTGCTGCACTTCTGATACCAGTCTTAGAGTTCTGGTATCTCCTCACTGCAGTGTCAATTTACCCAGAGTTTCATAGGACATTTTTCATTGAAGTCAATAGGTTTTGGATAGACTCTGACTTTAGTGAGTTTTGGAACAGGTCAACAGCAAGATGACCATTAAAAGACATAATAGCATCATCTGTTCTCTATAATATTGTATTACCTGTATCAAAATAACTTAATTAGGGTTGGGTAAAAATATTCCATTAATGCTTTTTCTTAAATGAACAATTGGGCTTTTAACAATAGCATAATTTGTGAACCATACTTACTGCGTGTGATATTTTGTTGAAAAAAAAAATAATGCCCAAAAGCTAAATGGTTTTGTTTTTTGGCTGCAAATACTTTAATTTTGCACTTTTGCTAAAAATTTGACATTGTCCATGGGGAAAAAAAGTATGGAAAAAAGGCAAGAAAAATGATAACCCTCATTTTTGTCAATTTTTTGTATGGAACACACCCTGAGCTGTAAATTTCATAGCCATGGGGGCCTTAAAAGTGATCTTGAGCTTTTCAGTCTGATTCTCAGTGCCATTAAGAACTGTAGTTGTCAGCCATCTCTCACTTGCCAGGTCAAAAAACATAGGCATTTCAGAGTAAGGATGAATTTATGTACAACTTCCATGTGACTTAAGTACTTACTAACATGTTTGGCTGAATAGGGTACACTGCTGAATTAGAGCAGTGGATGTGTTTCCATGAGATGCTACTGCAAAGCTGATACTGTGCTTTTATTTAGTACTTGTTCTAGTTGTAAAACCAAACATATCATTAGGCTACTATGCATTAGCATCACCTAAAAAAAATGCTTGCAGGCACTGCTGCTCTAACTGTGGTAACTGCGCATTTATTTAGTACTTACAAAGTGCCGAAGAACATCTTTTAGGTGATGCTACTGTGCAGTAGCCTAAGAGCACTGCACAGTAGCTTATTAGCACTGTCCATGCTGTGGCATGCTACTGCACAGTCAGTGTCTTGTGTAGATGTGCCCCATGGGAACTAATTGACTCTGCCTCTCAGTTTTATTCATAAGGTGTACATCTACATGCTCATTAATGAGTTTTTGTTCTGGTGCATTACATTTAGTATCTCTGGGTGCTTATACACAAGCAGGGAGGCTGTTCTGATGTGCTGTAATTCCAGTGCATTGGAGCAGATTCAGCTAATCAGGTCAGTTGAAGTGTGCTCCAGCAGCCTCCTACATCTCATGTATCAGCATCCCCACACCTCAAAATGGTGGCAGGAGCACTTTTATCTAAAGCTCATTTGATGAGTTTTAGATGAAAGTGTTTCTACCACCATTTTGAAGCATGAGGACAAACTGATATATGAGATGCTCCAGGTGCTTTAATTAGAGTGAATCTCTAATTAGTGACCCTCTGAGTCACTCTAATTAAAGCACCCTCTCCTCACCCCTGAAGCACATGTATAAATGTTTTCTAAGGTACTAACTAAATGTATATTAGGCTGCCCTAATGTGCAGTAGTGAAAACATACTTTTTTAGTGATGTTTACTGCATAGCAGCTTAATTTTACTGTGCATTACCATATTAGGATGGTTTTTGCTGTGACACCATAATGTGCAGTAAAATAGGCTACTGCATGTTAAAGTGCATGTGTAGATGTGCCCAAGGAGAGCAGTAAAACATAAGACATCTCACAGAAAATGGGAAGTTGGGAAAGCATTGCTGGTGATACTGAGATTGTGTCTCTACATAATCAGTAGAACAAAAAGGAAAATTATTTTTATTGTAGCATTTTTCTATCATTCTGTGATTTTTCCCCAACACACAGTACAGTCTAAATTGTTATTTAAATATGTCAATTAGGTTGTGAGAGAGGAAAAAAAATAATAATAAGGGATGAAGTAGCTCACTTATTAAAATTTCTCTTGCTAAAAAATGTTTTCCTTGAAACAGGTTGCTGCTAATTAGCTGAGGACATGTTCATAGTGCTCTCAGCTTTGCAGTTTTCCAATCTCTGTATTTGCCTAATGACCATTTAGAAAAAGAAATCTAGATAAACCTATAAGATTTTACAAGATTATATATACAGGAGGATTTGGGTTATGCATTTAAGTATGAGCTATGTTGCTACTGACATGGTACGATTGAGCTACTTCTTCAAATCAGACATGCAGTCTCTACTGTGGCTATTTGAAAATGAGAAAATGAAATGATTTATTGAGTCCTAGCCAGTTTCATTACATCTTAAGAAACCTGAACTGTCAAGTTATGATTTATAATAGAATAATCCATGATGAAATTCATTCACTGTGTAACTCAATTCCCTTTGCAGTCAATGGAAATAAGCCAAGGTTCAATGCAAGTAGAACCAGGCCCTTAAGTAAATGGCTGTCATAGCTTTTACAGCTCTAGGCTATTTGGAGAGTAGCAAAATCCAAATATCTTTCTGTTCCAATCTCCAGTGAGTGTTTTGAGGGTGGACCCAAAACTTTGGGAGTCAAAAACAATCTTCCTTCTTGCAAGGGGGTGTGGTGCTGAGTATGAATTAGAGCAATTGTGTACTAATCAATGGTTAGCTACTGACTGCCACTCCCTAATAGGATATCTACAGTTTGCTGCAAATCCTGTTGAAGCTAATGGGAAGACTCCCTTTCACTCCAGTAGGTGTTGCATCAATGCAAGATTTATCAGATAGGCTTCATTAGCAAGCTAAGAGGTTATCTCTGCTCTCTTTGTATGTTCCAATCTAATTGAAAGGACTCCAGCTGCATTCAGCAACCTCCTGCTTCAATAAATGTAGTCTTCTGCTAGTGCAGAGGACTTTCATTAATTGATCAAGCACCCACTTTAAACCAGCTCTTCCATTACTTGTAGTGGGAGGCTGTTTCAGAACCTTAATCCTTTGATGATGAAAAACAACTTCTTGTTTCCAGCCTACAGGTGTTCTGGATTAGTTTAATAACTTTGTTTTTGTGTTAGCATTGTCCTCTAATTTAAATGTATTTTCCCCTCCCAGTTGCTTATTACCCTGATACATTTGTAAAGAGCAGTCAGATTCCCTGTCAGGCCTTATCTTATTGGGCTGAATAACCAAGACAATCTTTTTAATTATTTCTTTTGCATGTTATTGAAAAATAAAGTCACTATAACAACTCATAGTTTTATGCTGCACATAGTCACATTCTCTGCTTCATCTATATAGTCATAAACTTACTTCATTTGCTTCACAATGGTGCTCTTCCCTGACTCTCCAGCACCTGCAGAAAGAAAAAGTTCAAAAAGTTAACTGATGCACAGTTAACCCTATTAGACATGAAACATAATCCTTGTGAACTCCATAAGTTTGTATGGCTGCTCAGAGGGAGAGAGAGAGAAAAAAGATGCAGGGGCAGATTTGGGTTTTATCAACATCCAATGAGGTGGGTAAAGCGGCGGAGAGCTCTTAATGGATAAAAAGTAGGCAAATGCTACCCTTAATCCTGAGTCATGCTGCCTTCTGGGGGAGCTGTCTTTAATCTCCTGCCCTGGAGTGGGACGGAAGTCGGAGTTCTGATTGTTCCATGTAGTGCAGCAGGTGCCTCTCTCCGCACAAGAAAGCAAATGGCTTTTGTGGAAGGGAATGTGGACATTTGGTATTTCCCTGGCTGATGGACTCAGAGGCATTATGGACACCAACTTGGTGTAGTTATCTTGCTCTGCCTTGTATTTTCCATAACCAAGTACTGTGAGGTAAAATCAGAGAGTGGCATAAGTGAAACTATTGGATTCCAATTGACTTTGCAGCTGACACAGCTCAGGAAGAACTCCATGTTTTCCCCGAGCCGTACTGACCAAACGTGAAGCTATATGTTACACTTAGACCATAGTAAAGCTATTGAATGTTAAGCAGCGTTGAAGATGCCATGTGACTGCTCACTGCATACTTAAGGGTTAATATTGTGCCTTGCCTGTGCCGCTCTGACTTGCTGCTACAGGTGTAGCTAGGACACCTGGGGTCTATCGCTGCTCTGGCATTGAGGGAGGGGAGAAGAGGGGGGACTGTGAACGGGGAGTGGTGCTTCCTAGGATGCTGGAGTACTGCAAATTGCTTGTTTTATCTCCATGGAGAGGACTGAAGTTACCCTGGCATGAGCTTGGTAGCGTGACCCAGAGTTAAACCTTGCCTGATGCAGTATAACTTTGAGAGGGCACTTAGCATGAATTAACAAGCTTTAATGTGTGGGTGCACAGGCTGCTTACAGACATAAAAAAAAAGCACTGTAAACTCCATAAGCTCTCATGCTGAGTCCAGTACATACCCAGGACAGGCATCTCATTAGTTGAACTTGCCCAATGCTAGATCAGCTGCATTAGTGGGGCTTTTTTGATGCTTTTATCTAATAGTTGATTGAATCAGCTATTGGATAAAAATGTCAAAAGAGCTCCGCTGAAATGTGCAGTCTATACAGGTGCTGTGGACCTGGGTTGATCTGACATGCACTTCTTCTGGCAAAGTTTTCATTTGTTTGATAGCATCTGCAAGCATCTTCACATTTTAAGTGCCCTTAGTATGGTCTAAGTGTAATGGATAATGTTACCTCCAGATTTGAACTGAGTGCAGTCATCTGCTGACTAAAAGTCAGTTGTGGACTTGAGAGCTAAATCTGGTCAAGTCTGGGTTCATATAACTGGATGACCCCAGTCTTTCTATTCAGGTGAAGAAGAATGGCTTCTCCTACTACAAAGCAAGGGAGGCTGCAGTTACTTACTAGAGTTGCTAACCGGGAGAAGCAAGTCCTGGTAAGTAAATTACCTACCACAATCTGGCCCAATTGTTTGTAAGTTGAACAAGGCCATAATTTTGGAGCTAATTTTGAAGTATGTGATTCTCCATTGCCCTGCCCTGTCTGTAGTCATTTATTTCAAGAATTCAAAGTGGATGCAACGTATTTTTGACTTGCATCCGTTTTTGCCCTGTGGCCAGTCAGGCTGTAGCTATTTTAAGTGATGCTTACTGGATGAACTGAATGAATTGATTACAAACATTTTCTAAACGGATTTTATAAATTGAATAGCCCTTAAATGTCAGTGATTAATTTAAGCAAATGAATCACAACCAATAGCCAGACATATGCAAAACAGGTTCTGAAATTCTTAATATGAGTTGCAAAAAGTGCTGGTGAAAAATATTGAGATTATGCAAAGTTAGCTGCTGCTGCCATCTGCCACTCACTGTGAATAATTACGACTGTGTCAACAATCAGTTTTGCATCTGGAAATTGCAAATTTGGTATAGGTATCTTCCTAATACCTTTGGAAGATGAAACAAATCCCCATGCACCCCTGCTGGCCTCAGTTTGAAAACTCATAAAATTGACGTTCATGCAAAGTACTCATGCTGCAGGGGGCAGGGGCAGGGAGGGAGCTGGAAGATGTTAGTGAAAATAATATGCAAACGAGTTCCTGTTCAAGGTTAAATTAGCTGATCTGGGATTTCTATCCTACGGGTGCATCTTTGCTCATCTGCATATATTTTTAATGTATCACCCAGCAATAAAAACAAAATAATGGACTCCATAGAGCAATTAAGTTCAGTTCCCAGACACTCATAGATGCACTAGCTCTCAAGGGGATGGGACAGAAACAATCTACTGCAACTTTGCATCTGTCCTTATTCCTTCAAATCCAGCTAACTCCATTTGCCAGGTCATTCAGGATAAGGTGAAAAATAACAGAACTATAATTCTGCATACATTCCCCTCCTCCCCCTCTACAGCAGGACTTCAGTAACTGAGTACAATGAGCTCAGAGCCACAATAGCACTTCAATTGCTGCCCAATGGTTTATAGGGTTTGGGTCACCACTGCTCCCTTCTGGAGAGCCAGGGAAGAAGTGATAACATATCCCAACTGTTCTGAATAAAAAAGAACTGAGGCTCATCTGGGCCCACAGCTCAAGCCAAACCTCATTTCTTTCTTTGAAAAGTTCAATTAACTTTTAATTAATTGGCCTCCAGTCTTTAGTGCCTCAAATTAGTAAACCAAAAGGTTCCTCAAGAAAGACTTCTCAAGAATGGAGCCATCCAAGAGTCAGTGACCATTTTTGAAACAGGCCAAGAAAATGCTATTTTATAAAACATTTTGAGATTTCATTTTTACTGGGGTACAAAGGTAACCTGAAAAGACCTGGGTATACTGTATCTGTAGTGAGTGCCATAAAAACCTATTTTTTTCTGGTGAAACCATGCCACTTATATTCAGTGTGTGTGTGTGTGTGTGTGTGTGTGTGTGTGTGCGCGCGCGCGCTCATCCTTGCCTATGATAGGGAGAGAGAGATTGCCTCTGTTGCTCAATGCCTAGAGTACTTACCTGGAATAACTGGGTGCCCTAATCATTTGGGGGTGCCCCTCTCTGGTTCTCACCAAATATTCTGTAACAGACTTAAGTGACCTTTCTAACGACCTTTCTAACGACCCAAAACTGAAACATGTTGTTGAAAATTCCTGACCCATTCTCTGTGACAGTTCTGGGAATCTTGTCATTAAGTTTGTTCTTGTGGTATTACAGTCAGAAGATTTGAATTGGAAGGATAGAGATTACATAAACTTTTAGTGCTTGGGTCCTGGTTTGAAGCAAAACTATGATTTTTTTTTTTTAAGTTTACCTATATTAGGCCATGTTAACTCTTAATTTCTGCCCAGACTAGTATAAATTGTAGAGGCATCATGGTTTCTTAAAATATGAGATACTGTGGCACTGCTTTAAATTGCTTTAAGCCAAGTTACTTCCAATGACCTTTGCTAATGATCAAAGGGCCAAGTTCTTCCTTTCTATGAAGGAAGAACTTGGCCCTTTGATCATTTTAAAGATTAATGTTGATTAGGAATGACAGACAACTGGAAGATAGCACTTCCAAAGGTTATGAATGATTATACCAGCTCAAAAATGTAGTCACTTATTAAGCAAAGTGAACCCAATTGAGCTTGATTATTTTATTTAGCATTGCACATTTTTTCATACAAAATAAATGTGTATTATGCATTAGAATCAAGTCACCATGTGCAAGCATAAGTAGTGTAAAATAAACAAATATAGACTTGAAGAATGGTGCTTTATGGCCACAATCTTGTTTAAATCCCTCTTCACTATACAGTTGGTCCAATTAAAGATGTCACCTATACAAATCATTGTCTCTTATTGGATGGTTATGGGGATTTTATTGTTAAGACTTCATGGAATAAATATGTTTTGAAGTGAGCTTTGAAGGATGTGAATGGTGAATAAGAAGTGGGTGTGGTTGTGGACAGATGTTAATTTGCCTAAGCACTTTGTAGCACTACAAAAATATAGCACTATGGGAGCATACAGGCATTCCAGCCCCCTGCTTGGAAGACTATAATGGTGCCCCAAAGACCAGCTGTCCAGCCTTGGAGCAACAGAGCAGTACTCTGTCCCCTTCTCCTCAGGGGAGCCTGTTCACCAAAGGTTCATACATGCATTCAGGGAGGTTAGAGGAAGGTTAGAGAGTGTTGAAATGGCCACCCAATCTAACACAATTTGTTCAGGTGTGGACCCTACACTCAGATCCCTAATTAAGTTGATTTAAGTGCGAACTGTACATAAGTTCTAGGAAAGTTAGATCAGTCTAAAAATGGCCATCCTTATCTAGAGTTAACCCTACCTCTGAGGTAGTCTAACTTAGATCGAGTTGGCGATTTTTAGATTGATCTAACTGTCCTGAATTTCTGTACAGTTCCCATTGCAGCCCTAAGGCTAAGAAAGCACAGCCACTGGCCCTGAGCCCCAGCCTCAGCTCCAGCCCTGGATCTGTGATTTTACTACCTGTCCCCTAGCACCAGGGTATTTTTAGTTCCCTGGTCTCCCACCCAACTCCCAGGTGGAAAACCTCCCCACAATAGACCAGCCAACCCCATCCCCCCAAGTCCCCATTCCATAAGCTGCTCCTGGTGCTGGTTTAATTAGCATTCACCAATGCCGGGAGTCAAGGAAGTAAATACCAGCGGAGGAAAGGATGGGAGATTGGTTTGTCTGTGTGTGTGGGGAGGTATTTATCTGGGGTGGGGGCAGGTCAGGGGGATCAAAATAGCCGTTGGTCCGGCGGGGGGAGAAAGCCCTCACAAACCCTGCAAGCCCCCCAGATCCCACCAAACCCTCTTGGAGCCTAGCTATTCCCCCACGGACCCTGCCTGCCCTTCTGACCCCTAATCCCTCCTATGAACCTTGCTTCCCCTCCCAGTCCCCCCTATGGACTCCCAACCCTGACCTGAGGGGTCCACAGAGAGGAATGGGGCTCAAGCAGAGTCCATGGGAGAGGTCAGGGGAGGCAGACAGCATCCACAGGAGGGATTGAGGAGAGGGAGGGACTGCTTTGGCAGCAGTGGTTGCTGATCCTGTTGCACTGTGGCTGCCAGAGCACTGGGTATTGCCATCATTCTGGTAATAGTGGTGGGAATTTAGGCCCTGGCATTGTTGCTAGTGGCACTAGGGCAACCATTCTGGAAGTAGCAGGGCCCTGGCTGGTTCTTTACCATTTTGCTAGCTCGGTGGGCTGCCTTCTCTCCTGCCTACCCCACTAGGAGCAAGGGGGTGGGGGGGGGAGAGTGGAGGACTATGGGCTGTTGGGGGAACCAAAGAAATCCCCTGTAATAGTACTTGTAACTAACCAGATGTTATATACAGTGCTATAAAATGTCTTGCTACAGAAACATTGCAATGTGAAATAGCCTCAAAAATGGGGTCATAAAATCTTTTTGTTGTGGGTCTGCCATTTTTGTAGTGGATCCACCATTTTTGTCACAATACAGAGGTCTGTGCAATAGCTTTTAGTAACATTACAAGCATATTTCTAGCATTGCAAATGTGGTATCTGTCCATACGCTGTGTTTGTGTGTGGGGGAGGAGGATTCTCAGCTATGCATGTTGAGGAAGATGAAAGATATCATGACTGAAGGCATAAAACCAAGAGCGAGGAAAGAAGTTGAAAGATACAGGAAGGACTGCAGTGGTTGGGGAGTGAGCTGATTGTTATCTACACTGAAAAAAATAATCTATATTAGAAAATATTGTTCAACAATGTGCTTTAATTAACATGTAATTTTCTACCACTCTGTCAAATCATAGCTAGTGTTGACAATAGCAGTGCTTAAACTTAGGCAATAATGGATTAATTGTAGGTGGAACCATAACTAGTTAATATGTTGCTAAAGAAGATGGACAATCTGTGCTGGGTGCTAGGTGGTGTTTAGCACCTGGATGTTATCTTGCTGGTTCCTAACACAACCTTTGTGCTCATGACAGACTTGCAGAGCTAACATAAAACAGTTAAATTTGCCTTGTTTGAATGAAAATAGGGTTAACAGTGGGTTAACAGATCATATATAGCTAAAGAAGTGCATAGGCCTTGCACTGGTGAGCAAAGAAATGCCTATTTGACTTTGAAAGTATGGGCCTAAGTGTCGTTGAACTGAAAATGGGATTCAGGCTCTCAGGCCTATATCCTCAAAACTATTTAGTTGCCCAAGTATTTTGAGGACCTAGGCCAGAAATGGCTTTGATCATCTGGACCTTTGGCATTTTGAACTTTTTACTCAGTCTTGGAGAAGAAAAAAAATTGAACTTCATTTCGAATATCACACTTTCCCATTCCCCTAAAGAACCTTTACCTATGATGATGTGGTTGGTGATGAAAGTGAGATAAAACAATAGAGCTTTGGCTTTTTTCTTTCCCCCACCCTCCTCTTTTCTCCAAATTAGCACCTGTTTTGCTATCCAGGAAACTAAGGGTTTTGTTTGGATAAGCATTCAGCATTAGGCAGGCAAATCACGAGGAAATATTTTTGCCTGAGAATTGATTTGAAAGTCGTGTACCAACATTTCTTTGAATTTGCAAATTCTATGAGTTGATCTAAAGCTGGGTGAATAAGAAGAATGAGGAAGACAATTATCCCATCTGAGAATTTATTATTAAGATACTATTTGACCCCCTCTGTCCAACATTTTGAATTTTTCTCTCTCTCCTTCTCTTTTTTTTTTGTTTTAACAAATATCACTCAGATCTCTGGAACCTGGAAAGTGGGCTGGAAATCACATGCTACCTACATCTCCAGTAGTTGACTGAGGATGAGAATAAGAAACTCAGGAGTAGGTGCAGCCACCTTACTAGCCCTTCCCTCCCTGTTTCTGTCCCAGTCTGTCCTTGCCCAGGAGCGCAGGGAGAAGACAGAATTGATGTTCACAATCAGCCCAACTGGCAGAGTGGTTTCTTGGGGTCTGCTTCTTTAGTGTCTAATAATATAAAGGGGTCCAGTTCTTCTTCTCCTCTGTCATTCCTCCAAACAAGAGAAGAAGGCATAAATGAGCCATTCCAAAAGTAAAAATCCAAGTGTACACGCCTTAGTGTCTGAAAGGAGATCTCCAGGGGTTGCTACCTGAGGCTCACATTGTAAGTAGTGACATGAGAGTTTGGGTGTCCAGTTTGAGATGCCTTACTAAGCGTCTCAAACTGGACGCTTTAGCGCATTTAGCAGATGGTTGCTCAGCATTTTCCGGAAACTAGTCCTGTTTGAGGTGTCTCAGTATGGGCACCCAAATCACTAGTCACTCTTGAAAATTTAAATCCAGGGTTCTTGGGAGATAAGAGAGCCTTCTGGAAGTGCTTGACAGACCTTATTCTTTTGCTTTTCAGCTTCTATCTAAATCCTTGCCTTCTCTAGGAAATAGACTATTGTCTGATGTAAGTGGCTATGTTCCAACTTCCCAGAGAGCTGGAAGTGGCTGGTAAACCAGTGTCCATGTGTGGGGTGATATTTCTGCACAGTGAACGGGTTTCGAGACATGGCAAGTCCTTTAAGCTTGTCTGTGATTGTCTAAATGAAAACTGAGCTTTCCCACTTTTGAGGCTTGCCAATTATTACTGCGTTGTTAGCACTGATTGTTTCTGCAGTGTCAAGGGGGCACATTGCACTTGATGTATAAACGAATAGAAAGTCCTCACCTTGTCAAGTATGAGAGCTAGATGTTATGTAACAGAACAAAGTATAGCTCTGGATTATGCTTCCAACATGTTCATGGGCAGACTACTTATCATTCTGGAGTTTACCCTTAACTGATAACTGCAAGTGTTATCTATGGGTGTGTCTGGGTGAGAGGTAGGGGATGGGACCACTTTTCCTGGACAGCGTTCTGTTTAAAAAAAACCTTATTCTTCTAATGGACAGAAGCATAATGCAAATTGGGAAACTACAGTTTTCATTACCCCAATACTTGTTCCATGAAAAGGATGTAATCAGCATTTCTGTTGACACTCTGACAGAACATGGAAGTAAAATAACGTGAACAAATTTGGCCTTTTTATTATTGTCCCTGCTTTCCATCTAGACTGAAGTTGTTGGGGCTGGACAGTCTCTAGCTTTGCCAACATTTCTGGTTGATCAGGAAAGAGCCATACATTGTACCCTTGTATGTCTTGAGAGCTCAGGGTGGCTTTGCGGTTCTGGGCTTGGGGCAGCTCTCTCTACTACACCCAGCACACAACGGTGTCTTAATAGCTTCTTATATTGTTTTAAAAATGACCAGTTCAGTTGTCCAATACTTTCACATGGATTTTCGTAGATGGCTGACAACTCATAATGCATATTGTAAGAGTTCTACAAGAGAAAATTTGCCTGGATTTTTTCTATTGAAAAACTGTCTTTACCTTAGGGAAGGTAAACAAAATAATGGATGGTTTAAGGAAAGTTGTTCAATCACTGTCCTTTTCCTACCCCTGGTACGTAAGAACAAAGAGACCTTCAATGACATTGGAAAACAGAAAATTGAAATCTGAAAAAAATAATTATTTTCTATATAGCATAAAACTGACCTGCAGGACGTGTTGCCCAGAAGGTCCCCAGGGATAGTTAAAAAGATTGTAAAAAGGACTGAACAGTAGACAAAACACCTACATGGTGATGATAAATACTAAAAAGACCAAGACTTTTGGATGGATTATATACTCTGTCTTTAAATAATAAAGTTTTAGGGAGAAAATTTCCTCAGAGGCAGTTTACTCAAGGAGTGACTTATACTGGGTTATTCATATTTCCTCTCAAACTCACAGTAATGGATAGAAATAGGATCAGAAACAGGACAGTGGACTAAATGGACTATGTTTTAATTCACTACAGAAAATCCTGTATCTGTCTCTCTGTCTGTATTTTGACTACATTAGGATTTGTATCTAGAATAGTCACGTGTAGAGAGTAAGAGAGAGGTACACACACACATTTAAGTTAAAATCTCTTTCAGCCTTTGGGGTTTTGGCAAAATACAACATTTTCTATATATATATATATTTTAAAAAGGTCATCTTTCAAACAGCTTTAATTTTTCCAAGTAGCTTCTGTGGCTGTAGCACAAATGATCTTTTTATTCCCCGCAGGGTTGAAGATGCCATGCAGAGTGTTCAAGACAGAAACTAAACTGCTCCTTGCTGCTGAAGGTAACTGGGTGGTTTTGCTTATTCTAGATTTTTTTTTTAATAATGATATTTAGACTCTCATCTGATGTAAATAATTGAGGCTAAAACTATAGTCAGAGGAACTCTGCTGAGTTATATTAGCTGAGGATCTGCCAGATATTTATATTATTGGGCCCATTTCAAGGCCTTTGTAAGTATTTAATAAATACAGCTATAACAAAAAAATATGAATGTTGGCTCACAATCAGTATTCTGATACACCGAAGCAAACACATGTTTAGTGGTACAAAATATTGAACTGTTAGCTATGAATAAGAATAATGTTCAGAAATATATAGAAGTGCATATCATACTAATGGGGACTTAATAAATTGAAAGCTTTTTCATATATAGCCCAAATAGTCATTGCTTGGGTTATTGTCGCCTGCTACAGTCATTCCCTGCTTCTTAACAATCCATGTGAAGTTCATAATCATTAATAAAAATTAATGATAATTTCATTAGCTGATGCATGTCATTTCTGTACTTTAAATCAATTGGCTCCTTAATCCATGTGTAAGTGTTGTATTCACTGTACCTTTACCCTTTGGTTTCTGCACTATCCCCTGCATTAAAAAAAAGAGTTTGCTCTTTATAATTGTTCTGACAGGAGTGATCATCCCTCAAATTCTTTCTTTATGCTGGGGATTTAAGATACTTAAAATGGAATAGATTCAGTATAATAAACCTGTTCAGTCAAGTGTCTAGTATCACTGAAGGTTCAGAAAGCATGTTTGCATTTATCCCTTTACAGTACTGTTTACTTTAAAATAAAATCATAGAATAATATACTTTTGTTTTACCTAACAAAAGAAGTTTGACAGTCCTGGCATCCCGCTCTGCATCTTGCTGGAGCTTCTTCTCCAATTCCTTTGATCTTTTGGCTGACTCTTTACTCTCTGAGCTGGCACCACTACCCATGGCGTGGGGTTACAGAGTCAGTATATCTAAGTAGAAAAAACACTTTAGTTCAAACTCTTCAACAGCAATGCTTTAATGAAGTCTGAAATGTCCCATTCAGCCTCCTCTCTATAGATTCAAATTAAGTAGTTGCTTTTCCTCTGTCACATGACTCGAAGATGCTACCGACAGGAATTTATACTGGGACACAATTACAGCCATATGATGTCAGAAAATGTAAATGTCCCATTCAGCTATTACACCCATGGAAAAGCATGATAGAAGAGCATGAACATTTCCATACCAACTTGAACCAAGAGCCATCTAGTTCAGCATCCTGTCCTTAGTGAGATGGGAAAGTGAAAGAAACCCTAACGTATCCAATTTTAGGATAACACTGTTTAGGGGGAATTAATTTTTCACCCCAGGAATTAATCTTTGGTTTATGTCCTGAAGCAAAATGTTCCTTCCAAACATTTGAGGACATTTATTTATTTTTAATCTTTCTAAACATTCCCTTTATCCACATAGAAATGTGCAGCTTCATAGCTAGCTGTTTATGCTGATTTTAACATTGATAAATTGGGATGCCACAATGCTCTCTAGTTTCACACTATAATGATACTAGAAGGACAGAATAAGGAGCAATGGTCTCAAGTTGCAGCAAGGCACATTTAGGGTGGATATTAGTAAAAACTTTTTCACTAGGGGGGTGGTGAAGCACTAGAAAGGGCTACCCAGAGAGGTGGTGGACTCTCCATCCTTGAAGGTTTTGAAGGCTGGTCCTGCTATGATCAGTGGGTTGAATTAGGTCCCTTCCAAACCCAATTTTTTATGGTTCTGTGATACCGTGCCTTATGTTTCCTTGAATAATATTTAATATAATAAATATTCCAGTTTGCAACTTCTTTAAGATGCACACTTGTGCATAGCCACATAATGGTGAAAGCTGTGGTATCTTTGCCATTTTGCATCACCCTAGAAATTGCTATTGAATGTGATGCATATAACTTTTAGCCGAAACTATCACTCCCCTTTTTCTGGAAGAGAGGACTTCCTTAAAGGCATGAGGGCAGATTTTCTCCTTTGGGTCCAACACAAAGGAGTTGCAAAGTTGGCATTTTCTCCTGGCTTGAAGGCAGCTGCTATGATCTCCTCTTTAGTCAATGCTGCGTTATAATGATTGTCAGGCCTTGGAGGCCTGGAAACAGCTCCTTTTCAGTCCCGTTTCTCCAGCTACAAACTGCATCTAGTTGGAGAATTCATCTGAAATGATGCCTGGATCTTACTCATTTCTTACTTCAAAGGCTGATATTCTGGTCCTGTTGGAATCAGCGCAAATTTGTTGCTGACCTCAGCAAAACAATGATTTTACCTTACAGAAAGATTGCTTGTGTGTTTGAGTAAACACGTGCTCTGATTCTACAGCGATAAGATTTGAAAATCAAGGGATTTTTGCAAGATGCATACATATACTAGCAGGTATGCTGGTTTGGCTCCTTCAGTGTATCCCTTCTGCTCAGTGCATCAGGAAAACTAGGTTTCCTGTGTCTCCTGGAGGGCTGGAAGCAGTTGCTAAGTGTCAACAGCTGAGGTTTTGCATATTTATTTACACAGCAAGAAAAACTGTTGTGCTCAGTCTACATTCCTGTTTTGTTTATTCTTTAAAATGACAGGTAACAAGATCTCTGTGCATCTGCACTCATGCATAAATCTTTCCATTTGTTTTAGAAACTAACATATGCAATGGCACAAGTGCGGTCCTGGTGCCAGGCATCTCTTTGTTAGAATTTGGGCCCATCCTGGAGTAAAATGCTTCGATAAACTTCAGGGTGATTAGAACATTATACGTGTGTGTGTGTGTGTGTGTGTGTGTATGTGTGTGTGTATTATATCATCTACACACATCTATAGGAATTATAATCTATATTGAGTTCCCATTTTTCTCTTTGATCAGGAGTCTAGAGCAGGGGTTCTCAACCTTTTTCTTCCTGAGGCCCCACTAGCATGCTATACAAAGGGCCACCTGGATGGTAAAAGGGGTACAGTCCTGAAGTAGAAGCAGGAACCATATTGGGGTTATAATGATCAGACATCCTCCAATGGCCTTTGTAAAATATGGTGAACTTCCTGGTGCTGCACAAATACCTATGGTTCCACTCATTATATATTCTCAGCAGTCATATCAGCCATCTCCTCCTCTGCACTCAGCACTCAGCTTCTGCCTCAGAAGTGAGGTATGAACTTAGTTAAATTGTCCTTAGGACAGGATGGTGCATGATAGGGCTGTGCGAAGCTTCAGGTGCTGATTTGATTCGGAGGAGATTTGGCCCGATTCGGTGGCTAACTCTCCAAATCTGAATTGAAATGGGGGGACAAGTTAAAAAGTCTGAAATGATTTGAAGCTCTATGAATCAATCTGGAAAAGATTCGGAGAGCTTTGACAATTCAGGCAGTTCCCACTGCTGCAGCAGGGAGCTGGACCCGGACTTGGAGCTGTAAGTAGGGAGCAGGGGAGGGGAGGCTGGAGGAGGGGGGAGGGGACCATGGGGGGACTCCTGCCAGGCCCCATCCTCTTCCTGCTCCCCTGGCCCCCTCCATTCCCCCAGCCCCACCCCCCCATGGCTGCCCCACCTTCCCCAGCTCCTGGCCTGTAGCCACTGGGCGTTGAACATCCTACCTTCGGCTTCCTTGCCCCGAGGATTTGTAGATATCCGGTTTGCCATTGCAGGTAGCTTTGGGGCAGGTCTCTCGCCGCACCATGGTCCGCCCCTTCTCGCCTGCCACGACTTTGATCTTCCAGTGGGTGGGGCTTCCTGCAGTGCGATTACCCTCTTCAGCTACCTACGGTAGAGGTCTTCTGCGAGGCTCCTCCTCCCCTTTCACCTTGCCCTTACCCTACCCGGCAGATCTTGGTGTTCCTGTTGCTGCTCCCCCAGGCACGCCACTGATGAGGTCACCTTTTCCTCACTCCCCCTCCCACCACACCTCAGTCCCTTCAAACCCGGGGTAACACAACCAACACAAAACTCTACTGAACCTAAATATGGCTTGCTGCCTAATGATGTCAGGGCCTCTGCCCCTCTGTCCCTCTGTCAAGTCACTGCCCATGATTCAGCCTGCTAGACCTCACTCTCTGGGCCAGCTACCCACCACTCCTTGCCCTGCCCCACTAGTGCAACCCTCTCTCTGGGTTCTCCCTGACACAGATCCCTCTCTCTGGCTCCACACCGTCCTGCTGTCCCTTCTCCGAGTCTTCTCAGGGCTGCAGCCTCTCTCCCAGATCCATCCCTGCCCACAGTCCTCTCTCTGGGTCTTCCTTGGGTTGCAGATCTTTCCACGCTGCCGCGGCTCTCTCCCCGCTCTTCCTCAGCTCACCCACTGCAGCCGCGCCGTCCTCCGGTGTCTGTTCTCCTCCTCCGGGGCTTTCTCTCTCCTCCGGGGTGCATGCCAGCAGTCAGCTCTTTCGTTCCGTGCCTCCAGCAGTCTCTGTCAGCCCAGCTGACTCCTGGCAGCCATGTGAGCCCCCCGCTCTTTGCCACAGTCGTCTCTTTTAACTCCATCAGCCGATGGTCTCCACTGACGTCACCCACCATCCACAGGTGATTTAAATCTTCATTTTGGCCGTGTGCAGGCTTCTCCAGCGATCCCTCGGCTCCTGAGGTAAGTAACTTAAATTTTTCCTTTTCTTTTCTTTGTTTTGTCACCTGTTTCTATCTTTGCGGCTCCTTCCAGGAGCTCTGGAGTTTCCTCGGGGCTTCTTCCCCTGTGACATGGCCCTTTAAAAAAAGCACCAACTCACTGGGTGCTGGCCGGTGAGGGGGGAGTGGCAATCCCCACTGCCTCCCACTGCCCTACTCCATGTGGAGGGCTCTGCCACAAGCCCCCTGATCCCCCCCCATTCCCTGAGACCCCTCATGGCTGCCCTACCTGCCCCAGCTTCAGCCTTTTAAAAAAAAAAACCCAAACCTCCCCACACTCACTGGCTCCTGCAGCAGTCTTGGGATTTTGGGAGGCTTATGCAGACTTTGGGAGGGTCATGCTCAGGGCAGTGGGGACTAACCCCCCACAGCAGAAATGGTCAGTCAGGGCTTGTTTTGTTTCTTTTTCTTTCTTAAAGGGCCGGAGCTGGGGTGGGCAAGGCAGCCATGGCAGGCGGGTGGCTGGGAGAGTGGGAGGGGACTGAGAGGCTTGTGGCAGAGCCCCACACACAGCGTGGGGTAGTATGGAGCAGTGGGGATCACCCCTCCTGTGGGGCAGCATCCAGTGAGTTGGGGGCTTTTTTTTTTTTCAAAGTGCCAGGAGTGGGGGCAGGCAGGGCAAACATTGCCGGCCTGGGAAAGTGGATGGAGGATGGGCCTGGCTGATTTGCAAATCTCCTAATCAGATTCGGCTGAATCAATTTGGGACAGTGATTCGAATCACCAACGCAACTCACTGTACCCCAAATCGGCAAAATCTGAATCCAAAGTGACTGTTAGCCTCTTCACACAGGCCTAATGCATGATATTATTTGTAGATGTAGAAGGCCCTAGTTCCAACACCACCTTCTTCAAAAATGCACTGGTAACTTTTCTGGTTACCCTATACTTGTAAAGATGGTCCCCACTGAGGATACTGAAGGAACCAAGTCATTCAACACTAAAATCTTGATAGAGGCTTGGCCTAGTCTCCAAACAATGTGATAATGGACCCAGGCAGACTATGCTACTGTTTAACGCCAAGCCATGCAGCCCTCTCCTCATGTTTGGCAAAGTGAAACTCCAGGTTCTACACAAAGAGGCAGAGTACTTTTTTATATATCCATACCCATCTTCTCACATAGTGATATCAGCAAAGGAGGAAGCACATCAGTTTTCCAATACATAGGAAGTGCAAAAGACTGAATTTGTTGGAATATATACAAATATTTTGATGTCTTTGGTGACAGATCTGACCCAATTCATATTCATCCAGTGTAAATCGCACTGCTTTTCAGGAAGTGCTAGGTCTATCAGGTATGTGAGGCCCCCTACAATTGATCAGTTAATCTTGGACACAGTATCAATTGGTTATACTATCCAGTTCATCTGAATGTCTACTTCCAAATCCTGTTCATGTGCCTCTTTTCATGAGATCAATAAAAACCTTTAGAATCCTTATTTCAACATCAGAGAAAAGGGTTACATCCTTTTCTTTGATGTTGAAGGGATTTTTTTTTGTCATAAAGCCAAAGGGAAAAGGGAGGTGATGGCCTAGTTCAGTTCTGGAGAAAATCGTACCATTCATCCAAAAACTGAAGTTCAAGAAGGTGACGTCAATTACCACAATCCCCTTCCTGGAACTGGGGGACCAGCTCTTATCTATTGATCTGATGAGGTATGCCAGAACATTTTGGTGAACACCGTTCTGCCTACATACACCCATCCATCATGCAGCCATAAAGGAAGTATCTGAGACAGGATTCAGTACAAGGGTGTTCACCCAAATGTTTCAACTGGTAGTAAGGAGCCTTGGCATAGCTTTATGTGGACAAGTGGCTAGTGAAAAGAGCATCTTCTCTCCAAGTGTCTAAAGACATTAGAAATGTAAAAATCTAGAACTCCTGGTTCAGAAATGATTTTATTAGACCAACTAGGAAACCATTTTTGCCTCAGACCATCACAGCTACTAAGTACATCCCTAAAGACATTAGACACATTTTTTGTCTGGTCTAAGACTCAGGTCAGAAACTAAAACCCCCAAAATACATTTCTTGTCAGTTCATAGACTAAAATTAATAGGGATGTTCTGGACTCCGTATAAGCCACAACATACCACCCTCAGCACAGAGTCAAGAGTGTGGTCCACCTGATCTCAGAGGTTAACAGAATAGAAAGGGAAAGGGAAAACTGTGTTAACAGCAACTTTGACAAACCGATCTATTTAACAGCAGTCCAAATTTCTTTGGCAGTAATCCTGAACCACTTCTCCTTCCCCAGCTGCGGTGCAGACTAGGTAGCTGCCACTACCGCCTTCCTTCAGATCATAGAATCATAGGAAAGTAGGGCTGGAAGGGACCTCACAAAGTTATCCAGCTCCCTGCTAAAGTCAAAACCATCCCTGACAAGACCATCCTATTTACAGTGCCTGTCCAACCTGCTCTTGAAAATTTCTAGGGATGAAGAGTCTACAGCCTGTCTAGCTAGCTTGTGGTGGGGCTTGACCACCTTCACAGTCAGAAAGTGCCATCTAATTTCTAACTTAAATTTCCCCTGCTGAAGCTTGAATCTATTGTTCCTAGTGCTGCCCTTGGTGGCCACATAAAAGCGCACATCTCCACCCTCTTTATAATTTCCCTTTATATATTTGAAGACTGTAATCAAACCCATCCTTGGTTTTCTCCTCTAAACTAAATAACTCTAGTTTATTTCAGCCTTTCCTCGTATGCTTTCCAGGCTTCTAATAATTTTTGTTGCTCTTCATTGGACTCTTTCCAATCTGTCTACATCTTTCTTAAAGTGTGAGTTCCAAACCTGGACATTGTACTCCAGGTGAGGCTGCACCAGTACTGAATAAAGCAAACAAACAGTTTTCTGTTATCTGTAAGTGACACTCCTATTAATACAACCCAGTACACCACTGACCCTTTTTAGAAGAGCATGCTGTTGGCTTGTATTCAGGGTATGGTCTACTATAACCCCCAGGTTCTTTTCAGCAGTACTGCAGCCTAAATAGTCATTGCCCAGTCTGTATTTGTGCATGCAGTTATTCTGTCCCAAGTGCAGGACTTTGCACTTATCCATTTTTAATCTCACCTGTTTACTTTCAGACCATTTTTTTCAGTCTGTCTAAGTCATTCTGTGTCCTTGCTCTGCCCTCTAGAGTGTCTGGAACTCTACTCAAATTGATATGTCATCTGCAAATTGCTAAGTGTGTATTCAATCTAATTATCCAAATAATTAACAAAGATGTTGAAGAATTCTGGACCCAGGGCAGACCACTGGGAAACTGCACTTGATACCTCCTCCCAACTAGTCATTAAGCCATTGATGACTGCCCACTGAATACAATGATCCAACTAGTTATGTATCCACCTTACACTACTGTTTAGTCTGCATTTCTTTAGCTTGTTAATGAGAATGTCATGGGAGACCATGTTAAACCTTGCTAAAGTTAAGGTATATAACATCCACTGCTCTCCCTACATAAGCTTGTCATCTTATCATAGAAGGAAATCAGCTTGGACAGGCGTGACTTGCTCTTGGTGAATCTATGCTGACTGCTTTTGATAAGTGCTTCACAACAGATTTCTTGAAGACCTGCTTCATGATCTTTCCAGGTATTAAGGCCAAACTGACTGGTCTGTAATTCTTTGGATTCTCTTTCTTCCCTTACTTAAAGATGAGAACCATATTTGCCCTTTTTCAATCATCCAGGACCTCATCTAACTTCCTGAAGTTCTCAAAGAAGAGATCTACAAGCACCTAGCTGGGGTCATCTGACCCCAACACTTTCCTGCCCAGGGCACGGGGTTGGACTCAATGATTTACTGAGGCCCTTTCCAACACTAAAAATCTATGAAATCTGTATGAATGAAATTACTTCAGATAATTCCTGCATAACTCTAGGGTGCATCCCATCTGGTCCTGCTGGCTTGAAAGCATCTAGTAATCCCTAACCTGTTCTTTCATTACTGTAGTTCATTTGGCTTTTTTCCTAACTGCTACCAACTGTGCTTATCATCTTGTAGCTGCCCCTATCTGTGAAGAATGAAGTAAAAAAGTCATTAAATACTCCAACTTTCCTCTTTCTAGATCCAAAACTAGGTTGTCTTCTACATTCTATAAAGGATCTACAGTTCATTGAATCTACTCATAGTTCATAGTCCTAGCTCAGGTGAGTTTAGGTCTGAAAGCAAGTTAATCTTTTACCAGTAGGACTGCACAGTTCTGGGAGATCTACAACCTAGCAGCCCTGAAGCAACTGCTACCAGGTAGGGAGACCCTACTGGAGCCCTTTGCTCAGGCTGCTACTTCCCTCCCAGCACTTCAGCCCAAGCATCATCACTGCAACTTCCTTTATTTCTACAATGCTGGTTTCATTCTTTTTCTCAGGTTGCCTATAATCAGATTTTGTAGTAACCGGAGCGCTTTTAGCAAATCCCCATCTCAACATAGCTTATACATGGTAAAAGCTGTTTCAAAAGAAAGTCAGTAGTGTACAGGGCTTTGTTAACTTTTATCACCATAGCTGAACTCTTCTAAATACATTCTCTTCCATTAAAGAGGAGTCAGTATCATACAAGAGACCAGTTAGCCCCTTACCACAACAGATTAAATCTCCCTCCATCCCATTTAGCCCTGTCCTGGACTTCTTCACTGCACTACTGCAGAATGCACTGTATGTAAGAGTGACTTCTGCCTCCCAATGCTTTGGGCATAGTTCACTTATCCATCCATTTGTGAAGATGTCAAGTTGTGTTTTATTTACCCCAAACTCCTTCCAAATCTTAATGTTATTAAATATCATTTCAAACTATTACAAATGACCACACACAAATTATATGCAAGAAAAAGCCATTACCTAGTCAGGTTTACGTGGGTATCGGTATACAAAATAAATTGTAAACATATTACGAATTCTGTTTCCTGAGAACAGCACCATTTTCACAGGAAAACTTACCAAGTTTTAAAGATTTTTCCAAGCAAAACCGATAGCATATTATTGTGAAAATGGACAAATGTTCAAGCAGAGCAGATCCAGTATTGCAGCTATTAACCTTCTCCACATTATAGCCTCTTCTTGTTATACATCCAATGTAAAGTGTATTTCTTTTGGTACATATGTTTCCAAGGCAGCTTAAGAATTAAGTTATCTAAAATGTTAGCTTCTTGGATACCTACTGGCTGTAATCTTTTGGGTTTAGTTTGGCTTTTATCTGCTGATTAACTCTGCTGTTTATCTTGCCGTTTTCATCAGAAAATCAAATCCACTTAGTTTATCTCTGCAGAAATTATAATAAGGATGCTCTAGTGTGAGCTTTTTCAGCAGTGCATGTATAATGCAAAACTAAATTTCAGTTGAACTATTTGCCTATGAAAGATTGATTATCCTTCATTTATCCAGAGCAAAATAGAGCTAGGGAATTTTGTTGAATTGTGACATACATAAACAAAACTGGATGGGACTGAGATGAGCTTATTTTTTTTTTTCCTTTTTATCTTGCACAATTCTGCTCTGTCTCTCAGCCCCTCTGTCTTTTTAGAGTTTGACAGCATTTTTGAGATTCAAGCTCTTTCTAACAGTTGGCACTAAAAGGCTAGTCCTTTGCCTTGACCTTTCCCTCATAAAAAGTACAACTCCTTAACAAGCTTCAAATTGCTTGAAGCTTTCTAACTAATGTATGTATGTATATAAAATAGGTTCCAATAGAAATTATTTTCCTTCATAGGATAAGTGTAATTGAAAAATCCTTTTTTTTTCCCTATGGAAATGTTAAAATGGGTTAGGCACATATTTCTGTGCAATTTGCAATTGAAATTTTTGCTTCACTAATTTTCAGGAAAAAAAGTATCCAAAGTGAAATATTTTTGTAATTCTTTTCTATTTTTGTTGTTACTTTTTCTTGTTGCTACAGAATCTAATGGCGTAAATAATGGTAATGTCTTTGTCTTTTTGTATTCTTTCCTTTCTTTCACAATTTGCGATGTTTTGCTTAATTTCTCCAACTTCTGAGCATTTACCGAAAGGACATTCTATCCCTTTGTCACTTTGCAACATTTCCAAATTTGGAGTTGTGATGGGTTATTAAAAGAAGGGAAGGAACAAAACATGGGGAAAATCCAATTCATTTTATTGATTTTTAGGAGTTAAAAAAGGTTTAAAAAATTATAGAAAAACTAATGAATAGAAGAAAAAACAAAAATCTCACACACATTGATAATTCATTAATCAGCTCTAGCCACTTTTTTTATGATGACACAAGGGAGTTTAGTAAGGTGATATGCACTGTACTGCCTTCAGTATGCTCATGACACCCAGTTCTATATTTATAGCACATGTTGATGCAATGGAAAAAGTAACCTGGTGCATGTAGATTTTTTGGACCTAGATAGGGGAAAGCTGGCTCAGTCCCAGTGTAGATAAGTCTGAGATAATGTTGGCATGATCACAAACATCTTGACTAAACATGTGCCCAAGTTCTGAGAAAATTTGTGCCAAGTTTTGAATTTGTAATACTAGAGATATGGCTGAGTACAGATACAGACCTGGTGAGTCTAGAAATGTATGGACCTGGGTTATTGGTTTAAACCATTGAAGGGAAAAAGCCAGACATACAATTAATGTGCACATTCAGAAAATAACTTCCCAGAGGTTTAATTTGTTTGGGACAAAGATTTTGTTCTGGGGCCATATCTACAGTAAATAATGTGCAGTTTGTGACTGGTTTAAAATGTGTTAAGGGTTATTAGCTTCATATGGTTTTCCATTTAAAAAACAAAAGGAACAAGTAAAGCCAAGATTAAGCCTTGTTTTTCTTGTTAACAAATATTATAGTGCTGTATGCTAATCTGGTACCATAGAAGTCAATTGTCAAATTCTTGTTAACACCAGTGGGAACAAGATTTGCTATTTTGTACCTTTTAAATATACATTTTGAACAATTTATACTAAAACAGGGTTTATTATATCTATTTTTTAATTTTACCAGAGATATAAACAAACTATACTCATTATAGCAATTTTAGAATTAGATAAAAGATAATTTCAAAATTATCTTTGAAAATTCATGGCAGTTGGGGAAGGTCCTGGAAAAGGGCAAATATAGTGCCCATCTTTAAGAAATGGAAAATGGAGGATCCAGGGAACTACAGACCAGTCACTCTCACCTTAGTCTGTGGAAAAAATAATGGAGCAGGGCCTAAATTAATCTATTTCTAATCACTTGGAGGGGAAGAAGGTGATTAGGAACAGTCAGCATGGATTCACCAAGGGCACGTCATGCCTGACCAAACTGATTTTCTCCTATGATGAGATAACTACCTCTGTGGATGCAGGGAAAGCAGTGGACATAACACACTCTGACTTTATCAAGGCTTTTGAAACTTTTACACAGCCTTCTTGCAAGCAAGCTGAGGAAGTATGAGTGGGATGAATGGACTGTAAGGTGGATAAAAACCTGGCTGGATGGTTGGGCTCAATGGTTAGTAATGAATAGCTCAATGTCTAGTTGGAAGTCGGCATCAACTGGAGTGTCCCATGAGTCAGTCCTGGGACTGGTTTTGTTCAATATCTTCATCAATGACCTGGAAGATGGCATAGAGTGCACCCTCAGCAAGTGTGCAGATGATACCAAGTGGGGAAAAATTGTAGATACACTCTAGGGTAGGATTAGGATTGAGAGAGACCTAGACACATTGGAGGGTTGGACCAAAAGAAATCTCATGAGGTTCAGTAAGAGCAGGTGCAAAGCCCTGCATTTAGGACAGAGCAATCCCATGCACTAGTACAAGCTGGGGACTGACTAGTGAAGTAGCAGCTCTGCAGAAAGGGGCCTGGGGATTACAGTGAACATTAAGATGGATGTGTGCCCTTGTTGCCAAGAAAGCTAACAGCATACTGGGATGCATTAGTAGGAGTGCTGTCAGCAGATTGAGGGAAGTAATTATTCTGCTCTATTCTACACTGGTGAAGCCACATCTGGAGTACTATGTCCAGTTTTGGGACCCCAATATAGAAAGGATGTGGACAAGATGGAGACAGTCCAGCAGAGGGCAACAAAAATGGTTAGGGGGCTGGGGTACATGACTTACAAGCAGAGCCTAAGGAAATTGAGTTTATTTAGTCCAGAGAAGAGGAGACTGAGGGGAATTTAATAATAGCCTTCAACTACCTGTTCTCAGTGGTGCTAGACTGTTCTCAATGGTGGCAGATGACAAAACAAGGAACAATGGTCTCAATTTATAGCAAGGGAGGTGTAGGTTGGATATTAGGAAAAACTTTCTCACTAGGAGGGTGGAGAAACACTGGAACAGATTACCTAGAGAGGTGCTGGAATCTCCATCCTTGGAGGTTTTTAAGGCCTGGTTTGACAAAGCTCTGGCTGGAATGATCCAGTTGGGGATGGTCCTACTTTGAGCAGCGGGTTGGACTAGATGACCTCCTGAGGTACCTTCCAACCCTAACTTTCTATTATTCTAATTTTGGAATTAATTCATAATTGTGTCTAAACAGTGAAAAGTTGAGGTTTGCAAAGTAAGAACCCCTTTTCAATGGTTCTCACTTTGTACAGCCTCATATACTTGGGCAAAGTGAGTATAGACTACTACCAAAAGGGTGCATCTACACGTGCCAATAAGGCAACATGATAAACTTCCTGACAGTAGTAACTTAAAGCAGCGTTAATTAACTTACTGCACCCTAATATGCACATGTAAACAGTGACACTTTATGGCGGAGCTAAATAGTCAATTAATTAATCCGTAAAACGCACATATAGATCCACCTAGTCTGTATCATTTTGAACCGGCACAAATCATTGTACTGAAAAGTACTTTGTTAAGATTAACCTTTCTCCTGGTTTGTTTTGAAGAAGGAAGAAATGCTGTTGAATTAGACAATGGCCAATGCAGTGTGATGAATAGCGAGAGACATACAATCCCTGTGGGCTATAAGCTTATAGCTAAGAGCTGATGAATCTTGGTTCCTCATGAGACTGGCTGACATTTCCTTCAGTTTAATACTGTACAGGATACATCTTATATTAAGGGAAATAAGAAGTGGACGTTCATAAGGAAAATGCTTTACATGTAATCTGAAAGATTTATTTACCAGTACAGACTGAACATAGTATGTGAAAAAAAATCTAAAAACAATAAGTACACGTACCTCTCAACATCCTATTTTGGACTGTTTAATTCCCATTGGAGCAAGGCTTTTATACCATGCCAGATCCCACAGTGCTTTGCATTACAGGAAATTAAGAGAAAAACATATGGTGATTCCAATTTGATTAATGGATCTCTTTAAATAGTTCTGATTATAACCTTTCCCACATATATCCAGCTTGAAGAAAACAAAACAAAAGGGAAAGTAAACAAAAAACCCAATTTTTTTTCATGATGCTACTAAAGCAACATGCTCCCCCTCTTTTATCCATTGTGGTCCAGCTATAACTTTTGGGCCCATTTACCAGTAGGACATCAGTCCCTTTTGTAGAAATGGGAGATCCAGATAATAGGAGGCAGAGCAGCTCCATTCAGTGAGATAACTGTTTCCCATAACTTTTGGGGGAAAAAAATTATCTGTTGGTTTCCAGATATTCAAGTGACACATGCATGTGCAGAAGTAGTCTTAGGGACTGGAAGAAGAATTCCATACATCATATATTATGGCTGGGATGACACTATACTGCATAAATAATAGGTTCTTCTTTTACTTACTTCTGCAGGGGAGCTGTCAGTAGATCTCTAGAAGAGACTGCATATGTTATAGGGATGCTGAGCTATCACTCAGGTCATGCTATGTATCTATTCTTTGTAAGTTCTTACACTGGGCTTATCATGGTATATTCTGGGTGCATTCCTAAAATACATTATTCACTATGATCAACAGCTGCCATGTGTTGTTTGTGCTCTTATCTTCTTCCCAGAGGGACCAGCATCTGCTTTTTTGGATAGGTTTTTGATTTTGTAAATTCATGTTGTTAGAGTCTGTATTATAGAGAGCAAGATATAGTTTCCAACCTCTTCTAGCCTTGAAGGGGTTTAAACCCATTTCCCACTTCTAACTACTAGGCTATGCAAGAGAGTTGGTGGAATCATCTTCCACCCTTCATGCCAAAGCTGAGTAGCAGTGCAGAATGGGATGTGAGAGTTGGTAAGGCCCTGAGAGGAGCAAGCAAGAGAGATCTTCTCTTTACAACAAGTGATGAGGCCACTCCCCCAAAAGGAAAGCATCCTGGGTTGTGGCTCTCAGGATTATTTTACAATAGACCAGAGGTCAGCAACATTTTTGGGCAGAGAGACACCTTTGACTTATAAGATGCCAGGGGAGGACAGTGGGGTAGCTGAAAGGGGTCTGATCCTTGTTGTGGCAGTGTAGCTAATGGGTTTTATGGCTGCTACAGTGTGGGTATTTTGGCATTATCTTTGTCATTTAGGTGCCTAATTTTGCCTAAGTCCTGTTAGGTATCTAATTTACCAATGTGCATTTGACCCTTATTGCTTTTCCTTTGACCTTCTTTATAGACATTTTTGGGCCAAAGGTAAAAGTCCACTACTGCTGCTTCAGTTTGCTGTACTAGTAAAAGGCATTTATCAAGCACATGGCTCTTACTGTTATCCATGACTAAAGGATGCCTGGATACCATCCCGGTGACTTGGAAGGTCTCTTGCCATCTTCTTTCTCTGATGCTAGTACAGGGGGATGTGAAACTTGGAGAAAAGGGCATGTCTAAAATGTTCAGCATCCCTGTATCCTGAAGATGTTCATCTACCCTTATAGCCCTTGAGAAAATTAGCATAACCATGGCAGCTCTGACATCCATGACCTGCCTAGATGTGGCCAGTGTCAAAATTTGGGATAGAAAAATATAACTAAATCCCCCATTGCACCTTCATTCGAATCTTTACCAAGCTGAAAAGAAAGTACTTAGATCCCTGCAGAGAAACCCATGGCTGCTCAGTTAAACTGTTTTTCATGCATCATGCCAGCAGTGGGCTTGGGGAGGACAGGACTCAGGTCTGTTAATGTGCTCCAGAGCCTGAAGACTCATCTGCACCCCACTCATACCCACTGGAGACCAAGGGCATAAGATCAGGTCCCAGGTACAAGTCTGAAACAGCCTTATTGGTGAACTTCTGTCTCTGAAGCACATCAGTGGGTGGTGAGAGCATGGGTGGGGTATGCTTAGTCCGACCCTCCCAGAGACCCATTGCTGGCACAGTTGTTCCCTGCATGCTCACACCTAATATCACAATGTTGTTAGCAGTGCCTGTACTCTCCTGAACTATTCATAGTTACTAACTAAATATGCACTGCACCCTCCCTACCCCACCCCCACTGCATACAGGGGATGTACAAGCATTTTTTTTTCTATACGGACTTTACAGAATGTCCCGCTCCTCTTACTTTGCAGCATCCTGATAAGTTCCTACAGTGCGTGCTGACACATTCCCAAAAGGAAGTGCTGGCCTGCAAAGAATTTAAAGAAAAACGAAGAATTATCTTATCCTTTCCCCACCCTTAATCCTTTCAAATGAGGAACTTTAAGAGCTAAGTATTTCCTCTCAATGGGTCCTCCGCCCCCAAATGTTCTGTTCTAGAATTAGGAAAGGACAAAGAACAAAACAAAACAAAAGTAGCTTAACTTTTCCCCTGAATGTAATCAATGCAGCTCTCAGACTCCCTAGATGTTTAAAGCAGGAGTCCCTGCCCACACAGCATGGAGGCTCCACCCACAGATGAACAAAAGCAGATGAGAAAAGGGAACCTCTGCATTCTCAAGGCTAAACTCTGTAAACCAGGGGAAGGGCAACAGGATTTAGGAAGTTTAGGTGCCTAGAGGAATGCCTTGGGCTTTTGTGAATTCCAGCAGCACCTACCAAATATAATCCAGAAGGGGATTAAGATCACATAATTTAAACAAGATAGTTTTAAATGCTCTGATTTATATACTGAAAAAAAGGCAGTCTTTGCAGCATGGGCATCAATGACAATGAAGAGAAGACTTAAGGGGTGGTGGATTTGATGACATTTTTCAAATAACCAAGGGTGTTTATAAAGAGGATACAGATACAGGGGCCTTTGAGTAATGTGGGGCCTCTGCAGAACATACTTGGAAATCTGGTGGTCTTACCAGATGACAAAGCTAACCTATTTAACAATTTCTTTGCCTCCATTTTTTTTTAGCAGGGACCAGGTCATCCCCCCCACCGGGATCCCCAATGGTCCCAGGGGAGGCGCAGCCAGGTCCAGGGTCAGAGAGGACCTAGTCAGGGAACTTCTGGTGGGACTGTATGTGTTCAAATCAGCAGGTCGTGACGATCTCCACCCCAGGTGCTGAGGGAATTAGCAGAGGTCATTGTGGGACCCCTGGCACAGCTTTACAAGCACATGTGGTGCTCTGGTGAGGTGACAGAGGACTAGAAAAAGGACTAATGTGGTCCCCATTTCAAAAAAGGAAGGAAGGAGGACCCAGGAAATTATAGGCCTGTTAGTCTTACCTCAGTCCTGGTTAAGCTCTTTGAGAAAATGATCCAGGTACACATCTGCGAGGGGCAAGCAGGGGAGTGTATGCTTAGGGGAAACCAACATGGGTTCACTAGAGGCAGGTCCTGTCAGACCAACCTGGTAGCCTCCTATGGCCAGGTCACAAAATCCTTGGATGCAGGTGTCGTGGTGGACGTAGTCTTTCTGGGCTTTAGGAAGGCCTTCAACACTCTCTCACCCCAAAAATTAGGAGACTGTGATGTCGATGCCTACACAGTCAGATGGGTCGCCAATTGACTAGAGGGTCGCACCCAGAGAGTGGTGGTGGATGGGTCATTTTCAGCCTCGAGGGATGTGGGCACTGGGGTTCCCCAGGGCTTGGTCCTCAGGCCTGCACTGTTCAACATGTTCATCAGTGACTTGGACAAGGGGGTGAAAAGCACCTTGTTCAAATTTGCAGATGACACTAAGATGTGGGGAGAAATGGGCATACTAGAAGGGAGGGACAGGCTGCAATTGCATCTGGACAAGTTATAGGGGTGGGCAGATGAGAATAAGATGGGATTCAATACTGATAAGTGCAGAGTACCACACCTAGGGAGAAAGAACTAAAAGCACACCTACAGGCTGGGGAACTCTCTTCTCATCAGCACAGAGGTAGAAAAGGATCTTGGAGTCATTAAAGACTCCAAGATGAACATGGGCCACCAATGTGGGGATGCAGTCAGGAAGGCCAACTGTACCTTGTCATGCATCCACAGATGCATCTCAAGGAGGTCCAAGGAGGTGATCCTCCCCCTCTGTGTGACACTGGTTAGGCCATGGTTGGAGTACTGCATCTAGTTCTGGGTGCCGCACTTCAAGAGAGATTGAGATGGTCCAGAGGAGGGCCACTCGCATGATCAGGGGACAGCAGGGGAGGCCATATGAGAAGCGTCTATGAGACCAGAACCTGTTCAGCCTCCACAAGGCAAGGCTGAGAAGGGATCTGGTGGCCATCTATAAACTGGCCAAGGGAGACCAGCAGGTAATGGGAGAGTTCCTGTTCCCTCAAACACTACTGGGATTAACAAGGAATAATGGCCATAAGTTGACGGACAGTAGATTCAGACTAGACATCACAGTCAGGGATGTATTTCATAGTCAGGGCGGCTAGGATCTGGATCCAACTTCCAAGGGAAGTGGTGCTTGCTCCTACCCTGGGGGTTTTAAAAACGAGGCTAGATAGACACCTTGCCAGGGTCATTTCACCCCAGTATTTTTTCCTGCCCATGGCAGGGAGTCAGACTTGATGATCTGCTTAGGTCCCTTCTGACCTACAACTATGAAGCTATGAAACATTATTTTTTGTGACTGCAGGGAACAGGACGAGGAACAACAGGTTTAAACTGCAGCTAGGGAAATTTAGGTTGGATATTAGGAAGCACCTTTTCATTCAGCAGCTAGTTAAGCACTGGAACAGGAAATCCAGACAGGTTGTGGAATCTTACTCCTTTGAAATTTTGAAGAGCAGGCTAGGCAAACACTTGCCTGGGATGGTTTAATCAGGGATGATCCTGCCTTGAGTCAGGGCTGGAGCTAGATGACCTTATGCCATCCCTTCCAGCCCTACATTTGTATGATCCTGTGACAGATAGTTAGCCCATGAGGAACCTGCCTGTGTTTGTGAGCTATGTTCAACAGCTGAAGTACTCAGCAGCTGAAGCTGATGCCTCCCTACTTTGACATTCCCACCAGTAGTCTGGTTAAAGCAAGCTTAGGTATGCTTATGTGAACTGTACACAGATTGCAATGTACATGTTTCCTTAAGTGTCTAAACAGGTATTTAGGAGCCTAAGTTGATTGCCCATGTCAGTCTAGCTGTAAGTTAAGCCTTCCTCACATTTTAAATGGACCTGCCCTTCAAAATTAGTAGAAAGAGTGAATGAATAACTACAATTCTAGGTAATACCTTGCGATCTAGCCAGCACCGTACCTAGACTGCTGGTGGCCCCAAGTGAACTTTTAGTATTGGGCCCCCCTTCACTAGAGATAATGTTAACAATAATCAGACAATGGGGAAAAATCACCATTTTGGGGCCCCCTTTCTGTCTGAGCCCCAGGCAGCTGCCTGGTTCACCCTTCACCTGTGTCTGGGTCTGGATCTAGGAAACCTTCAATTCCAGGGATTCCTCTGATGTGTTTTGGTGGGTGTAGTGCAAGGAATAAGTGATGGGAAGCAAAAGCATTTTATTAATTTTCAAAGCTAAAATTAACCAATATAGTGCCTGTTTGGTCAGGACAAGGCCATGAGAATTTAGGAAAAGGTTGGAATGGTTAGAGAGAGGTGAGGTCAGCAGTAGTCAGAGGGTCTGAGTCTATGTTTGGATGCCAAAGTTGAATCCAGAGCACAAGTAGGTCAGGGTCAGAAAGTTGGAACGGTGGCCAGAAGAAGTGAAATAAAGGAGCCAGAATCCGGAAGCTGCAAGTCAAGCTGAGGTTAGGAAGTCAGAGTTGAGATGCAGATGATGCCAAGATCAGGAGCTAGAAAAGGGAACCATCTGTGAGTCACAGATAGCAAACTAAAATCAGAAGCTGGACTGGAATAGTAGGAGAAAAAAGGAGAACAAACAGAGACTAGATTTAAGATAAAGTGCTTGAATCAGGCTGATCCATACACTAAGATTCCTGTTCTTGAGACACAGTCTGCCCTACTGGTTTTAAGGTTCTGTTTGGACTGGCTGCCAAAGGGATGACTCATTCCTGAGATGGAGTGATAATTTATCATGCTAGTACCATGTTTCCCCCTTAACCTAGAACCACATTTTTTATAAGATTGCTGTTTCTTATAAAGTAAAGTAAAGGTAAAGGAAGCAAAAGTAAAAAAAGTAAAGTAGAAGTAAAGTAAAAGTAAAAGAAGCAAAGTAAAGGTGCCAAATGGTGCCCCAGTGGCAGTGGTCTTGAGATATGACCAGGTATCTAATTGGACCTGCACTGGCATAGAAGGCACCAAAAACTAAGCACAGGGCTGTGTCTAATCTCCTGTACTGCTTTGGAGCTTTAACACCTCCTTCCACTCAGGATATGGAGCACTAAGTCCTTCTAGGAGAACGGGTACCACTTTTCACCCAAGGAGAGTCTGTTTTTAAATGCATACACAGTCCTGGGAATAGGGACCGGAATCCATATGTCCCCTCACCTGCATTTCCTAAGGAGTAGGCTAGACAGGTACCCTCCCTCCTTGCTCACCTGCTGGCACTACGAAGCCTGCATTTCTGTCTGTGGAGTAACCCAGATTCAACAATAGGGTTAGAAGGTGATTTATGGAGACTGTTATAAGTTGCTAATTAAGTGATTCTCTTGGGAGAAGGAAATACAGCTTTTAATCCCCTCCGACTGATGAAGCCATAGAACCCAACCTTCCCACTTCCTGGGTGAGTACTTTACCCACAAGCCTTGTACATAGAAGTTGGTCAACCCCATAATTTTTGAATGGAAGAGTCCATAGTTGCTGTGTTTTGTACTAAGGTCATGGTGTCAACGTGCATTAGGGATGCTCAGTGGATAGCTAGTGATTTAGGGCTCCCCAGGGAATTAAGCAGATCTGTCATTTCACAAGGGAGCCAAGCAGAAGTTAGATGCCTGACTGCCCAGACTGGACCATTTCTATCATGCAAAAAACCCCAAAGTCATGTGCCTCAGAAGCATAGTAATTCAAAATGTCTTCCTCTACTGAGTTTTAGACCTGCTTGGACAATAGTAATATGAATTCACTTTTTGCAATTTAGGTTCCTTAAATTACATCTAAGAACTGCTTTACCAATCTGCATCACACTGGGTTTGTCTCCTTATTGGAATCCACCTGCAAAGCCAACAAAAAGCTCAGTAGCCTTATTTTTTTTTACATCCGAACTGGTAGTAAATGTATTTGTTTGATTTACAGAAAGGTATAGGCACCTAAATCCACCAAATTTTAGGCACCATAGATATCCTCAACACTGTTGCTGCTATTAAATGTTGAGGATATCTGTTCAGATTTCCACTGGCAGACATGCACAGAGGGCACATCTACACATCACCCTACATTGCTGTAATAACACTCTGTGTCACCATAATGCATCACTGTGGCAACGTAGTGATAATGTGCATCTACATGTGACTGGTAGCTACTTCACTGTAGTGGCTCACTCCCCCATTTTAGCATACCATTATGGTGAAATAGCAGCAAAAAATAACTGTGTACTGCACATGGCACAGTACGGGCAGTTACTAAGCCCTGCTTTAGTACTTCTAAAAGGAAGTATTAAAACAGAGCGCAGTAATAATGTCACCATAGGGTGACATGTAGATGTGCCCAGAGGTATCTAAACACTGAAGCTGCCCCACACATCTCAAAACTCTAGCTCTTGCTGTATGCCCTGAATCAACATGCTCAAAATGGGTGTTCCTCATGGCTGGGGCAGAAATTACACATAAAGAGATATAAGTGATTACAACTGAGTTCACACCTGTACACAGCAGAAGTTCACTGCACGTAAACTGCTTTCAAAACAGCCGGAACCAGTTTTAGCTAAACCTGGATGGATGTAGTATTAAACTTAACTCATTTAGGTTAAATTGGTTTAACTTTTGTCCCAGATCCCCTCCAGATTCATTAACTCACAGTCTCCCAGCATGCCAAGATGCTTTGCTCCTACCCCCACTAGCTTTTTTGTTGCAAAGCATACTGTGTAGTTTCCTACCACTAAACAGGTGGATGCACCCATTCTCACAACAAGTTTACCCAGTCTTTCCTCTAGCATCCCACGCTATTTTGCTAGCTACATAGGTCAGTGTGTTCACTTGTCTGCATGCCTTCTAGTGCTTTTCTACTGCTAACTAAATATCACCTTGCTATTTAAATGCTGGTGTGTAGCCAAGTGCTGCCCTTTATCATTGTAGTTCATGGGCAGTTTGCATATCTGGCATTCTCCTGATAACTAAGCTGTTGTACATCAAGTGTGACTCCAGAATGAGGTCCTGAACTTCACTGTGTTCTGGAGAGAGGCGTTTGTACAGGCCCTCTCTGCATTCTACCCACTGTGATGTTGCCAAGAAATAGGTGCTTTCCTTTATGTTCTGTGGTGCAGAACTGCAGGCAAAACTACCAGGAGATCGTCTCATCTCCTACCAGCCCTTCACACCCCAAACTTCACTTCAGAGCACCCTACACACACAAATCTGCACACAAATCTGCAGCTCAAGTACTGCATCCAGTTCTGGGCACTGCACTTCTGGAAGGATGTAGAGAAGCCTGGAACAGGCTGACCCCAGAGGTGGTACAGTCATCTACCCTGGCAACCTTCAAAAAGCATCTTGATGCTCACCTTGCTGGGGTTATCTGAACCAAGCCGTCTCTTCTGCCCAAGTGTAGGGGGGCTGTTCCCAGTGATTTTGTAAGGCCCCTTCCAGCCCCTAACGTCTATGAATCTAGGAATCTGTGATTGTGAAAGCACAGATATCTCTGCCTATTAGATTTTACTCCTTTATCAAGTTTTTTTCAATGCCCCCTGCATGCATTTGTTATGCACAAGAAAGTTTAATATTTTAGTGTAGTATTATTTATTAAAAGACTAATTGAAAATTCCTTCATGCATGAGTTAGTGTATTGAAAAATTCAGGACAATGCGCACCTTCGCTATACAACTTCATTAACATGCCTGATTTCATTGCATGCTTACACATATTTTGACAAAACATAGTCCTGTACAATGTTAATCTCTACATAAAGGCACTGTAATCACTACATAAAGCATGATAACAAGTTTGCAAAACTTCCCATGCGCGAGCCTTAATCATGAGCACAGACTTATTTGCACGCGTGCGCACCACACACACGTGTCTGTGTGTGCGCACACACACGCACATATATGTGTACATATGTGTGTGTGTGCGCGTGCCTCTATATCTATATAGGCACAAATTCTCCTTGTCTCACAGTAGAAGCATAATCCATTCCTAACTATTTGCTCCTGAATCACTGCAGCATTTCATAGAGACAGTTTCTCTTGCTATTTAAAATATTTAGCAAGTCTGACAATGTCTTGCAATTCTGGTGCAAGTGCTCTCCCTTACTCTCAAAGTACCAGGATGCTGATACTAGCAAAGCTTGTTTGCAAACTTTGCTGTGTTACAAAAATATGAGGTAGAGGCATCTTGCTTGTGGCTTGCAAATAATAGGAAATGTAGGAGAAAAAACATTTCTCATCAGGTTCCAGCCTTGTAGCTCCTCCAGTAAAAGGCTCAGGATGGCTAACACTGAACCATAAAAAGAACTGCAGAAACAGAACAAAAACTAAAACAAGAACAAACACACTCCTGCCTCACAGATCAAGAAGAAAATAAAGAGACCAAATTAAAAAACGTACCCCACCCGACATGCCCCTGCTCCCTGCTGTATCCCACTCTCTCAAAAGGAGGAAGCAGTAGTAATCTCCATAGCACCATTACCTCCTTCCTCACATGTAAAACACATTGCTCAAATTAAAACAAAAAACAAAATAAAAATCACATCCCTTCACTTTGTCTCTGCCACTCCTTTGGACAGTGCCAAAAGACACCTTTATCTCAATGGGGCGGAAGACAATGACCTGCTGGAGTTCAGCTTTCTTTAAAAACAAGGGATTGCATGATTATAAAGTAATAGCTTTCACAAGACCCAGTAACAGAGCCAGACTTCTTGGGTAGGCTTCAACATGAATCAAAGGGGAAAGTTTATCAAGCTGAACTGATCTTCATGTCGCTAGATACCGTTTGCCCACTTTGATTGTAGGTAACAAGCCTCTGGTTGGAGTAACAATTTTGCGTGACCTGAATTTACAGGCCGACTTTTCACTGTTTGCTTCCTAATCAGTTCAATAGCTGCTCACTCTTGTTTTCCCCCCAAGACTTGGGTTCTGTGCTAATTGACCTCAGGCACTTGGCACCTTCTAATTGCATTTAGCCAACTCTGTCTTATTTTTTCCAGCAGTCATTTTCTCTTTGGTCTCTGATTTTCAGTATTATCTGGTCTTTTATTAAAGACTCTGGAAGCTCTCCAAAATGTATGTTTGGCTTAATATCTTCAGACTTTTAGAAAAGAATTAGAAGTCTCTCTGTGTTTTAGGTTTTTAAACAAAAACTGATGCCTCATCACATGTTTGCTAATGTTTCCTCCATAGTGGATGAAGCACTTGGTTTGAAAACGGTGTCAGCTTTCAAAGCCAAGCTGGCGATGGAATGAAACAAGATGAACTTTGGGAATGATTTAGCTTGATCCCAAACCCCACATCGCCATTGATTTCCTGCCGCAGTTCTATTAGCACCACTATCCCAAGTCATGAATCTACTGAGGAAAGTACTACATGATCTAAGTTTACCTGGAAAAGTGGAAATAATGTTCCTGTAAATGGGGAGAAAAAAAAGGTGAAAAAAAAAGTCTCAGCTGTGCACATGGGCAAAAGGGAAAACAAAAAGAAAAAAGTTTGGGAGGAAAAACATCTCTTCTGCCCACTGGCATGATATACAGATTGTCACAGAAGTGTTGGGACACAAGGGAAAAAGCACAAAGAGAAGCTGCCTGAGGAGAACCATAACCAAATCTCAGAGCCAGAGATGTTTAAGGATCACTTTTGAGACACCACTGCATTGTTGAAATGAGAGTAGCCCACGATTCCCATGAGACTGTGAGCAATGCATTTCCACTTTTGGCCCTCGTTTCACTTCAGGACATGTCTATTCCCCAGTGAATAGACAGTAAGATCCAGCGTGGAGTCCCTCAAGGATGGCCAGTCCACCTGCCACCATGGGTACACACCACACTTGCAAGTACAGCTGTGAGATTGCTCCAGGATTGCTTGGGACTGGGGCTTGACAACAGCCACAACCCTGCTGTTTTGAGTCACTTCTGGGCTTGGAGCACAGCAGCAGGAGTGGGTGGTTGTGATATGCATAGGGGTGTCCTGAACAAAGTGTACTGTCACTTGAATGTAGATATGTCCTTGGAGTCTGAGGCTGGCAAACTTGTAAGCCAAGTGAACTGGAATAGCTTATATATGCATTAAACACAAAATGAGTAATAACTTGTCAGGCAACAATAAAACAGAAAAGGATCTGGACATTACTGTTCAGCCCAAACTAAGTTAGCAATGCAATGTTGCAAAAATGGAAAAACCTCATCCTAGGATGTTTTAACTGGAGAGTAATGTGTGAAGGAATTATTCCAGCCCCTGGCAGAACAATTAAGATGTCTTGTTCTGGTTCAAGAGACATAAGCTGGAGGCTTGCTCTTGTCCAGGGTTTGAATTATGGAGGAGCTTGGGGGGGAGGGGGGAGGCAGAGCCCCTCGCCCATAAGTGATGAGAGGCTCCCCATAAGATTTGAAAATCTGGTGGGGTGGGTCTGATTTTATTAGAGCATTGTTAAAGGCAGTCCATTTTTTTTTCAGGACCCCCCCCACCCCAAGTCAAAGTGTAATTCAAACCCTGCTCTTGTCCTGCTCTGAAATTGGCTCTTGCCTTATCAACCCAGATCCAGATGCAAATTAATAGCTGATCATTCAGCAGTTAGATGTAAGCTAGCCCTAATGTTCCCTTTTATGCCGATGGTTGTAGAAATGAGTATGCTGTTACCACATAGGTCTGATGGGCTGTTAGATTTTGGCAGATGCTTAACTTGTCTTTGAGCTGGTAAAGCCTCAGCTGATTTGGGGAACACACTTTAAGAAAGGTGTAGACAAACTGAAGAGAGTCCAAAGGACAAAAACAAAATTCATCAGCATTTTAAATCTATGGTTTGTAAGGCAATGGTGAAAGAACTGGTCTTGTTTAGAAAAGAAGAGACAGAGAAGGGACATAATCATGATCTTCAAACAAGTAAAAAGTAGCTCTAAAGACAAGATCAGTTAGCTGTAGGGAGTAGGAAAGTAGAGATCAGCTTAATGTGCATTAACCAGGAGT
>JAGPOW010001296.1:123909183-123925662 GCA_030014935.1 Caiman crocodilus
AGCACTAGAACAGGCTACCTAAGAAGGTTGTGGTACGCCTTTATTGGATGTTTTTAAGAATGGGATGGAAAATGTCTGTCATGATGATCTGCCAGGTAGGTACACTGATACTGCCTTAGCACAGGGGATGGACTAGACTAGGGGTGGCCAGACTGCAGCATGAATGCCACAAGTGGCACAGAGAGCTGTTCTGGGTGGCACACAACAGATCAGGATGGGGCAGGCAGCATAGCAGCAGAGAGGGCAGGAAACAGAAGCAGAGCAGGAGATGAGGAAGGGGATCAGAGTGGTACTTGAGGATGGTATGGGGCTAATTTGGGACATGCCTGCCAGCAAGCTTGGAGTGTCTCCTGAGGTGCCTTCCTGTCCTACATTTCTTTCTATGTTGAATCCTTAACGTACAGACCAAATAATAAAGGGAAAATCCCTTTAGAAACTTACTATTTTTGTTTTGAACAGTAAGGTTTCTTCATTTTGCACACAGACTCAGGCATTCATTAACATCATTCTATATATTTACTTGCCCACCAATATCCTCAAAAGAGTCCTGCCTCTTTCCAAAGGTCCTAACTATAGCTTCCTTCTGCTCCGTGAACACTACAGTGAAATGGTACACCACACTGCTGGATAGTAAGTGCCAGATCACAACAAAGTCATTTCATTATTTCGCAGAAAATTATAAGGAGCACAGAGACTGCTTCCAGCTGGGCACTCATCCTTCACCCTTTAATCATGTGGTAATCTATTCTTTTCCATAGTTATTCAGGTCTTGGGCTTAGGAGGGGCAAGAATGGAAGAGAAAAAGGGTAGCACCACTAGAGTCAACTAGGAAATTACTTTGGAACAACTCAGGAAGGTTTCTCTAACTTCCCCAGTAGATTTGCCATCAAATCCTAGGTGACTCTCATCGGTAGTGACTGGAACTTCCCTGAAGATATGCCAGGTTTTTTCTATGAGGCTTCATAGCAGCTATTTTTGCACAATAATTATTTAGTTTTGTTTTTTTTTTGGGTTGCCAGGAATCTAGGCACAGTGCTGGATAGAAAGGCAAGTACATGGTAAGCTGGGTTTTTTGTCTTTTGTATTGGCACATTGTCCTGTCCAGGAATCTTCCTTTCTCATCACTTCTCTCTCTTCTCTCCTGTTTTAGGATTAGGGGTCACAACATAAGGTACACAACACTATTACTGCAGAGTAATTTACTCTGGATTTTACGCTACAATGAATTCACTAGTAAGGAACAGTAGTAAAGAAGAGACAACCACCTGTACCTGCAGTAGGCACTATGACACGGACTGGCCACTAGGTGGCAGAAAGAGCCAGTTGCACTGAGCCAAGAGCTGCGCTGGGATGGAAGTACCTAGGTGCCAGGGCACGATGGAGGGCATCCCCGGGGGGACTGTAGCACCCCTCAGGGCCACGCTATGCCTATTCTCCTTCTCCACCTTCTATAATTTGGCCTCACTTTCTTGCTTGCCGCATCTTGAAGTTAAAATTTGTATCTTTGGGAGGCTGCCTTCGGAGAACCGGAGTTAGGCTTTGGTGCCTGGCTCCATTCTGCTCGGCATCAAGCCTCCAGTCTGCTTGATCCGTGCTCCTGAGCATCTGATCTTGCTATTTTGCTCTTGTCTGCTACCGTGTCCCTGGCCCCGGCAAGGCTCTGTCTGGGCTTTAGCCCCTCACACTGCAGCACTGCACTGATGCACTCTACCAGCGTCTAGTTCTGGGCATTTGCTGATGCCCCTCGGGCCCCTCTGTGCTCAGGCATCGGCTCTTTGGCCTCAGGCCTCTCTCTCCTGGGGCAGCTGCCGTTGCCAGGCCCAAACAGGCTGCGGCTATTATTCCTCTGGCATAGTGCTCCAGGCCTCAGCCCAGGGTGAATATGTCAGGCCCCCCAAGTCCACAGCTTAAAAAGGCTGCATGATTGTCTGGCTCTCTCTACACCAGGTCCTTGGCTCTGCCTCCCTGCACTGGTCTTTGGACTGCAGCCCCAATATGCAGGGTGTCTCCCTGGCACCCTCGGTAACAGCATCCTCCCTCAGGCACCTCTTCATGGCCTGTTCCTCACCTTTAAGCCACCCCAAACCTCAAAGCTAACATTAACCCCAAACACATAACTGGCATGTTTGTATTCTGCTCCCTGCAGAGCTCCTGCACTCGTGGGGATTTGGGCTGGACTGAGCCCTGGACTCTGCCCCCTTCCAGACACCTGACTGGACTTCCTGGGGAGAAGAGGCCCAAGTGTTTCCAAAACTATCCAAATCAGCAACAGGGCTCTCAATCCCCTTATTAATTTCTTAGATCCCTGCAGTTCATTTTTTTGGCAAGCTGCATTTCCTAGCCTGTCCTCTGCAATACTGCCCTTTCTTCCTTCCAGTAGCAGGAGTACAGGTCCTGTAAAATTAATGCACATTTATTGAAAGGTAATTTTACCTTGCACTTGAGTGACACATTGTATAGTAGAACTGTGCACAATATGTCTACTTCACTTTTACTGTGACTTAAAAGTCAACTTATTATGTAGTAAAAACATAGCGTTTGCACCCATAGTTAGACTGAGCACGCAACAGAAACTTGGCATAAGCGAACGACTCATGGGTAAGGCTGAGCAAAAGCGGCAGAAGCAACAGCGGCAGGAATGAACATTTACCAGATACAGCATTAAGTAGACAGCTTGTCTAAACAAAAATAAAGTAGTTTTGCTGGACGGGTGCAGGTTGCTACGTAAGGCCTATTTACAAGATGTGAGATAAAAAAACATCCTGTATAAGAAGTTTTCAGTTGAAATATAACCACAAAAGTGGTCTTTGCTAGCTACAAATAAAAACAGTGTTGGCATAAGAGAGGAAATGGTTGTCAGCCTTTGACAGATATCAGTAAAAATGTCAGGTATGAGACTGCTGCTCAAGTTGCAAATCCTTTTGGTTGCTCCTGTTAGTGCCTTGTGCAAGAGTTGTAAGGCATTGAAATGCCCATTTTCTTACCCTGGATTTGAGAGTCCTAATTAGAAACTCTCCTCAGCTTATGAGGATTCAGATGAACATGTCTAGTTGGGAGGAGGTAACAAGTGGGGTTCCTCAAGGAGTCTGTCCTGGGTTTTATCTTAACACCTTCATTAATGATATTGAGGATGAGATTGAGTGCATGTTTAGCAACGTTGCCGATGACACCAAGTTGGGTAGAGTTGCAGACTCTAGGATCCAAAGTGACCTGGTTAAACTGGTCTGAAATCCATTAGATAAGGTTCAGTAAGGACAAGTGCTAAGTCCTGCACAAATGCAGACTGGGGAATAACTAGTTACGTAGCAGTACTGCTGAGAAGGATCTGGGGGTTTTAGTAGACTAGGGCAAGGCAGGTATAGGTGCGAAAGTTGTGCGTCTCTTTATACTGTTCTAATTTCATCTTGTCCTCACCTCCTTCAAACCAAGAAGCCCCTGATTACCTGGGATAGTAAGAAAGCCCACTGGGTCAAAATAGCTTCCACTCAAAACCTCTTGATTGACTAACATTTTAATGAACTCAACAAAACCAACTGATTAAACAACAGTATCTGACACTTCCTTAGGCTCATCCCAGCTGGCTAAGATTTGGATTTGATCTCTACTTAAAATCCAGTAAAATTCACATGTTTTGTATGCACTCTTTTTTCAAAACTTTTTTCAAAAATTCACTATTTTTGTGTCGGGGTGATTTTATTCTTGAGAGAGGAAACAACCCCACTAAGAAAACAAAAGAAATAAGAAAATAAATGTAGCTTCAATTGTGTGTGCTTTCTGGCACTCACTCCCGCAGTAAGCAGGTTAGCACGGCATAGCGTTCATACCACAAGGGGGTTCCAAACCTACAGCAGCAAGACGTCAGGAAGAGTGTTTTCACTGTGTTTTTTGAGGCATGAGCTTGTGACCGGACTGTAATGTGGGCTTAGTCAGAGCTTGTTGCCAAAACGGACTCCACTTCTGGATCCCCCTGGGGAATGAGAACAAATGTTTTGCCTCAAGTGCTGGCCCTCTAGACAGGGGTGAATTGAAAACACCCATTGTGTATATCAGACTATATGAAAAATCCCCATGCTTGGAGACACAAGACTTCCAAAAATGAAATTCCTTGGCACGGATTCTGTATGGGGTAGCAGGGACCTTATTTCTACCTTTTCCCTACTGGAGTTTCCTGAAAAAGTCTGGTACTAGCCACTGTGGGAAACAGTATCTGGAGTTAAGAGACCCCCAGTATGATCTAATTTAGCATTTCATTTCCAAGGACACTTGTAAGAGTTCAGGTCCTACTGAAATGAGCACTTGTACAGTGCAAAAGCAGGTTGCTTTTCCTTAAGCCTGGAACTAATTTCCCAGCAGATAACAGAACTAGCTTAGAGATATAGACATAAAAAAAAACAAGGCTGAATGTGTTGTGTTAGTGCAAACGAAGGCCTTTCTCAGGATATAAGTTTGTGGTGATTACTTTATCTGAAGTTAAAAATGCCAGGATAATTGTTTCAGGAGGCGGAAGTTTTCAGGTTTCCTGATACAGAGAGAAAAGTAGAAAAAACACGCCAACTGTTGTCAGTTGTTACAGTGATAAACTATTTCTCAAGGCTATTTCTTGGATTAGTCTTTAAGTAAAGGGAACCTTTTCCATGTAATACTGGAGGGTTCTTTATGGTTCATCTTGGCTGGGAAACACAGTTCCTAGGGCTGTGCGAAATTTCACTGGGTGTTTCATTTCAAAGCTGTTTTGACCCTTTTTGAGCTTGAAACAGCAAAATCGAAATGAAACGAAAGTCTTCGAAACAGCCTCAAAACGAAATGTAGGCCATTGAAACATTTCAAAACTTTCTAAACATTTCAAGTTGTGAAGCTGGGCTTGCTTGCAGGGAAACAGAAGTTAAGGAGAGGGAGTGGGGGATGCGGGGAAGGACTGCTGGGATATTGACTGTATAGCTGGCCAGCGGCTATGGTCCAGGAACGTTCTCTGGCAGCTGCTGGAGAAGAAGCTCTTGCAGGAAAGGAAAGAAAGGCTCTAGTCTGTGACAGTTTGGCTGCCTGAGATGCTGCTGGTGCTACTGTGCTACTTACTTACCTGTTGCTATTTAAAGTTGTAGAACGGACTGAGTCTGTAGGAGAGGAGGAGACCTCACTGGGGCACACTACCATGTCATGTAGTCATGTAGAGGCCCCAGCACCAGCCAGAACACTCCTTAACACACACACACACACACACACACACACACACACACACACACACACACACACACACACAGAGTCACATGTGTCATGAGTTTTGCTTGTCAGCAGCCTGAGGTACAGTTTCCCAGAAACTTCTGCACCTATCTCCTTGAAAGCTGGAAGGCTTCATAGCCTCAGCAGGGGCTACTCTTTCTGCAGTTTTCACCCCTCTGGGCCTTAACACACACACGTGACATGCATTTTGCTTGTCAGATGCTTGAGGTGCAGTTTCCCAGAAAGCCCTGCATCTATCTCCTTGAAACATGGCAGGCTTTGTGGCCTCAGCAGGGGCTACCATAGCTGCTTTTCTCAGCTCCCTGTGCCTTCACACTTACAAGTGACATGAGTTTTGCTTTCAAGCTTTTGAGGTCCAGTTTCCCAGAAACCACTTCACCTATCTCAGTGAAACCTGTCAAGCTTTATAGGCTCACCAGGGGCTACCATGTCTGCAGGTTTCACCCTTCTAAACCTTAACACAGATGCACACACACATACACACACAGAGTCACACATGCCACGAGTTTTGCTTGTCAGCAGCCTGAGGTGCAGTTTTCCAGAAACCCCTGCACTTATCTCCTTGAAACCTGGCAGGCTTCACACCCTTGAAGGGGCTACCATGCCTATTATTTTCACCCAGTTCTGCCAAAAAATGACAAGGTTTTAGGCAGTTTCGGCTTCCCCATTGTAACCTATGGGTAAAACATCGAAGCAGAGTCAAAACAGTGAAACAGTTTTGACGAAATGAAACAGGACAGTTTTTTGAAACGAAACAAAACTTGAAATAAAACACTTTCCCATCAAAATGGAAATCAAAACGAAAATGGTGCTTTTTCGCACAGCCCTAATCGTTACACTGCAACCAAAGTTAAAGTGCACATTGAACACATATTTGATCTAAAACCAGCAGGGCTGTGTGAAACAGCACTGTTTTGATTCAACTTCGGTTTCAACATTTTTGAGGGACGGTGTTTTGTTTCACTGTTTTGAAGACTGCTCCATTTCATTTCATCAAAACCGTTTCACGGTTTTGACCGTTTGACGCTTTGCCTATAGGCTATAATGGGGAATCATGGAAATGCCTATAACGTTGTCATTTTGTGCCTGAATTGGATAAAAATTGCAGGGATGGTAGCCCCTTCTATAGGCATGAAGTTTGCCATGTTTCAAGGAAGTAGGTTCCAGGGGTTCTGTGAAACTGCACCTCAAACTGTTCAAAGTAAAACTAGTATCACTTGCTGGCAACAGCGGCCTGCTGTCATCCCGCATGCAGATCCGGGGCCCGCTCTCCACAGGAGGAGTCTGGCACAGCCCCGCAGCCCGCCCAGGGGGCACAGGACCCAGGATCTGTGTGCAGGATGACAGCATGCTGCTGCTGCCACTTCCAGGGTTTCAGCAGGCTGCTGCTACCAGCTGTGGAAGTAGCCCAGAGCCACTGCCATGCCCAACTGGCAGTGGCAGCTTGTTGTCTTCCTGCATCATCTCGGGGCCCGTGCCCTCTGGGAAGAGCTGGGGGAAGTGATCTGAGAGCTGGGGTTAAGACTAGGGACCTGGGGAATTGAACCAGGAACATGTTCAGGGACCTGAACTTTCCCCCAGTTCCTGGCTTGATTCCCTAGCTTCCTTTTCGATTCCCAAGCTCTCTGATCATTCCTCCAGCTCTTCCTGGGAGGCATGGGCCCCCCCGATCTGTGCACTGGGTTTCAGCAGGCTGTTGCTGCAGGCTGGGGCCAGCAGCACCACAATCTTCCTGGCACTCAGCGTGGCCTGCATTAAGTGGCTGCCGCTGACCCCAGTTCTCAGTGGGTGAACTGGGGTGAGGAAGGAGGATGTATCCTTGCATGCCTGCTTTGGAGGGTGAGTGACCTGAGGCTGACAACATTTTCACATTTCTGCTTTCCCTTCTCTCCTAAACATGAATTCAGCAAACTTTAATAACCTGCAAATGACTGGAATATAGCATGGCTTGCCTGACTTGGGGTGGGTGGGGAGGGGTGGAGTGCTTGGACCCATGATTTGGGTTTCATAATGGGATATGCTGAGGGGATGCAGTCTAGCAGGGGGTGAGGACAAACCTGGTTGTCAGAAAGATAGCTTTTATTAAACAAGCAGTGAAAGGAAACTTATTGAAAAAAAAGCTAACAAAGGGGGGAAAAGAGTGGCAACTGGGTTCTGACTTCATACAAGAATGGCCAGTTCCAGCAGCGGGGAAGGACTGAAGAGCAATGCAGTGTGAGATGGGAAAAAGATAATGTTTGTAGGACTGACCAAACACATGTCACAGAACATTTGCTATCCATACGTAACACTGAACAAGCTTACAGTGAACTAGTTCAAAATAGTACTTGATATTCCAAGCACACTTTTTAATTATTCTAGATAACTTTAAACCAGTCGAATAGGATTGTATATCTGTCCATTTCAGGTTTAAATTGTATTTAAACCAATCTAAGTGCCATATGTGTCCAACTGTTGGACTCTAGGTCTAGGACTTCAGCTGTTGCCAGCATTCACACCTTGCAGTTTCATTCGGCTTTTAAAGGGCCATATTTTATTTTATAATTTGTATCACAGTTATAAAAATCAACATCTGTGCAATACATGCATATCTGCACAATATTTCTATTTTTTAAGCATTTTTTTCAGGAACCTTATGCTATAGCACAAATGCCCAAGTCAAGCAAAGCCGGGAAGGGCACAGACCTACACACTGCCACCCGTTTGCTATAGTTAAAGAAGAGGAACTTGACACTAGCTCAGACTTTGTGTAAGTGAAGTCCTGGTTCACCAAAGTCAGTCTAGCTCTTAACTGATGGACTTGAGACTATCTTTATGCTGCAGGTGGCTTTAAACTGACTAGTTCTGGCAGTCTGGCCCCAGGAGCATGGATGGAGCTCATGGTTGACTGATTTGCCGTGTTTTAAGATGATGATAGTCTGCCAACACTTTCTTTTGGAATAAGTACTAGGTGTTTTCTAAGATTGGGAACTTCAGGGTATTGTGGTGGTTCATTTAATTCAAAGAGTACATCTGTCTCCTCTTGTTATACACTTTCCAACTGTTTATTGGAAATGGTTTCTTCTCCCTTTCTTGACTGTGCAAGCAAACATTTGCCTTTTGGCCTTTCCACTAATTAAACTCACCACAGCTTTTCTCATTTTACGTCCCTGTGAAGTATTGAATTTTAAAGTTTCATACAGGGGGCCTTGCCTTAAATCACCGTAATCATCTATTCATTGACCCTGGAGTCTATTGTAGGCTTCTCCATCTCTCAACAAATTGGAGTAGAGAGCCCTATCTTGGTGGTATGGTTTGCGGTAGGTGGTGATGCCTAGATTCGTATTGCAGAACAACATTAATTCCTTTTTGCTGCTACTTTCCTGTCACTCAAATAACACTGCACTAAACATTTCTTCCAGGTAGCTTTCAACTTTTCTGTGAGTTAGGAGAATCTTCTAGTTTTGAAAATCAACAAAATTGAGCCACTTCATCATTTAGTATTCTCTGTCGGGCACTGCTGGATATCATGTATGGCTTTAATTTTTTCTCTGTGCTACATTTGACAATCCCTTGAAATAATACTTTTTCTGAAGACACCCTGAACACATCCTTTTGGCTGGCAATTGATGCAGTGAGGAACGGTTTATGCATGGCAAGTTCTTTTTTTTTCTTCTTTTAAAGCAGAATGCACAGCTTTAATATGCAAAGGCCGCAGCTGCGTATTTGATCTTTCTTTTTATTTTTGATAATGCCAGCTTGCAATGCTACAGTGCTACAAGCAATATTCCATTTTTTTCAGACAAGGTTCATCAACTACATTTGAATCCTGTCATTCTAAGGGTGCAACCCAATCAAAATATGGTGAAATTACATTAAGACAACTTAGGCTAATATTTTACTAGCTTGTTTTTTTTTTCCTCATGCAAGCAGCATCTATTACACACACACACAAATGCAGTGAAATGTTTGGTTTCTTGGTTTCTTAGCTGATATTTTATTATTTTGTGTTTGAAGGATCTGCCTTACTTTGACAAAGTTAATATCACTCTTTCCCTAAAAAATTACTTTGAGTTTTGATCATGAGCTGATTTCAAGAATCACAACTGCTGTGGTATCTGCTTCAATCCATTTCCAATGTTGTGTTTGAGACTAAATATTCCTTTTGTCCAGAATTGCCAGTAATTCTGTAATTTTACAATTCTGAAATCTTTTCTAAGTCCTGTAGCAGGTTTAGATCTATCTGAAGTTGTGTTCCTTTATTATTTTTTCACTAGGCGCCCTGATTTGCTTGGCTCTACATTGCTCTATTGATTTGTTTTTTTCTTGCACATGGTTTTGTTCCACGTTACTTCAAGCTAACACAGCTTCCTGTTGATTTTCCTGTTAAGTGCTTCTGCATCTGGGTTGTTCTTACCTACCTGGATGGGATTATTCAGCTGAATGATCTCTGAGCTAAATGGTTTCCTTTTCTGTATGCTGCAGGATATTCCTGATCCAAACTCTGGTTGTTGTGCTACTTTCACTGGAATAAAATCCTACATATTTTGCAGCCAACTGATCCTAGACAGAAAGCCCTGCTCTGGTAGGAGACAGACAGCTTGTAGTTGCAAACAAGAAGTTTTCAGTTTCTGCTTAACTAGGATGTTTTGAAGAAACTCATTAAAGTAAACCTGCAGAAACTCAGAATTTATTACATACTGATTGCAAGACTCAGATTGTCAAGAACTTTTGTAATCTTGGTGTAATCCAAACCTGGCATAGCTACTGCCCGCCTGTTGCTGCAGTAACAGCACACACATGCACATGCTGCATGAACTCTCCAGTTGTTGCCAGAGTTCACACCAGGCAGTTTTGTTCTGTTCTGAAAGGGCCAGATTTTATTGGATAATTTGTATCACAGTTATACAAAATCAACATCTGTGCCATACATAAATATTTACATAATATTTCTGTGGTTTAAGCATCTGTTTCAGGAACCTCACTCTATAACACAAATACCCAAGTCAAGTAAAGTCTGAAAGATCACAGAGCTCCACACTGCCACCCGTCTGCAGTCAAAGAAGTGGGGCTTGATTCTGGCTCAGCCTTTGTGGAAGTGAAGTCTTGTTTCATGAAAGTCAGTCTAGCTCTTAGATGATGTACCTGAGAGTAGTCTGTCTTACTCACAGGGGCTATGATTCTTGTCTGTAATCTATGTTACTGCAACTGCAGGGAACTGGTTATTATCCTTTATGTAGCTAGCCCTGACATGTTTGCATATCTACAGTAAACACAGTATTTGGGGGCCTATTAGTGCCATTAACTGGTTTTCTGCATTTACTTGTTTTGTGCTGTTTTGTTTAAATCATAAGATCATAGAGAGGGAGGCCTGGAAGGGACTTTAGGAGGTCATCTCCTCCAACCCCCTGCCTGAGGCAGGATTATCCCTGAGTTAGGAGTAAATGACAGCTATTAACTACGTCAAAACATTAATTCTTAGGCTGTACACAAACTAAGCAAGACAGCGTGATCCCTGAGAGTGATTCAGCAACATGGCATGAGCAAATCAGCTCGTTCCTGATCGCAAGTTTCTCCCAGATACTATTTCAAAGGCAGCAGCTGGTCTCTTTTCTCCACTCCTCCCATGGTTATGTCTCAGTGAAACTCCAGCCCTTTTCGCAGCACTGACCCTTTGCTTCATTACTTCGTGGTCATTGGTCACTTCTGTGCCTGCTTATGCTCATACGACAGTGATTGTGCATTGTGCTGTGGGAAAACGCATTAAAGCCAGTTGAATTCTGGAACCTTTTTATATTTAAAAAAAAATCAGGTATAAAAAGGAACAAATTATTTTTTTAAAATTTTTGCCTGGTGACCCTATAGTCCAGTCAGTTCTCTTCAGAAACAGCCTCAGGTCTGCCAGGATTTCAGTGCTTCAGGAAGCAGAGCAGAGGGAGCAGCTAAAGAAAGCTCATTCCCATGGGAGCACTACAGAAAAGAGATCTCATTTAATAGGCTACAACACTCACCTATGAGACTCTCTTTAAAGATAATTAGAGCAGCTTCATTTCAAGAGAGAGACAAAAGGAGAATATTATCATCTATGTAGCACTTTGAAAACTCAACTCTGTAGCTGCACATACTGGTCGCGCACTTCAGGAATAAGGTGTGTATTTATCCCAAAACATGTTAAGAGTAGAGTATTCAATCTATTCTAAGCAGACCAATATGTAGGACTTAAGGTACATTCAAAGAAATACTAAGCAGAATGTACTGTCGTGTTAATATTGCTTGATATTTTCCAAGTGAGGAAGTTGGCCATTTGTAAATGCTGTTTGATGGGTGAAATAGAAAAATTCTGTGGTCAGCTGCCAGGTAGACAGACTGCCTGCCTTTCTGGGCTCCCAGATTTCAAGATTGGTGAGCAGGTGCTTCCCCAGGTCCCTTCCTATTCAGCCAGCTAGCCAGCTGTCTGGCTTCCAGTGCACGTTTCCTTTGAAAACTTCCATTCCAGTTCTTGGTAGTGGGTTTTTTCATAATTTCCATTCTGCAAAATCTGTCACATTTCTGAGTTCTTCTGTTTTAGAACGAAAATAATTTTGGAAATGTGAAATGTCCTGTAAAAGGGAAATGCTAGTTCCTACCTACTTCAAGGGTTATTTAACATGCTTTCTTATGCTTCTTGAAATAATTTCTTTGACTGATAATACTGCATAGTATATTCTCCAGATGATGAACCATGGAACAGCCCCATTGCTTTGTTCTCAGTACCAGTAATATAAATGGGAGGGAAAGGAGGGAACTTTGGGTGCTGCTTCTGTGTACGTGGCAGGGGAGTGAGGGAAGGGTGCAAAAATAGCACTCTGGCAGCTGGTACTGTCCTGCAGGTTGCCACTGCCCAGGGCTTATTGTACATTTTACATACTTTATATGACATACTCAAACACACATGTAAAAGTCAAATATGCAGTCAGCAATTATGCAAATTAAACCCGTGAGCCTACAAGCACTAAAAGCATGTGTAACTTTATACACATGAATAGTCCCAAACTATTCTGTGGGCCAGATCTGGTAAGTTGGGTTCAATCTTTGCAGAATTCGAATTTAAATATAAATGTATGTTATTAAGTAATAACCATCTTCTAAAAATAACTAGCAATAATCTCAGTATATATTAAACTTTGTTTCATTGTGCTTGATAAGGCTGGCTAAATATTAAGATTTATTTGAAATTCTTTTGCTTAAATTATCCTATCTGACATACTTTAGCTGAATCATAGGGACAGGAAACATGTCTTCCATGCCTCTGTACACTTTTCAGTATGAATTTTAAGTGTATTTTTATTTAAGGAATATCAGTAGTGAATTCTCTAGATTCATAAACATTAAGTCTTGTCAGACCAGGCCATAAAATTTAATTCGGGTTAAGAACTCAATGAGTTGATGACTTGGCTTTGACACAAAGATATATTCAGACTTAAGATTTTGGGCAAGATAAATATCTAAGTTGCCCAATTTCAGTAGCATTTGGAGTTGGCATTTAGTTTGAGTACTTCTTCATTTTGAAAGGTGGCAGTGTCCGTGTTTCTGAATGACAACACTTTGCTTCTTGGCAATACTCTTCAACCACAGGCAACTAAAACATGCAAGTCATATCTGATCTGGGATGTGCTCATCCAAATGGATAAGAGAGGTGCTCAGGGCTGACATTATTAAAACACAGATAAAAATCTGGATTACGTTTGAATCACTCAGTTGAAGACAAACAAATGGCTGGGCCTGCTTCACCGCCGCCAGATCAGTAGAAGTGTTGTTAAAGACAGCCCTGCTTCTGGAGCTCTTTTGAGTAGGACCAGTAAGGAGCAGACTGCTTCTCCACGTACAGGAATTTCTTGTTTCTGGATGGGAGCTGGACATGTGGCAGGAGATCTTATTTCAGCTTCTTTTTGTGACCTCTCTTGGATTACTCAGAGTGCATGTTATTGGGGGTGGCTGCTTCTCCTCATGGGACATAGGAGGACAAGAATTTGATCTGTGGGCCCTAGGGACCCTCCATTACATTGCAAGTGAGGATCACCAACAGCCCAAAGGATGCTTTTGATAAGGGATTTTGTCATTATTAATATAGCTTAGTGTTTTTCCCTGATAACAATGGTAAGAGATTGGAACCAATGACTGTTAGAGGGAAGTATGAAAGCATTTATAGCAATTTTCAATTTGTTTGCATTTTGTTTGGGTCATCCCCAACTAGTGGCAGCCCAACCTCCTCTTGAACACCTCCAGTGATGGCGAGTACTCAGCTTCTGTAGGCAGTCTATTCCACTGCCTCTCTGTCCTAACAGTGAGCATGTTTTTCTGGGTATGTAGTCTAAACTTTGCTTCAACATCATACCTTTGGTCCATGTCCTTTATGCAGGAAGACAGAAAAGGTGTTCTCCCTCTTTTTTTATAGCAGCCCTTCAGGTATTTGCTTACTGATAGCATGTCCTCTCCTAAGCACTTTTTCCACAAGCTGAAAATGCTAGTTCCTTCAGCCTCTTCTCATATGACTTACTTTCCAAACTCTGTATCATCTTTGTTTCTGGCCTCTGGACCCTCTCAAACTTCTACATATCCTTTTGAAAATTTGAAACCCAGAGTACACAGTACTCCAGATAAGGCCTAACCACTGCCAAGTAGAGAGGAACTATCACCTCCTGTGTCTTGCACCAAATGCTTTTATTGATGAAACCTAAAACTGCATTCACCTTTTGTACAGCTCCATCACATTGCAGACTAGGGCTGGGTGAGGCTTTGCACCTGGAGAAGCTGTGGATGCTTTGGCATCCGAAGCAGCATGTCCAGATCGAAGTAGTGGCTTCCTTAGGCTTTCTGAAGTGGTTCAGAGTTTCCAAATTGCTTCGGAAAAGCTTTGGAGCCTCTTTGGAGATCCAGCCATAGGGAATAATGGGGCATCAATGAAATATGCATAACTTTGTTGTTTTTTTTGTCTAATTTAGATGATATTTGCAGAGATGGTAGCTTCTTTTGAGGGCATGAAGTCTGCCAAGTTTCAAGAAGATAGGTTGAGACGTTCAGAGGAAACTGCAGCCCAAATTCTTGAAAGCAAAACTCATGTCACGTGTATGTGTTACAACACAGGGAGGTGAAAACTGCAGGGGTGGTGGCCCCTGGTGAGGCCACAAAGCCTGCCAAGTTTCAAGGTGATAGGTGCAGGGTTTTGAAAGGAACTGCACTTCATGCTGCTGACAGGCAAAACTCATGACATAAAAGACCCTGTGTGTGTTAAGATGATTCCCCATTGTACCCTACGGCTGGATCTCTGAGGTGGCTCCAAAGTTTCAGAGCCGCTTTGGCTGGATCAAAGTAGAAACCGAGTCTGGAGCTGTGGATCGGATTGTTAGCATCCGAAGCAGCTGGATCCAAGGCCGGATCCAATAGCTGCCTACTCACATAGGCCTACTGCAGACTCATATTGAGTCTGTGATCTACCAAGACTTCCAAGTCCTTTTCCATAATGTTGTCATCCAGCCAGGTGTCACCAATTTTATATTTCTGTTTTTGATTATTCCTTCTGAGATACAGTGCCTTGCATTTGTCCATGTTAAATTTCATTTTGTTAGCTCTAACCCAACTTTCCAATCTGTTAAGACCCTTCTGAATTATGCTCACATCTTCTAATGTGTTTGCAATCCTTTTCAGTTTCATGTCATCCACACACTTGCCCAAGAAGCTTCCTATGTCAGCATCAAAATCATTTGTTGAACATCCCTGGACGAAGAAAAGACCCCTGTGGGACTCCACTCAAAACCTCCTGCTATTCTGACATGGACCCATTAATATATATTTACCCTTTGCTTTCAGCTATTGAGTCAGTTATCTATCCACCTCGTAGTAGTTCTCTCTAGCCTACACGCCTCAAATTTATTTTTGAGAAGGTCATGTGGGACCTTGTCAAAAGCCTTACTAAATCCAGATACACTATATTCACAGCACTCCCTTCATCCACCCAAGTAGTTACTTTGTCAAAGAAGGAAATCAAGTTCAATTGATACCTTTTTTTTTTCATAAATCCATGCTGACTGCTTCTGATCAGCTTTTCCTCATCCAGATGTATGCAAATGACCTTCCTTAGGATATACTCCAGTAACTTCCTAAGTATTGAGGTATGACTAACCAGTCTGTAGTTTCCAGGGTCTTTCTTTTTGTTTTTTTTAAAGAGGGGCACTACACTGCTCCTTTTCCTCTCATACCTGGTCCATCTCTCTTGACTTGAAGATCATTGCCAGTGGCTCCAAGATCTTCTCTGCCAGTTCCTTCAGTACTTTTGAATGAAGTTCATCCAGCCCTGCTGACTTGAATTCATTCAGACCCAACAAAAGTTCTTTGTCTCTTTTGTTATCTCCTCCCTTAGCGCACCCACTTCCTTATCCAGATAATTCTTATTAGGCTGCAGCTTAATTTTTTGTGAAGACTGAGGCAAAAGTAGCTGTTAAATAGTCTTCTTTGCATCTCCAGTTAAGTGTTCCCCCTGACTTGTTCACATAGGAGCAAAGCTTCCTTGGTCCTTCTCTTTTAGCTAACATCCTTAGAGAACATCTTTTTGTGGTCTTTAACATCCTTTGCAGGTGCAGCTCATTCTTTATCTTTGTCTTCCTGATTTTGTCCTTGGAGAGTCTCCCTATTTCCTGACCTGCTAGTAGTAGGCTCTCTGCCCCTCAATGCAAATGTGACAGGTGGGCGGGACCAGAAGCCCCACCCCTTCACTCCGCCCCTTCCCCCTTTTATGGTTTGTGACATCACCAACCCCACCCCCTGACCCCGGTCACGTGGTGCATGACATCAGCAACTCCGCCCCGACCCCAGTCACGTGGTGTGTGACATCAGCAACTCTGCCCCTGGCCCCAGTCATGTGGTGTCTGACACCAACACCACATGGTTCATGACATCAGAAGGACAAACCAGGCAGACCCTCAAGGCCCAACCCCTCATGCTGCAAGGTGCTATTATGGCCTATCAGGTCTCTGACCACTCTAACCCCGATGCCGGAGCACAAGCACAGCCCATGGGGTGGTAGGGTGGTGATGTGACCCCTCTAACAACCTACCGCAACACCCCCAACCAAATGGCAGGGGTTTCAGAGGCCTCAGACCTCCCAAGAGCGATGCTGAACCAATTGGAATGAGTACAGAGGGGGGCGGGAGTGGGGGTTTAGGCGGCAAACCCACCAGGTCTATCTGATTTCCTAAACGACCCCTCTGTTTATCTGAGACCGTGCTC
>JAGPOW010001296.1:123925762-123946043 GCA_030014935.1 Caiman crocodilus
TCAATCTAGTGGCCCTCCTCTGGACCCTCTCGAGGCCGTCCACATCCCTCTTGAAGTGCAGCGCCCAGAACTGGACACAGTACTCCATCTGCGGCCTGAACAACACTGCATAAAGGGGAAGAATCACCGCCTTGGACCGGCTTGAAATGCATCGTTGGATGCATGATAGGGTTCGGTTGGCCTTCCCAACCACCGTCTGACATTGGCGGCTCATGTTTATTTATGTCTTCATCTAACCAAGTAATACATTTGTGGGCTCATTTGTGGCTTCTTGACCCCCTAGGTCAAATGTGCACCCCTAGCAAGCTTGTATAGATTTGATGCCGTGCTGACTTCTTAACTCTTCAGTCTTATCAGGTCTTTGTTCTCTGCAAAAGCATACACTTCCTTCTGATGTACTGGTGAGTAGATTTTCTGGACAAATACCAGCTGGGAAGCTCCCCTCTTGCTAGCACGGAGGTTAGACAGTTTCTAAACGTGGTGTATTCTGCAGAAGACCCTAAGGCAGCCCTTTATGATTTGATCACTGAGGAAGATGAAACATTCATACCCCATATTGAATGCTTAATTGGTACTAGAGATTATAAAACCCTGCTTAAAAGAAGGGATTAGCAAAACAAGTTTAAAATGGGGTTGGGGCGTATATCTTTTGATGTTCTTGGTGGAAAACTGGGGAATGTGAAGTTGTAAAACACAACAACAACAGTTTTCTACATCTAATGTATTTTAGCATTTGCTTTAGCGTCTTTGATCTCTAATCACATACACATAGGGTTTTTTTGTAAAGATAAAACAATGAGACTTAATAGTCACTGGAAATGATAAAAATCTTTCTTAGCAGAAGGGGTAACAAAATAAACTAGTAAAAGATTGTAAAAGTTTTAATGGAAATAAAGACTGAATTTTAAAATATGTATTCTCACAGCTTTTGTATGGTGTGGGTGGGGTGACGTGGAGGGGACTTGTGTTATAAAGATAAAATAGACTTAAAAAAAAAAAAAGATGACCATAAGTTATCTCTTACCAAAAGGCCTGCATGGAAAGGATAGCAACATTAACATACCACCAGTTCTCAGAGCTAATATCGTGACTGCCCTTCTGGACATGTGCCTGGCACCTGTGCAAAATGCTAGAGTGAGAAAGTCAAGTTCTGCTCTATTACGTTTGTGTAAATGATTAAACAAAATTGCCCCACAACCCCAAGAAGATTTTCTTACATGAAGGTATTTACCATGGGCCCAGCCATGACCCTAAAATAAATGGTACCTCTGCATTTAAACATAAACAAGCATTTAAAAAAATATGTACATATAAAAAAAGAAGCAACGATTCCTTCCTCTCTCACATTAAGGAAGATGTAACAAATAGAAATGCTATTCAGAAACAACTTTGTTCACAAACGCAGTCCCTGAAGTTTCAAGGCACTGTCTCACCGTTGTCATACCACCTCATCTGATTCTAAGCCATGTACTTCATAGAGTGTGTCCAAGACATTTAGCTGCTTTTCCATGCCCATTCTATGTCTGTCTGTGTTGTGATGCTAGCGTCCGTATCAATGTCTGTTCTCCTTCCACATCGGTTGCACTGGAGGGCAAAAGTGAAGCCACTGGGTAGAGTGGTAAGTTTACTCCATATCTCAAGCTTAATTTAGAGTGCATCCTTTTATTCTTGAAAATGTGTCTAGCCCCCTTCAAATATTTTGAAGGCCTCCCAAGAGTTAGCTTTGATATATTCCTTTTGCCCCTTGCATAGCCCTGGGTATACTCCACCTTCTCTCTCTCTCTGTTAATGAATTTGAGGTCTCTTTCCAGTGCTACTGAACTATTGTTCAAAGGAATTTTTCAACCAGATACCCGCACCGATTTCATCTGGTGGCATCAAGCTTGTATGTTTGGTGTTTAAAAAATAATCCTCATTTATTTTTTGGCCTCAGTGATGCCAGCCTTGTTGCTGATATCACAGCACAGGAAGGTAAAGAGCAGGAAGGTGTTAAAGATGTATCCATCCTCAAGTCTGCACCAGTACCATGACTGCTCCCTTTTGCACTTGTGTTGTTCCTCTGCCTTCAGTGCTAGTTGCAGGAGTGTTTGGTTCAGATTTCTAAGCTGTTTGTCAGCAAAGCTCTGCTGAGTCCAGCTGAAGATTTGTCTTATTGTATTTACCATGGTAATACGGTAGAACTTTTAAAAAACACCTGAATCTCAATAAAAGTCAGTGGGACATAAGGTTCAAAGTTTCAAAGTCAACTAGGTGTGTTTGAGAAATGGGCCCAGTCTTTTTTTTTTTACAATGACCTGGTCAAAAACAAACCATGTAACTTCTGCGCATCTTTGAGTGTGATTTAAGCACAAGAAGGCAGTCTAAGGATTGATTTTTATAAACATGTCTTTAGGTTGATATTATACTTTCTTTTAAAAGGGTGACTGCAAAAGCCTGACTATGAAATAAATGAATCCTAGGAAAATTAAAGTTCTTCAGAAGGCCATCACTTGTTTGTAGCTGGTACCCATGTATTTCAGAAGCATGTGACTGAATGAGAATTAAGAATAATGGAGACTTTTGTTACTTCTTTGTTTCTTGTGATGATAATCAATAAGTCATTACCACCACTGCTACTGTTAAAGAAAAGAATTAAGGGCTGGCCCTGAAGCTAGTTAACTGACTTAGGCTGAATCTGTCCCTTATGGATAGGTCCAGCACTATATAAACTCACTGTTGTGCACAAGAAGATCTCTAAATAATGTTTAGGACTTCAGCATAGGGGTGAGTTTTGCTCACCAAGAAATACCAAGAGGACTTTAGTGAAGTGTACATTGCTTGGTACCTAGCTTCCTGTTGAACAGGTTTAAGCAATAATTTCATGGTTGAGGCAAGGAATTTTGAAAATTGCCAACTGTAAAATCTAAACTCTCAAATGTTGGTACCTGAAGGGAATGCCAACAACTGTAGTTCAGCATCTATATAAACAGCTTGATTTCACTCCTGTACTCTTCCCAGTGCTGCTGGTTATCTACAGTTCAGTTCTCACTGGTAGCAACAGCCATTCTACCGAACTGTGGCGTTTCCTACATTCCTGGAAAGGAGACTTATACTTGAAAACCCCTACGCATATGGCTTGATTCTCAGTGCTGCAATAACAAAGAAAATATTGGTCAAATTTTCAACTTTATTTTGGTAGAAGTATATAAAACTCATTAATTTTCAAGGAAGCACAGTTCAACAGGAAGCTTTTTTTTCACAATAATTATGATCTTTCAAAAAAGGAGAAAGACTCTCCTCTTTTTGGAAATTGTGTGAGCAATCAGTCCTGGGTTTCATATTCATGGGGTTCAGATCACCTGTTCTGGGGTGTGAATCCTAGTCTTTTTACATCTGACTCTCTCAGAGGTATGTGCCTTCTTTTCCTCTGAAGAATCGTTCCCTTCTGTTCTGTCCCGTCGGTCCTCTGGTCCTTGGGGTGTTATGATCTGCAGGCTGTGCATTTCTGGGTTTTCGAGTTTTTTTGCTTGTGCTTTTAGAGGTCTCTGCCCAGGCCCCCCACTCTTCTTCAGGAGTGGTGAGTGTGATCACTTAGGAAATATAAAATTTACATCTCAGCATTGAGAATCCACTTGGCTCACACCCTGCAAATTTAAAATTTGCTTAACCCCTACACACAGCTTCTCCTCCCACAGGAAACACAAAGTTTCAGAAGCTGTGATTTCAGAAAAATTACCTTTTACTACTGGATAAAAACAGGACTGTATGTTCTTGTTCTGCTTTTCTATTTTAGAAGAAGAGGTTCTGGTTGAAAACAAACAGTTGTTACAACTTTGTGTGATTATAGCAACACTGCCACAAATAACCCAATCCTTTGTTTGGGATTAGTTAGTTAGCTGCTGTTCAATCAGTCCTTAGCTACTTCCAAGCACACACGTGCCCTGAAGTGAACCCCCACCACTACCCTCATAATCCAAATGCCCCCACAATCATGCTCCAAGCCTCTCCTCTGCAGTGACCTCTACTTCACACGCGTCTCCTCCTCAAAACTATTTCTACAGTAATATTTTCTATAAGGCCATCTTGGGGGTTGTAGTGAGTGGGCCTACAGGCATTGTGAAATAATCCATATCGGCACTTGCTCGCCTGAGCACGGTCTCAGATAAATAGAGGGGTAGTTTGGGAAAGCAGATAGACCTGGTGGGTTTGCCACCTAAATCCCCACTCCTGCCCCCCTCTGTACTCATTCCAATTGGTTCAGCATCGCTCTTGGGAGTTCTGAGGCCTCTGAAACCCCTGCCAATCGGTTGGGGGTGTTGGGGTAGGTTGTTAGAGGGGTCACATCACCACCCTACCACCCCATAGGCCATGCCTCTGCTCCAGCATGGGGGTTAGAGTGGTCAGGAACCTGATAGGCCATAACAGCACCATGTGATCTAGGGCAGATCTTGCAGCATGAGGGTTTGGGCTTTGAGGGTCTGGTTTGTCCTTCTGATGTCATGAACCATGTGGTGTTGGTGTCACACACCACGTGACTGGGGTCAGGGGCGGCGTTGCTGACGTCATGCACCATGTGAGCGGGGTCAGTGGGGGGGGTTGGTGACTCCACACACCATAAAAGGGAAAGGGGTGGGGCTAAGGGGCTGGGACTTCCGGTCCTGCCCACCTGTCACATTTGCATTGAAGGACAGAGAGCTTATATACTACGCCTGCTCATTCTTCCTTTTGCTGCTTTTGAATTTGAGACATTTTAGAAGCTCCGTATGCAGCCATGTTGGTCTCTTGCCATTCTTCTTGAGCTCTCATTGTGTCAAGACAGTTTCCTGTTGGGCTTCCAATACTGTGCCCTTTAGCAGCTCCCAGCTCTCCTGGGTGCCTTTATCCTTCAATCTGTCCTCCCATGACACCATGCCTATTAACTCCTTGAGTTAGATGAAATCCAACTTTTTTTAAATCTAGTGTCCTAATTTTGCAGACCTCATGCTTTCCCTGTCTCATGATCTGGAATTCTATGGCACAGTGCTTGCTTGCTCCAAATCTAACCATTACCTCACACCCTCCACCGATTCTTCCCTTTTGGTTCGGACAGAATCCAAGAAAAATGTTTCTTTAGTTGTATTCTTCACTTTCTGGAAAACAAAGTTGTCCTACTTAGGAACCAATTTGACATTTTATGTTTGGCTGCATTGTTCTTCCAACAGATGTCCAGAAAGTCAAAGTCTTCTGTCAGTACCATCTCATAGCTGCTGGATAGATTTGTTACCTGCTTGAAGAGTGCCTCATCCACTTCCTCTTCCTGATTAGGTGGCCTATAATAAATCACCATCACATTGGTACTGAATCTTTCACTGTTCATCTTTCCCCAAATTCATTCTTTGCTGTCTTCCTCCTCATGAATCACGGAACAAGTGTATGTTTTTGACATAAGGCAAACACTACCACTTTTTCTCCCAACCTCATCCTTCTAGAACAGAGTGCAAACCTTGATGTTGACATTCAAGTCATAAGAGCTGTCCCATGAGGTCTCTGTGATGCCAATCAGATCATAAGTCTTCATGGGCTGTAGCTTCCACTTTATCTTATTTGCAAACATATTTTGCATTTTGACCTACTCACTTCCCTTTTGCTCCACTTACTGTAGTCCTTTGCTAGAGTTAAGTTGCTGGCCCTTTCCTAGAGTTAGCTTGCTTCTTCAAGTCGTTTTCCCTCTGGATTGTCTGCTCTGTTTCCAGAAGGTTTTAATCACTATTCCCTCTGGAGCCCAATTTAAAGCCCTCCTTACTAGGTGGGCCAGAGGACACTCAAATATACTCCGCCCTGTTCTCACCAGATGGATTCTAACTCTTGATAGCAAGCCTCCTCCTAAGATCATGCACCTGATGCTGAAGAAGCCAAAGCATACACATCAACACCACTGTCTTGTGTATCCATTCTCTAAGCCATGATGGTCTCTGCCTGGACCCTTGTCTTCCATGGGAAGAATCAAGGAGAACACCACTTGTGCTCCAAGCACCTTAATCCTCCTGCCAAGAGCCTCAAAGTCTTAGGTATTCCTATGTTCTACTTCAGGTATTTCCCATGCTTTTAGGCTTTGCTGGTTGCCCCCTCCCTTTGTTGTACATGTGTCAGCATGTTTTTAAGCATTTCTCAGAGGCATTGGGTGTTGGCTATAATCCTGGGGATTTTTAGTGTGTTATTCCAATGCTCCTGTAAACAAAGTTCGCGGTTCTTAGCTAGAGGGTCTTTCCCCTCTGCTCAGAGTGAGACTGATCACCATATTCAGGGTCAGGAGGGTATTTTACTCCATGGCTAGATTAGTACAGACTGTAGGAGGTCTTTGCCTCTTTGCCTTTCTCTGTAGTTGTGGGGGAGGGGGAGCGGGAGATGACAGGCATAGCTCTCCAGGATCTCTTGAGCATATGTTGACAACATTTCATAGAAGCAGAACATTGGCCGCCATGGTTCCCCTGCTTTACCTGTGGCAGGTGTTGGGTCTGTGTTGTGTTATGATTGTGTATGGTAGTCTTATGCAAAGATTAGAGATTATGGACTGGATAGAATGACTTGCATAGGGATGATCATCTCAAGCAGGACGTTAGAGTAGATGACCTCTGGAGGTCCCTTCCAGCCCTACTGTTTTGTAATTCTATGAAGCCTCCTTTTGATGGCTGATATGCTTTAAGTCTGGCACTCTGTTTACACAAATTTCTTTTACATTGGGTTATTCAGGCTGATGGGTGACCGGTACCCCACTGCGAGCAGTCCCACTGACCCAGGGGGCCCCCCATGGCCAATCCTGCTGATTGGGGGGGGTCCCCCTGTGGCTGATCTCACTGCTTGGGGGAAGCCCTGTGGCAGATTTCCCAATGCCCAATCCTGCACTAGGCATTAGGGTGGGCACAGGCACTTGCAGCAGGGGACACCCCTGCCCATTACCTAAACAGTGAGCACAGCTGGTCAGGGGGTGCACCAGCACTCTCAGGGGGTGCACGTGTACTCCCATGCACCCCATGTGCATCACTACTGTTCAGGCTCATAAAATAAGATCCTTCTCTTCTGTGGACTTAATCTTCAACATTGTGCTCAAAACACAGTCTTATCAGGACTATATAGGGCTATTGGGACATTCTGCAGGGGACCTCAAGGTTTGAAGGAAGATTTGCCCTCTCTAATAGATGTCCTGAAGTTCAAGGGAAGTTTAATTCACCCCATCTACTGGAAGAGCCCAATGCTAGAGAAGACAAAAGGGAGAGAGAGAGAGAGATAGAATTAATGTACAATGGATCCACTATACTAAATTCAAACACAGGAGGCAGCAAATGATGAAAGCATATCATATTTCAAACCCTGGAGCACTTTGGGTCACCACAGTTTCTGAGATGACATTGTAGAGGTGGTTTTTAACTTCACAGAGTCCCAGTAGGGAGAAAGAACGGCTTGGAGGAAAACTACTTTCCATCCCATCTGCCTGCAGCGGGTTCTGGTTCTGAGTTCATGTGACTGTTGACACTGAATGCAAAGTCAGTCAGTTCCCAAGATGTGATGTATGTACATACAAATACAGAGCCCAAAACATTCAGTCTCTGATAAGGCTGTGGAAAGTTGGAGGCCCCCTCATATGAGACACTGTCTTTCCCCATATATACTGTCAAAACCACCTGGAGACCATTTGCTAGCAGAACTTAAGTTTTACTTAGGTGTGTAAGGGCCTTGTTAAATGTTACAACGTGAGCTGCACAAATGTTGCTTGGTTCAGTGCTAACTTGCAGCTGCACCTTCAATTTGAGTGGCACATCTGTGGAGAGTGGCCACACCTGAATGGAACAGGACCTGTGTTATGTGGATCAAGAGATAATCTTGCCCTGGAGTGGTGTAACTTTTAGCCACATGATGAGTGTTTTAAGCCAATTAAAGCTGTGAAGCCAATTCAGGGGCTAAGAACTCTTGAAGCCGCCCAAAACTAGCAAGTGACCTATAAGTGGGTGTAACCTGCACCCTACTCAACTCCATGCCTTCTTAAATGCTACTCATGGTTATTTTAATTAACAACTTTGCACACCCTCCCCCTGGTAGCTTTTCTTATTAAAACTCTACACAAGCAGCATATTTAGGGTGGACAAAAGGGGCACCTGTCCTGGGTTCCAAGTTAGGAGGGGTACTAAAATACTTCCCCACCCTTGCAAAGTCCACACCCCAGCACCATACCCAGGAGGGGAACTCCAAAACAGTCCCTGCATGCTGCTGGCGCTGGTGCTGCTTTAAAAGCAACAGCAGAGGCTCAGCTGGGGACTGTTTAGGAAGCTGCTCATACCACATTAGGAGGCCATAACTGATGGCTGTCAGAGCCATGAACCCATCCCACCCCACTTTTAGAAGCCACCCCACACCCAAGGGAACCTGAACCCTCTCCTCCCTGCAGGCTTTGCCCCAGGCACTGGCACTCCTCCTTAGGCCACCGCTCCACCCTTCCATCTCCTCAGTGCATAAACACCAAATTACATTCACTTGCCAATGTATTACTGTCACCACATGCAACTGTAATTTTGGCTCCACATAAGAGTTCATCTGCCAGCCAGAAGAACTGAGTCAGGGCCACACGGAAAGTAATCAGCAGCAATCATTGCCACAGATTACTTTTCCAGGTGTGGGAGTGGGAGATGTGAATCAGAAATGGTTCTTTGAGCAATAAGCTCATTTCAGATGTGCATCTTCTCCATAGAACAACCTGTTGTCTATTTGCACAGATACCCTCTTGGACAAAAAGCTGCCTGCTGCCCAGGAAAAGTCCACAATAGGTAACTAAGCAACAAACCACTTGGTGGGATACCGTGATCACCTGGGGAAGCTGATCAGCAGGTCAATTAGCTACAAGGCTCTCACTAGCAATTTGAGAAAGAAAACAAAATTAGGGAGTTGGGGGAGGAAAGGAGCATGCTGCACAGGAGAAGCTAATTTAGAGAATGGGGTCCTGGCTCCTTAGCAGACTATAACCTAAGCCCAAAGATTGCTCAAGAGTGATGAGAAAATAGAAACAGGGAGCTCATGTAGGCATTTATACTTTTATGTAGATCTATATATTGTTGGTTTGAGCTAAGGTGAGTAGGAAATGGGAATCTGTCTCTTTGTTTACCTCAATTTTTGTGTATCCCTGATGAAATGAACTGAAAACTCAGAGCCTTGTTGCATGGTAATTTTGGACAGCTCCTGAAGGTATTAACCACTGGCTTGCCTGCATTTTAACACCTTCGAGTGATTTTAAGAACTCATCACGTGGCTCAAAGCTACACCACTCCAGGGCAGGATTATCTTTGCTCTGCACTACCCAGCACCTGTTCCATTGAGATATGACCACTCCCCACACATGTGCTGCCCTAACTGAAGTCCTCCACTATCCCAGGATGTTGTACTGCTGCCCATAGAGCAGAGATAGATGCCTATCCTGACACAGCAGCCCAGCCCCTAGTCCTGCCCTTGCTTATCAGGCCTCTAGTCACAAGTCACAGCTGTGCAGTTGGCACAGTCAGAAATGGTCTCTAGACTAAGGATGTGGTTGTTTCAGACTCCATGCTAGCACTAACCCCGTTCAACATGTGTGCAGCTCACAGCATAAGGTATAACAAGGCCCTCAGACTGCCCAAAGAGTTAAACATCTTAGGGTCTTGTTATACTTTATGCTGTGAGCCGCACAAATGTTGGTTGGTGTTAGTGCTAGCTTGAGTTTGGACCAGTCATATATTCAGTCCAGCAAGGGCCTAGGGGACCGAAAGTAAAGAATCCCCCCAGCCTTGTAGTCCAGGCTCTCCCAACCCTCTACCCCCACGGCTCCTTTGGTTCCCCCTTGCCCCCTTGGACTTCTCCCGTGCCCCTTCCACCGCTCTTGCCCATAGCTGCCTGCACTGTCTGTCCTGGGGGAGCAGGCAGGGAGGGTTTAACCTGCCTGAGTAGCTGCTGCCACTGAATGAGCCCACCCAGAGTGCAGCAGTGGTGGCAACAGCTGTGCAGGCAGATTAACCCTCCCCTGCTTGTTTCCCCAGAGCAGACAGTATAGGAAGCTACAAGTAAGCAGGAGAAGGCAATGACTGAGGATCTGAAGAGAGTGGCGGGGTGGAGAAGTGTGCCTGATTAGGGCTAGGAGGGGAGAGGGGTGGCTGGGGTGTTCCCACTAATGTGCAGCCTAGTGTGGCCATATTTTAGTGCAACATGAACTGGGTAGCAAGGCTCACAGATAATCCTGCCCTGGAGCAGTAAAACTTTGATCTGCAAAATGAGTGCTTAAAACTCATTTCACGTGTTAATCCAGGGGGTAAGAACTCCAGGAGCTGCCCAAAATTGCTGTGTAACAAGGTTCTGAGAGAGCATGTACTTCCGCTAGTCACAAGTCTGAAGGAAAGACAGTAATTTTTTTGGAGGGGGGAAGGTAGGGGGAAGGGGAGGGAACTGGGTCACACTTTTTTATTTCTTTGAAGTGGTAATAGAAAGCCAGAGGGGCTGAGGAAATAGAAAATTCTTCAATTACTCAAACTAATTGGAAGATTATTTTGGGTCCTATGTAGCCGAACAAAAACAGAGCAGCTTGGTCAGCTATGTTTGAGCTTGAGAAGCTCTGCCATCATCATTACATACTTATAAGTCACTTAAAAGAAGCATTGCTATTGAAATTCTAGCCACTTTATACTTGCCAATTTTAATATTTGCAACATCAAAAAAGTGTCAGTTGGAAGATGAGATCAAAGATGGATTCAGCTTTTTAACAGGATATCCAACCATACTGTCTAATGGCCCAATGCGACGGCATTTCTTATGCTTGCAGGACTGGTATGTGATATGTATCACTTGTAAAGTACTGCCGTTTACATTTTCAAAATTACTTGCAAATTTTAAATAAATTGCCATGAACTCAAATACTACATGCACGGATTCAACTCAGCTCCTTTCACAATCGTGCTCAGATGGCAAACTTTATACTTAGGAGTCAACAGTTTAGTCTCCCACAAAAGATTTTTTTATATGCCTACATGCATATTAGTAGTAGTTACAGAATAGCTCATAGACACATTGAGTGCACTACACATGGCCAGTGGAGGAAATAGGACCCTAACAACAGTTTCTGTAAGTACAGGAGAGTTCATAATATGCTCAGTTGTGCTGGAGGCCCCTGTGAAGAGAACAGCTTTCTGCCAGGGAGTTTACAGCAGGAAGATCATCAGTTCACTCTTCATTGTTTGTGGAGCAGTAAGTCCTGAAACTGGAGTGGAGGTGTCTAGGAGCTTTTCCTATTTTCCTTTCATGATTTAGAAATGCTAGAATTCTTAAGGACTGTGAATCACTGGTTTACAGTATGTCCTGCACAGAATAAGAAAATAAATGTATTGTGACTCTCAGTCTTCTCTTTGTACAATTTTAAGTTATTATGTCATCTGTTTTTTATTACAGGAAAAAGAGTTGATACTTTAGATCTTTTTATTTCATTACTAGTCATTGAGGCAACTGTGATGACAAGTGCCCCACATAAGTGCAGCTGGTTTGCATAGATAACCAAGAGGGGCTGCACTATACTTTGGAAAATCCATATACAACCATGTGGATGTGTATGGGATTCACAAAAGAGCCTTCTTCAGTTAAACAAGAATCCTTTGCAGAGTGTGAATGTTTCTAATAAACAGCTGTATCTTGGCCTGCATCACCAGATGAGTGATGACCTGCTCCCAAGGAAGCCAACTTAATTATTGGTTGGGTGTGTTATGCTTAAATGGTTATTTTAATGTTACTATCTTTAAGATACAGTAAATACTGCCCTGTATGAGACTCTTACATGTTAAGGGAAATATGATCTAGATGAAATTGCCATGAAATGGGTTCCTAGATAATTAAGAAATCACCTTGTAATTATCAGTGGTGTGCTGTCAAACTCAGAAGGCATTTCAGGTGGGGTTGTGCACATATTGTTCCAGTCAATATTTTTGTTAATGACTTGGATCATTCAAGAGAGAATACGCTTTAAAATCTGCTGAAAGCACCAAGCTAGGTGTTAAACAAGACACATCCCATGCTGGGATTAAATGGGAGGTGGTTACTGTTTTTTACTCAGAGTTGATGCTGAATCAGCTGGAATATTGTGTTTGGTTTGGGGCATTGTTACCAGATTTGCCTGTCGCTTTGAGGTGTGCTGTTTTATTAGTGGTAAATTTCTGGGGTCTCTGTAATTCTATCAATGTGCTGCTTGTGTCACTTCTGTTTCTATATGGAGCTGTATCTCTCCCTTCTGCAAGTCCTCACCTCCAGTGGAGCTATCTTGTGGGACTCAGGTTCAATGGGGCTGGGTTCTTCCAGCCACCGAATCAGTCAAACATGTATACACTCATACACACACACATTTACAGGGCTTGTCTGAGCCAGGCCAGGTTATTCAGCATGGATAGGCTAACACCCTCATATGCCTTGAACTCAGTTCATCAGGGCAACAATAAAATGCAGTCAGACAGAAGCTCAGGGGTTAACAGAGTACATCTGAGTTAGGCCGGGTTGTTCAGCACTGACAGGCTGATACCCTCATGTACTTTGAACTCAGTCCATCCCTTATTTCAGCAGGACAATAATAAATTAAGTTAGACACACATACACACATGCTACCAGAGTACATCTGAGCAGGCTGGGTCCAATCAGCGCTTTCAGCTGATACCCTCATGCGCCTCAAACCTCAGCATGTCCCAATCTCTTGTCACAGTGGTCACCTGGTAGTAACGCCCTTGATGAGCAGACCCCACCATAGTTTTGGGCATGACAGGGATCTTTGGCTTAGGTAAAAGAAGTGTTGCTGCAGAGCAAATAGGAAGGTCACGGGGAAGGAAGAGTAAGTGAAGTTCAGAGAGAGAATATAGCAACCACCTTGACCATAAAAGCTATTTATTGCCAGGTGTATGAACTTATGCTGATACCAGTAGTACTAGCCATACAAGACAGACAAATAAAAGTTCCAACATTACACAGTGTCAGTTAGGTATTTGGGGAAGTCTAGCTCAAGTTTGATCAGCAAAAGTCCGGTTTAGAAAGCTGTGCTTGGAGTAAGAGAACAAAAGTCCGGTTTAGAAAGCCTGGAGTAAGAAAGCAGAAGTCAGGCTCCTGGAGTCAGAGAGAAAGAAAGAAAAAGAGTTGGGGTCTCACAACTCAGTGAAGCTCGAACCAGTCAAGGTTCCTGGGTGTTTGTTGGAGTTTGCAGACAGGCAAAGCCCTCAGCACAATCAGTGGAAGGACTCCAGGCAGAACAGGAGTGGACCTGGTGCAGGTTTTGGGTCCAAGCACCAGGTGAGTAACTTGAGCTTGGGTAGGGGTTTTTGTAGAGAGCTAACAAAGGCTCAAGGGAGAACACTAGGTTTGTTTAGGGGTAAAGCATGGCTCCTGTGCTGGATAATAGGAACTCATCACTCCTGGCAACGGGTGGCAGTACTCTGAGGGAGCTCACAAACCAAACAGGCAGATTCAGTGTTTTGGGTGGCAATAAAGAAAACATTACCAGAATTGATCTGCTAAATGCTGAGCTGGGTGTGTGTAGACATGGGTGGATTAGCATTTGGAACAGGAGTCCCCCATCACCCAGTGCTCCCCTGCTTCTCTGGCCCCAGAATTCGCTGTGGCCCTTGCCTTGGGATCTCTGTTCTCTATCCTGAATGCTAATGAAGGTGTTTTCTTGTCTCATCTCCCATGTAAATGAGACCAGGAGAGTTGCTTCACTCTTATCACCCTGGAGGGCTTTAGGTGTGTCTCCCAGTGCATCTTCCTTGTCTTTTGTAAGTCCTTCCTCCAATCATTTCTTGTTCAGGCAGAGGTGGGGAGGGGGAGAGTCCTTTGTGAGTCAGACAGCCTGGGTCCTGTGCCAGGGTTCCCAAGACCACAGAGCTGAGCGGTAACAGCATCATACTTTAAAACATGTACAGGCAAACTGGAAAAAGATCTGGAGGAGAGTAAAAAGAATAAGAGGATTAGAAAAGGTTAAAAATATCGGGTTTGTTTAGTTAGAAAGGAAAAACCTGAGGGGAAAATGGCTCTTTTCATTCTTAAGATATTGCTAAATGGAAAATGATTATCATTGTTTCTGCGTGTTCACTGAAGGAAAGCTAAGAAGAAAGCTGCCTGATTTATAGCACTGAAGTTTAAGGTTGGGTATGAAAAAAAGCTTTCTAGCAGGAAGAGTGGTAAAATGTTTGAACCGACTGCTTACAGAAACAGTGTAATAGCCTTTACTGAAGGTTTGTTCCAGCAGGTAAGAAAAGTATGTGTCAGGACTGCTTCGTCCTGCTCATGGGTGGATCCAGGGTTTTGAAAAGGGAGGTGCTGGTGTGGCACGTTATTGCACATAACGCAACACATATTTCACTCCAGTTAAGTGAAGCTAGATGCTTTACTAATATGCTAGGGGCTAGTGCTATGCTATTTAGTTTAAGATCAAAGTATATAAAAATATATATTAGAATGTGCACTAATTTGCTAGATTATACATAGAAGTTTAAAAACAACACAACAAACTAGGCAAAAAGACTCAAAGGTATTGTTTGGAGCTCAGGGCTGGGCCATGCCCCTTTCCCTTTGTGTGGCTGGGTTGGGGCTGGACACGTTCCTTCTGCAGAGCTGGGGCCCCTTTTCCTTCTGCAGAGCTGGGGCACGTTCCCTTCTCCCCGTGGGGCCAGGCCGTATCCCTTCCTCTGCCAACCAGGTTAGGGCTAGGCCACACCCACTTCCCCTGCCTGGTCAGGAACCGATTTCCTGTTAGATGATGTGAGAAGAAACCACAAAAGAAATGTGAGATGATATCTGAGAAACTACACCAGTTACAGGAAAAAAACCCCAACCCCTCACTATCATGATCTGTCTCATTTCTTGTTCTGGGTTTTGACACTATAAACTAGAAGGCATATAGAGAAGCTCTTGCATAAGTCTAAGTTTAAATCCTTTACCTCTGTCCAACCTTGCTTTGGTGTCTGGGGATCTTAGATAATTTGTCACCAATAAATTGGTGTTACTAAATTGTGTTTTGTGTTTTTCAGGGTAGAAGATAACTTTCATGGCAGTGAGACTAGAGTGGGCTAGATCCAATAATGACAAGGCTATCGGGAGCCTAGATCCAAGAAAAGATTTGAATACATCAAGTGGGGCTTATATGGAAGTGAAGAGCCAGTCTTTGAAATTTAGGCCCAATGTAGCACTTTTCCCGGATGCAGCATGGCAGTAACAAGGGACAAGTTCAATTTAGGGATTTTGAACAAATTTTCTCTCTTGACTCAAGTCCTTAGTCAGAAATCTGGGAACATAAAAGCTAACTGGATGTTCTACCATGAACAGATTCCCCCCCACACAAGCAATATTAAAATATAACAAGGTATATCCAAGGGGAAGGTAAATGGGACAAATGATAGCCTAGCTAAACTGACTAGTCAATGAGTTCGGAGTTCTGCCTTAATCCCACACTGGATGAAATTGGTAGCCATTGTAGCTGCTAGCCCAAACTTTCCCCTTGCCTCAACACCTCTGGGTTGGCACTACTCTGCCTCTTTTGTCAACCCCGTTAAGGGGCATGCCCCACTACTTTTGTCATCACTGCTGGGGGGTGCTCTTCCTCACTGCCACCAGATCTACTGTCGTTATCCAGTTCTGGTTGCAGAAGACAGCTAGCCCAGTTAGCAACTCGAAGATTTCAGCCCTTTCAGCATCTTGGAGGTACAGGTTTCAACCTGACCCATTACAGGTATCTTGGACGTTTTGATCTTTTTATAGACCTTGGTAGAAAGTCTCTACCTGAACTGATTGTAAGGGACCACAACTACTGAGTGGCAAAGTACAATGCCACCCCAAGGAAAACCCCATGAAGGAACTCTCCTAAACCTCCTGTGCCATTCCTTACTTCCACAGAAATGACAAGTGCTGATCAGCAATCTTTAACTAATTTTCTTTTAGTTTCTCTTAGTATCTCTTGGTAACCTTGGGAGTATCTAGGTTTTTGAAAAGGACAGATGCAGGTGGTGCATCATCAAATTTAACACAATACATATATTTGTCCAATTAAAGAGAAACTAGAAGCTGTAACTAGTATGCTATGGGTCCAATACTACATTATTTAATTTAGATGAAAGTAAAAGCAAATAAAACTTTATTGGAATGTGTATTAATTTTCTAGTTAATATATTTTATTTAAAAAGCACAACAAGCTAGTCAAAAATAATCAAAATCTAGCATCTTGACAGTACATCCCATGCTTCACTGTCAGTTTCACACCTGCATTAATATTCACCTGAGTTAATATTGCTATGCTGAAGGTTGATTTCTAGCCTGTGTAGCATGAGACCCCCTGGCCATTTAGATATTGGGCAGCCGTTTAGTAGAATATACCAGATGAACAGATCCAAGACACTGAAAACTGACCTCTTTCTGACAGCTAAAAAGGAAGCACTAAAAATAAATGGGCACATTTCATTGATGGATCACTCACTGAGTTTAAAAGAAGAACAAATGAGTCAGTCTCTTGAAATTTTAAAAGTATCCCAAAAGAGATGGTTACAATGCACAAGGGAAATGACTAATTATGAAACCCTGGTCTCTTTGAAATCACGCGTAATGAGGGACTCCAGCAACTTGCAAAATATATTGGTGACATTTAGGTTCATAACTGTTGCAACTTAGGTGTTATCCAGATAGGCATCTGCGACAGGCCTCCAAACCAAAAAGCAGAAGTGGTTGAGGTCTTCTTTAAATAACTGATGGAAGCTTCCAAATCACAGTCCTTAGTTCTCATGGGGACTTTAATTATCAGGACATTTGCTGAGAGGGAAACAGCAGTGCACTAATAGTCCTGCAAGTTCCTGGCGTGTATTGGGGATAACTTTTTGATTTAGATGATAGAGAGACCAGCGAGGAGGGAATATACTCTCGTTTTGCTGCTCCTAACAGGGAGGAATTGGTTGAGAATGTGAAGACAGAAAGTAACTGGGGTGACAGTGACTACAAAATGATAGGGCTCAAGATCCTAACGGAAGAAGAAGGAAGAGCTCTTGAATCAAGACACTGGACTTCAGAAAAGAAAACTTTAATAAACTCATATACCTGGTGCATTGTATCCCTTGAGAAGCAAGTCTAAAGAGGAAATGAGTCCAAGAGAGCTGGCTGTAGCCTACAGGAGGCTCTCTTAAGAGCACAGGAGCAAATTATCTGGATGAGGTAGAAGAATGAGAAGGGCAATAGGAGACTATCCTGGGTGGATAGCAATCTCTTCAAGGCACTGAAATTCAAATGGGAAACCCATAAAAATGGAAAATTGGTCATAGTATTAGGGAAGAATGTAATAGCATTGCGTGGACACTTAGGGAAAACAGACATTCCTTGCCTTGTGCACAGAATGCACCAGGCAATCTAATTATAGGGATTAATTATAGAGGAGGCTGAAGTATTTAATGTCTTTTTTACTTTGGTTTTCACAAACAGGGACTGCTACCAGTTGATGAGAGCAGTTGGCAGCAGAAGCAGAGGAGGAGACACAGCCTACAGCAATGGCAGAACAGGTTCAGGATTACTTAGAGAAACTAGATGCTTTCAAAGCACCAGGGCCAAGACAGGTGCACCTGAGGGTACTGAAGAAATTGGCTGAGGTATATTGGAACCATTGGCTATGTTTTTTAGAATCTGTGGATGTTGGGTGAGGTCCTGGATGACTGGAAAAGAGCAAGTATAGTGTTCATCTTTAAGAATGGAAAGAAGGAGGATCTGGGGAACTACAGACTAGTCATCCAAACCTCTATACCAAGAAAGATTGGGGAGCAGATCCACCAGGAATCCATTAAGAAGCAACTAGAGGAGATCAAGATGATCAACAATAGTCAGCATGGATTCAGCAAGAGAAAGTTGTACCTGACCAATCTGGTTTTCTTCTATGTTAAATTGACAGGCTCTGTGCATGAGGGGAGAGCAGTGTAAACCTTGACACTGTCTTTCATGACATCCTCATTAACAAGCCAATGTATAGTTGCACCCCTTGTATTCCTTCCCTTGAAGGAATACAGGGGGTGCATCTACACATTCATTAATGCACTTTTGCTACTGTGCATTGTTTTTACTTCCAATATGAGGTATTAATTCAATGTGCATTAGACTGAAGCAGTGAAAATGCATTTTTTTTAGTTGTGCTTAATACACAGTGGCATAATTAATAATTAATGCGTAGGAGGCTTAATGCACAGTTTTTGCCATGATGCTCTAATGCATGGTAATATAAGCTACTGCACATTAAGGTGCAAATGTAGATGTGCCTAGACTAGATAAAAGTACTTTAAGGTAGATGCATAACTAGTTTGATCATCGTACTCAGCAAGTAGTCCACAAGGGCTCAACGTGTAGTTGGGAGAGGTATCAAGTGCAGTTTTCCAGGGGTCTGTCCTGGGTCCAGAATTGTTCAACATCTTCATTAATGATTTAGATGATGGGATCAAGTGCATACTTCTCAAATTTGCAGATGACACCATGTTGAGTGGAGCAGCAGACACTCCGGAGGGCATTTGATAACACCAGAAGGGTGGTTAAAGAGATGATTGGATGGACCTTTCTCCATGGCCATAGGGGACAAGACAAGACAAGCCCATAGGCCATAGGGGTCAAGGCCATAAGGGACAAGGCCATAGGGGACAAGACAAGATAACACTAGAAGCAACAGCCTCAAGTTGCAGCAGGGGAAATATAGGGGGAGATTATGAGGAAATATATGACTATGAGGGTGATTAGTCATTGAAATAGGCTTCCTAAGGCAGTTTTGAAATATCCTCTGAAACTTTCAAAACCAGGTTAGATAGACACTTTGGCTGGGATGGTTTAGCTGGAGTTACTCCTAGCTTGAGCAGAGGGCTGAACTAGATGGTCTCATGAACTTCCTTCCAGCCCTACTTTACTATGATCCCATGTAATCAAACCAATGTACTTCCCGAATTATTGTGGATTTTAAATGGCTAGAAAGGATCGGGTCCTTGCTTCACTGATTTCAGTGGAAGTTTTGCCATTTTTTTAGCACTGGTGCAAGGGATTTCATACTCAGTGGACATATCTACATGAGACATTTACTGCGGAGTTGCCTAATAAACTCCATAGCAAAATGTCACTGTCTACATGTGCAGCACTATTAGGATGGAGTAAACCAATGAACTCCACTGTAGGTTAGTATTACCTGACACAAGTACTATCCTACAGTGGAGTTATTTTCTCTGCTACAATGCACAAGTAGATGCTGACAGGACTGGCTGGGGCACAAAGGTGCTTCAGTGCAGGGGCTGCCTGCCAGTTAGCCCAACACTGGCTTTTGCCCCAGCCAGCTCCTCCATAGCATGTTGAGATGGTTTGGAGAAACCCCAGGCTGGCAGGCTGACCCCCAGGGCCACCTGCCAGCTGGGACTGCTCCACCCTAGTTCAATGTCCTGGGCACTCATGCAAACACGGCACCTGGGAGCAATAAACTCCAATGCAGTTTTATTCATCCACATTAATTGCACATGTAGATGTGTCCAGTGTGTAATTAAAGCCTGATTGAAGTAAAGACTCCTTCTTAAGGCTCTGTGTAAAGCTGTGTGGGAGCCCTGCTGAATATCACCTTTATTAGAATGCCAGCATTTTCAGGAGGGGGTCATGTCGTTCTAATCTATACCAAAGGAAACACATTCAAACCAAATACTATCAGCTTTTAAAATCATCACCAAATGCTTTGATTTTAGGGAGCATCTTTTACATAGAATGTACAGTGTATATAGTATGTAGAATGTATATAGTTCACACCATGTGTGGAGTTTCTGGACCTGAAATCATGTCCACCAAAGAAAATAAGTCCCTCTAGGGAAGTCAGTGGACTTCTATCAATATTACTTCACTATATACTGTCATCAATGTATGTTCTAGCCTACAATGACAATTGTTACTTTTCTGGATTTGAACTCAGAAGATTTCCATTCACCCACCAAAGAAGATAAAACATTCCTCCAAGATAACCAGTTTTCCAATATGATTCACAGCTAATATTTCAGCTCTACTATAGGAGCAAGTTCTCCAAAGATAGCAAGCACATTTAATTAACACAATGTATGTGGACCTGGAATAAAACCACCCACAGCCTGATTTGTTCCTATTGTTCTGTGCCTTGCAGCATATACTTGTTTTATAAAGTACGCATTATAAAATCGTACAAATGACAATTCTTGATTCATATTGATGATGCATGTTTGCACTTGTTTTAAACAGGTGCCAATGACTACAACAGGCTTTTCATTTGGACCTCATCACACCTGTG
>JAGPOW010001296.1:123946827-123978406 GCA_030014935.1 Caiman crocodilus
CCCCCCCACCCAGAATTGCAATTTATTTTGTGTATATGTTTTCACAGACTTTTTGCTCGTACAAGTCCTTATTTATTCCTATCTACCTCTGGTCAAAACATATATCTGACAGGAGTCCTATCCCCATGATATCCAAGCAATTAAAGTGCTGGGGTTTATTTTTAAAAACTCCATATTGCTCTTCTTCAATAACACATGATCATGCCAGGTTTTTTGCATTTTGATTGTGGTCTTGGTTCATCTCTTGTGACTGCAAGTGCTTCATAGCAGAAAACATATGTTGATCTATATGCTGCACAATGCAACTTAGAAATAGTAGAAGCCCACTGGATAAAAATATCAAAATAAACAGTATGGATGCATTGTTGCAAGGCTTTCAATTGAGAGCACCATGTCAGAGATACTTTTGTATGTGTAAGGAAACACTGGAGACTGCCAACTGACAGACTCCAATCCCTAGCTCTAAGTGTCTGACTATTATGTAAATCAGAGGTATGAATACAAATTAATGGGTGGTTTGGCATGGATTTCAATAGATGATAAAGTAGGCTTGCAGGATGCAACCAATGTTTCCAAAAGATGCTTTGACCATGGTGAAATCTTCCAGCAGAAATAACATATGATGTGTTAAATCCCCAGTTCACATCCTGCAGCTTTGTATTACTGCCCATGTTTAATTAAAGCAAACTTTTAGGCAGTGCACATGCTTGCTCAGATAGCACCTTTATGGCTATTTAGATAAAGTATAATTGTAATCAACACTTAATCTTTTACAATTTCTAAACAATTTGCATACGCCAACTAGTCAATGCACACAGCAGTCCAAGTGATTGTAATTTATATTTACTATTACCAATGTTACATAACCATTGTTTTGCAAATGTTTGAAGTCATTCCAGCTGCAAGCAAAACTGGGCTCCACCGTGACATAGAAAGGAATTAGAAATGAAATGCCATGTCCTTTCTATGGGAGTACCTTGTCAGGATCAAACACATTCCACTATGCATACTACAATTCAAAGACAGAAAGATTACAATTCAGTCTACAGAAAGTGACAAGGTCTTATTACCTCCTGAGTATGGAGTCATGGGGAAAAGGACACTTAATCTTGGTGCCAAATGTTGCTGTCTATCTTAAGTACTTATATGACCTCCATACTCCAATCACCACATCAGCTGTGTGTCTCAGAGCTAGTTACGTGTCTGTCCTCGCAAAACCTCCATGAGGGACGGCAGGATGATCAATCTCGTTTTAATGATGGGAAACTGAGGCATGGGAAGGGTTGGACCCAGATCCTGAAAGGTACATAGACCTGTCTGCTTCCTCAGACCTGTAAGTATTTAAGCACTCCAGACATTTTTAAAACTGCTCTATCTCTGCCACTGGACCCCACAGAGGCCTAAATACCCTGACATGTCCACCAAGTTCTCAAGTGCTGACACCATCTGACAAATAGAAAAATGCTTGGCCCTTGACCCAGCTGAAACCCCCTGAGGCTCTGAAATGGGATGCTCAAACTAGGCATGCTCCTGACTGTCTCACCGGTCCACATATGCATGAATTACATCTAAGCAACAAATGGGGAGCCATACGAAAGTGTGCAGGGGAGTGTAGGTGTTCCTTTGTGCTTAGAGAACTCTACTGGGCTCAGAGAGACATTGGATTAAAGCCTAGCTTTGGAAGCTGCAGCTGAATTAGGCCTCTAACTCCAGGAGAGGGTCCATGACTAATAGTCATGTGGAAGGAGACAGCCGCTTGCCTAGCTGTCTATCTCTAGGCAGGCACAACAAACTATGTACCACCTACATTGATCCCTTTCCTCCATTTTTCACCTCTGACTACTTTAGGCAGCTTCCTTTATGCTCTCTTATGCAACTATTCACTTGCATTGTATGGGGTGTTTGGACAAGACAACTAACAGGTTTAGGGATTTTACTAGGGACTTCCTGCAATGTTTAAGCACCTTGGATGATCTAACCCTGAGTAACTTGCCTAGGGTCTTGCAGCAGGTCCTGCATGCAGTGGCTAAATTGGGTTTAAACCCAGGTGTTCCATGGCCCAAACAAGGCTCTGAATCCACCCTTCCTCTTGGAAGCTGGGTGGCTGCTGTACCTGATTACAATAATGACCCTATATTTCTGTGGAAATGCTTCTTGCAAATCTGTCTCATTCTTCTTGTAACCTGGCCTAGTGGTCCTTCTTCTGGGCACTTCATAATTATGCAGAAGATGTGACATTTGGCCATAAATCCATGCACCTCTGTATAATGCTGCCGCATGCCCACATTTTAAGTGCTCTTGACTGTCCTATATTTGTGGTACTCGTATAGAAATTGTTTCTCTTAACTATTGAACAGTGAGTCCATAAACCCTGCCCTATATTTCCTCTGCTTGATTTAAAATAGAGGGCCACATCCATAGTAGCCTAGATGCATGGTAACTTACTGTATACCAGTGAATCTTTTATCAGTCATGAGGACAGAAGCAAACAAGGGAAAAAAGGAATGAGAGGAGAATCTATGGGAGTAAGAAGACAAGTATGAACTTAACCACATAAACTACTGAAAAAAGGAGAGAGAAGAATGGACAGAGGCAATTTTTCAAACACCAGTTGTTCACTTGAAGGCAGCCAAAATATTTCATGACTATTTTGTTGCACTCTTCTTTCTTCTTTCACTCTGCTAACAAGGAGACTAATATGTATGTCATCAGATACTCTCAACCAGTCTTCTGGCTTGTTTATTCCTCCTGATAAAAAGGAAGTTTCATAGATATTAGGGCTGGAAGGGACCTTGGAAGATCATCAAGTCCAGCTCCCTGCCCTAGGGGCAGGAAGTAGGCTGTGGTCAAAGGATCCCAGCAAGATAAACATCCAAATGTCTCTTAAAGGAGTCCAGAGTAGGTGCTTGCACCACTTTTAGCGGCAGTGTGTTCCAGGCCTTTCTGGCTTGGACAGTTCTTCCTTATGTCCATCTGGAAACAGTCTTGGAGGAGTTGTGACCATTTGACCTTGTCATTCCATGGGGTGCTCTAATGAACAGGCATCCCCCCAGATCCTGGTGAGCACCCCTTATATACTTATAGGCACCCACTAGGCCCCCCTGAACCTGCACTTTTCCAGGCTGAAGAGTCCCATAGCTCTCAGCCTTTCATCATAAGGCCTGTTCTTCTACCTCTGATCATGCACGTGGCTCTCCTCTGGACTCTCACAAGCTTTTTCACATCCTTTTTAAATTGTGGAGCCCAGAATTGGATGCAGTACTCCAGCTGCGGCCTCACCAAAGCCGAGTACAAGGGGAGGATGACATATTGGGATTTGCTTGAGAAGCAACTATGGATGCAAGCCAGAATTTTTCTCACTTTACTGGCAACAACATCACATTGGTGGCTTATATTCATCTTGAGGTCAATCATGACCCCTAAGTCCCTTTTGGCTGTGGTGCTAGCAAGCATAGCACTGCCAAGCCTATCAGTATGTCGCAGGTTTTTCTTCCCAAGGTGGAGTACCTCGCATTTTTTGGTGTTGAGCACCATCAGGTTTTCATCCACCCATTTTCTGAGCCTGTCAAGGTCAGTCTGGATCAGTATTCTGTCCTCGGGTGTGGACGCTTTACCTCAAAGTTGGGTGTCTTCAGCGAACTTGGTCAGTCCACTTCTGATACCAATGTCCACATCATTAATGAAGATGTTAAAGAGTATAGGCCCAGGGATGGAGTCCTTGGTCATGGTGTCCGCTGGTCATGGTGTACCATAATGATTGACTTCGGTCAAGTACCACTCTCTGGGTCTGACCTCAGAGCCAATTCCCCAGGCAGTGGATTGTGGTGTAGCCGAGGTCACAGTTGGCCAGTTTTTCTATGAGATGATCCTGGGATACCAGATCAAAGACTTTTTAAAAATCAAGATATACGATGTCAATCTCTTCTCCCTTGTCCAGGTGTCACCTGGTCATAAGAGGAGATGAAATTAATCAGGCAAGACCTACCCATGGCAAACCCATGCTGACTGTCCCTCAGGATGTTGTCATCAGCCAGTTTGTCAAGAATGGTCACTTTAATAATTTTTTCCAAGATCTTCCCCAGGATAGGGGTCAGGCTGATTGGCCTATAGTTCCCCAGATCTACTTTCCTCGCTTTCTTGAAGATAGGCACCACATTGACCATCTTCGGGCACTTCCCCTGAGCACCAGTTCTCAAAGATCCATGCCCGGGGCTGGGCTATGATGTCTGCCAGCTCCATGAGTACCCTGGGGTGTAAACTGTCTGGGCCAGCTGACTTGAATGTGTCCAGCCTCTCAAGGTGTTCTGTCACATAGTATACGCTGATGGATGGTAACAATTCTCCCTCACCTTGGCCGTCCCGAACCATATTGAGCAGGGCCATCCTTTGGGAATGGATGTAAAAAAAACCATTAAGCAGGTTGGCTTTTTCCTGGGTGTCGATTGTCAGTTGTCTCACATGGTTTAACAGGGGTCCAATGTTACCTTTGCTTTTCCTCAGGCTATCCACATATCTGAAAAAGGAATTTTTATTGTCCTTTATACCTATAGCCAGTTGGAGTTCAGTTGCAGCCTTGGCTTTCCTGGTTCACTCCCTACAGATCCAGATCAGTGCAGAGTATGGATCCTTTGAGGTGGATCCAGTCCTCCATCCTTTACAGGTCTTTTTTTTCAGACATAGGAAGTCCACTAACTCCCTGCAGAGCCAAGAGAGCTGCTTCTCCTCCAAGAGCAAATGAGAGCCTTTTTCTGCTTTTCCTCCAAGACGGGATAGACATTGCTCATGCTTCCAGGATTGCTCCCTTGAGGAGCAACCACTCGTCCTTAACTCCCATTCCTTTCGGTTCGTGGTCCCTTAGGCCTCCTGAGCTTGTCAGTTGGTAACAATGAAATACATGAGTCCATTACAATGGCTTGGGAGAGCTTGTTCTCCAGTCTCAGAAATCTAAAGGAGTTGCTCTCAATACGTAATTCGGTCAAGTTTCATTCAGCAGCATTTACTGCCAAACTTGCAGTAAAGCCTTTTATGTATCTGGTTAATTTGAATCCATCTATCCCTAGCTCTAAGTATTCATCCATTTGACAAACAATGCAGTAATTATAAGCCCAGTTGATTATATAAATACATGCTGAAATGCCAGTGTAATATCAGCTATTATAAGATGTTCTTGTAAAACAAGCCCTGCCAAGCCCTTGTTTTTCACTGCCTTCTCCTTCAAGTAAACTGTGCCCCAGTCATGAAATGAAAAATGATCAAATCACAACTCCATTTGTACAACAGAAAGTGAAGTTGGGGAAAGGACCGTGAGCTCATTCGAAGGAACATTTTGTGAGTGGCTGTCTTCTGTATCTGCCAAAGGGGATGGAGTTTTTCATGTTCTTCTCATCTGTGATGAGACTGTACTGAGAGGTAGGCAAGTTTGAAACCCCACTGATATTTATAGCTTAAAGTTATCTGGCCAACATTTAAAAAAAAAAAATGGGGCTCTTAATTCAGGTACATGAATCTGTGAACAGATGCCATTTTCAACGGTATTGAGAGCTTAACACCTTCCAGTTGCAAAAAGAAGCCACTTATTTAAATACCTGTGGACCCTAGGATCCTTGGAGATCTTGGCTAGTCTTGAACTAGGAGGGAATTCTCTAGTGGTTGGTTTCAGAAATCTATAAACTGCACTACTGTTGAGATCAATTACTGCCAATTTGGCAGATTTTGCTTAGTACAACTGCTTTTCCCTTTGCTTAGAAAGAATTTAGTGCAGTCACTGTAAGAGTCAGTTCTCCCCATGTAGTGCCACAGACTGCCTGATCATGAACATCCTTACGTAACACTGTATGTGGCAGCTACAGCCCACAGTAATGGTTAAGTTAATGCTTCTAATGTATAATAGTTGTTAATAAACCAGCAGCAGTGTCTCAGATTTGCCTATGTCAGGCCAGATAACTTAATGATTTGAAAATGGAGACAGCAGTGTACTCCCCACCTCATCCCCCTCCCTCAACCAAGCCAGGCCTACTTTGGCAGACAGGACCCACTGAGGTAGCATTCAGCTTCCTTCTCCTCCATTCTTCTCCTGCTCTCCAAATCCTTGCAGCCCATTGCTTCAGGGGATGGCAGCAAGGAGCATGCAGAACATCCTGGCACACACACAATGCACTATAAGGGGCACAGCTGAGACACAGGCAGTCAGGGCTTACCCTACAGGGTCACAGCCTAGTGGATTAGGGACAGACAACATCAAGTGTCTCAAGTAAAGTCAGGGGATCAGGAGAAAGCAGGTCAAGATGCTAAGGTCCTCTTGTTCCACTGGAGTCTTCTTGTTTCCCTTGCTTGCTTCTGTCCTCATGATAAAAGGCTAACATCTGTAAGGGCCTGGGATGTAGGTGGTCAGGGAGGGTCAGGAAAAGGAACCAGGGATCCACACCAGAGTCATTAGTCAGGGGACTAGAGCTGTAGTTGTATGAGACTGGGATGTAGGTTATCACCAAGCTAAGCTAGAAGCCAGCTACCAGAGAACTGGGGTCTGGACTGGAATATGGAGCTCAAAGTTTAAAAAGAGGCAGCCTGAAGCACAAGGGGTGAAAGCTGGAGTTTGAAACATATAACCCACAGTCAGAAACCAGAGGCAATAATGAATCCAGGAAGCAGGACTCAGGAAACAGGGAACCAGGAACAAACTAGTAGGACCTAGGCACTAGGAACAAAACAGGCTGCACTCAGGGACGGGGAAACTAGGAATCAATGCTAGGCACTAAGAACAAGGCCTCAGAAACCCAAGATTATACAGGCAGCTATTTATCCTGATGAGCGCCTTCTGGACACTGAAAAGGCTGTGGATCATAAGCAAGCAGCCAAATCAACACAGGCAATTGGGGACAGCTAGGCCACTGTCAGCCAGGACCACTCAGGTAACTGGGGACCGATTTCTCAGCAGGGAAGCTAAAACTGTAGTTTTGAACATGGTGCTATTTTTGCTGTCAGCAGCAAACAGCAGTGCCATCCAGGGCCCCTCAGCGAATGAGTGGCAGGAGACAAAAGCAGTGTCATATTTAAAACCGCAGTTTTCACCTCTCCACTTACCAGGAGCAAGCCGCAAGTGGAGCCCCTCCACCAAATGGGGGTGGGGCATGGGGGGGACCTGCAAGATTAAGGGAGCCACTGTGCACCCCACTTCCACCATGAATTTAGTAGGTCCCTATTTATGGAACTGCAAGGATGAACTTTCAGATGCCTGCTTCCCCTACCACCACAGTCCTGAAGAGGAAAGTGCAGACTAGACTTTGCTGATATTCCATAGAGGTAATGCACAATTGACATAATTTCAAGTTTAGTTGGGCACTTAGGACATTTATATCATTTGTACCTAGAGGCCTTGACCTAATTCAGGACCCCATTCTACTATACACACCCAAGAATGAATAATCTTAAGCTAGATATAGGGGAGCATTATAGAGGAGGTGCATGGTGAAAGAGTTTGGAATAGTTAGATTGACTGTTCAAAGCTTAAATCTGGCTCAATAGGAGAATTCAGCAGCTGTGAAACACGCTATACCTTCAACTCTGAATCATGCCATGCCTTCAGCAGCTCTGAATCATACTTGCTCTAGGTCACCATGGATGTCTGCAGCAAACCCATGCATGCCTTAAGTACCAGTCTGGTGCTTTCATCCCCAGTCCATTGTACATCCTTTCTCTCTGTAATAGAACTGCATAGTTTAGATGGCTGCAGTTTCCTGTGCACATATGCAAAAGTGTCCAGTTTCAGGAAACCTAATGTAAACTATTCAATCCTTATTTAAAACAAACAAATAAGCAAACTGAAAATATCAAAAAATTTAACTCTTCCAGTCTCCTCAGTTGGAAAGGACTCATAGCCATGGAGCCACATAGTCATGAAACTCAAGAAGCAGTTCTGTATGCAGATCAACACATGCAGAGTCTCTTATACCAGTTAGGAAAGTGGCCACCAGGTAGGTGAAGCACATTCCTGACACAGTGTTTCTAGAGCTTAAAAGCCTATTGATAAAAGCATTTTTTCTGACTTCAAAAGTGAAAGAACCAAAAAACCACAGTAGTACACATAGATAAGGTCTTGCCATGTTTCCTTTAATGGAGCAGTTAGGAGGAGATCACTTATGGAAGGTGCATGCTAGTGGAAGAAGTGAGGGGCTGAAAAGGTGAGAGAGAAGAGAAGCACTAGTTCCCAAGTCAGAGCAGCACTCAGGAGCTATACTGTAAGTTGAATATGACTGTGCAGAACTGGTTGGAAATTGGGACTGATCTGTCCGTTATTGGAAAAGAAAGAAACGGCAACATATGAAGAGGCCCTGCAGTCCTTTGATAAATGCCTTAGATAAGCAAGGCTTTTGCTAAATAAATACGTCAAGCAGAAAACTATTTTTCAGCGGTGCACATTGTTGAAGTTCTTCTTAAAGAAGAGGCCTGTGAAACCCAAGATGCATGATACTTTTTAATTAAAGACAGCAGAAAAATGAAATGGTCTGGAAAGTCCAACTCTTCCTTCCCCCTTGTCCAACTTCAAGAATAAAGTTGTGCCCGTTGTGCTGTCAGCATGGGTAAAGAACAATCCTTCCAAGGCAGTTTAAAACAGCAAATTAATATACCTTGGATCTGTGGGAATCTATGTGGAGACAGAAACCGGCTGAGTTCCAGTGTAAAGAAACACCTTTGGGAGTCAATTTTATTGCTGTTAAAGCTGTTCTCCCGTGCTACAGCACAGACCATGGAACAGGAATTCAGTTTCACCTATTGTATTTAGGAGTTTCTTTCACATAGAAGATTTATCTTAATTACTATTCTTAAACTGGATTAACCATGTTAAGTTGCCTGCATTGTTCAGTCAGGTACCTGCTATGTCTTAGGCTGGGATTGCAAGTGTAATTACCATACGTGCCCAGTAGAATACTCAAATTGCCAAAACACCAGAATGAAGAATGGACAGGATGCCAGCTCCTCCCTCCAGGCTGACTTCATCTTGACTACTGTGGCCAGGTCACAGCTCTCTTATCCAGCAGTCAACTGTTTGCTTCTCAGTATTGCTTGGCTATTTGCTTCTCAACTAGTGAGCTTCAATGATAGGGAAACTGTCAGCACTGAACAGAACAACTGATCTTCTCAGGAACCAGGTACTTTTCTCTCAGTTGAGATTGTTTTAGATTTTATCTATTTTGATTCAGAATAAATACATTTTTTAAAAAAAGTACTTTTTAAAAAGTGTATCAATTCTTTAGATACTATTGACAAACCATCTAACTACTGGCAAATCCAGGATTGTATGAACACCTCTACAGGCATAATTCACCAGCAAAAAGAAGAATATCTATAAAACTGTAAATTAGGAATAAATGTAGTTCAGAGTAATAGTTGTTTAAAGACCTCTTTTAGCAATACTGTCCTGAACTTAAGTTATTTCCAATAGTGGTGTGTGTTTGTGTGTGTATGAGTGATGAGCCTATAGAAAGAGGTTCTCCCACAAAGGACATTGTTAGATAGATTAACAGATTCATAGATGTTAGCGTCAGAAGGGACCTCAGTAGTTCATTGAGTCCAATCCCCTGCCTTGGGCAGGAAAGAGTGCTGGGGTCAGACAACCCCGGTGAGGTGCTTGTCCAGTTTTCTCCTGAAGACCCCCAAGGTAGAGGAGACCACCACCTCCCTTGGAAGCCCATTCCTGATTCTGGCAACCCTTACTGTGAAGAAATTCTTTCTAATGTCCAACTTAAATCTGCCACTTTGTGGCCATTGTTCCTAGTTGGTGCCCTAGTAAACAGAGCATCTCCTATCCCCTGCTTCCCTCCGCTGATGAATTTACAGGTAGCAACAAGATCACCTCTCAGCCTTCTCTTGAGAAGGCTGAAGTGGTCCAGGTCCCTCAGTTTCTCCTTGTAGGGCCTTGTCTGCAGGCCTCTGATCATGCCAGTGACCTCCTATGGACCCTTTCTCAGTTCTCCACATCCCACTTGAAGTGCAGAGCCCAGAACTGGACACAGTACTCTAACGGTGGCCTGACCAGTACCACATAGAGGGGAAGCATCATCTCCCTGGACCTGTTCTTCATGCATTTGCTAATGCATGATAAAGTGCAGTTATCCTTGTTGATCACTTTGTCATATTGACGACTCACATTCACCTCGAAGTCAACTATGACCAAGATCCCTTTTCACTGCTGTGCTGCTGAGAAGGTCATCCCCCAGCCTGTAAGTGTGTCGGTGGTTCTTTTGCCCAGGTGCAGCACTTTGCACTTATCTTTGTTTGAACTGCATCCTATTTAATTCTTCCCATTTTTCCAACCTATCCAGATCCTCGTGGATCTGTTTCCTACCCTCTGCTGTATTAACATTGCCCTATAATGTGGTATCATCTACAAATTTGGACAGTGCTCTCCACACCCTTGTCCAAGTCACTGATGAAGACATTGAATAGTACCAGTATAAGGACCAAGCCCTGCAGGACTCCACTGCCCACATCTTTCCACGTTGATATCAACCCATCCACCATTTTAAGTTCATCACGGGAGGACAGAAGGGAATTGGTGAGGCTTTATTCACCAAGGCGCCCCTGGGGGTTACAAGAAATAATGGCCACAAGCTAGCAGAGAGCAGGTTTAGACTGGACATTAGGAAGAACTTCTTCATAGTTAGAGTGGCTAAGGTGTGGAACGGGCTCCCAAGGGAGGTGGTGCTCTCCCCTACCCTGGGGGTCTTAAAGAGGAGACCATCTAGCTGGGGTCATCTAGACCCAGCACTCTTTCTTGCCTATGCAGGGGGTCAAACTCGATGATCTATTGAGGTCCCTTCCGACCTTAGCATCTATGAACCACCACTCTTTGGGTGTGACCCCTAAGCCAATTTGCCACTCACCCAACTGTGTAATCATCTACATCAGCCTCTCAGTTCATTTACAAGAACAGAATGAGATGCTGTATTGAAGACCTTCTTATAGTCTAGGTAGATGACATCTCCTCGACTCATGCATCTAAGCATTGTGTGACCAGGTCAGAAAAAGAAACAAAGTTAATCAGGCAGGATCTACCTGCAATGAACCCACGTTGATTTCCTTTCAGCATTATTTCCCCTGCTGAGCTACTACAAATGTGATCCTTAATGATATTTTCCAGTTTTCCCAAGGATAGAGGTGAGACTAACTGGCCTATAGTTTCCTGGTTCCTCCATCCTCCCCTTCTTCAAAATAGGGACCATATTGGTAAGCTGGTGTCCTTCCTGTGTCTGTCTATGATCCAGCTGGGATGTTTGTCTTGGTCTGTGTTTAGGAATACAGATGCAAAGAACTCATTGAAGAGCTCAGCTTTGTTCCCCCTCTCTGTCACCAATTGCCCTAGTTTGTCCTGCAGGGGTCCTATGCTACCCTGCACATTTCTGTTGCTCCCAATATACCTGGAAAGGTATATAGAAGGAAGGACTGTAAAGAAGTCCTCCCTATAAAGAAGGGCTTTGTGTTGTACTTAATTTTTGTTGTCAGCCTGAGTTCTAATCCTGCTTTAGCCTTCCTAATTGATTCCCTGCAAGTGCGAGCCAGAGATGTATACTCCTCCTTGGTAGCTACCCCATTTCCACAGCCTGTATACCTCTTTCTTTGCTTTTAGGCCTTCCTGAACTTCCCTGTTCAGCCAAGAAGGCTTCTTGGTCCCTTGGCCTCTTTTAAGAGCAATGGGAATGTCTCCTTCTGCACCTGTAGGATCACTCACTTGAGGAATGACCATCCTGTGCCATGGGAGCTGGTTGACAGATAGGCTCCTCCATGCCTTTCAGGAGTGAGTCACCCACCATGATGACCCGGCGTCTCTTTCTCGGGCTGCCCGGTTGTTGCTCGGCCTGCCTGGTGTTTGTTGCAGATGTGTCTTCCCCCACGGCTTCCGCAGCTGCATCACCCTCCAGTGCTGCCAGGGCTTTGTATCTGTTCCCCAGTTGCAGTGGGGAAGCAGTCACAACTATACACTGCCTAGCTCTGGAAGTGACCGTCCTCCATTCAGCTGTCCTGGGACTCTCCTGAAATGTTTCTGGACTCTCCTTTGATGTCTCTGAAGTAAGAGTACAGAACAAGTTCCTTAAAGGTATTTAGAACCATAACTCCCATTGAAAACTGCTAGGATGAATCCCTGACAAATCATGAGATCATCTCCCCTATTCTCTGGGTTTTTTTATGCATAGACCAGGGTTTGGAAACACCCAGCATGTGTGCCACAGCATGGCATGTGAGGCCATTTTGCTCATCATGCCACAGCTGGCCTCGGATCTGAGCAGCTGCTGCCAGCCATGGAATCTGGGCTGCTCATACCAGGTGGGTGGGCAGTGGAGGGGACAGGTTTACACTGCCCCAGACCCCTCCCCTGTTGTGCACGTGCACCTGCCAACATGGTGATGGTGACAGGGCTCCAGAGCATGGTGCAGCTGTTTGCAGTCTCCCAGCTATCTGCCACAGCCAGCCCAACTTCTGGGCAGCTGCAGCAGGTGGTGGGCAGGCTGCATACAGCTGAACCAGGATCCAGAGCCCTAGCCCCAGCTTTGTGCTGGCAGTGACTGCACACACACCTCAGGTGCTGGGCAGGGAACGGGCTGGGACAGAACAACCCTGCTCCCCTGCATGTGCCCAGAGATGCGCATGCAGCCATTTCCAGCAACGAGGATCAGCCCCCTGGGAACTCCCCCACACTCTGCCCCTGGCACAGCAAGTCGATGCATAGGTCAAGGTTGGGGTGTTTTAGGCACTCGGGCCAAAAATGTTGCCAATCCCTGGGGTAGACTTTGTAAGGGACAGAGTCAATGCCAAAATGGTTTCTTTTAATCAAACAGATTTGCCTTTTTATGAAATTAGGAACAACCCAGATTATTAAACCTAGCATTTTTTTTGTTTGTGTTTCAGCAGTTTTAAACATAAAGTCCACCAAGTTTGTTTCACTTCTATTTATGACCATTCTCTGGTTCTCCGGTGGGAAGGTTTGAGTCACAACCACATTATGGGGAAGTTTATTTAAAACAGCTACTTTTCTGGCATATTAGAGCTTTAGTAAACCAAACATTTAATAATCAGTAGTGAGGTCTCTGGAAATCATGACTTTCAAGTCATATTTTAACTGTGGGGTTTTTTTTTTCCAAGAGCTCAAGAATCAGGTGTCAGGTTCCTAACAATCACACAATAGTTTTAAACTATATATTTGGGGTGATTTTTTTTTAAAGTTTTAACTTACTTCAAAAAACTAGTAGCTGAGATTCTCATGTCATCAGTTGCACATGTTATCTAGGTTTTTAAGAAACTCATGAAATATGAGACTTCCAGTAACAACATGAGACCATTGGCAACTTGATTTTAAATGATAAAAGTTAATATAAACCTTTATTTTACTTCAGCTTTGTTTCATAAATGCTCTTCTTGCAATATCTAAATTGGAGGACAAGTTAGAGGTAATATTGTTTTATTGGTGACATTAATAGTTCCCTTTTTGCCTGTTTGTTTCTTAATTTTCCTTCATATTTAACATCTGTTTGAATGTATGTGCCTATACTCACCTCCTTATTTCTCTTCATGCCACATCCATGTATCAAAGCTTTTTTTTTTCACTTTGCTTACTGTCAAAGCCCAGATGCTATTGTTCTGAATCTCCCTTGTTACTAGAAGTGTTTCCTTTATCCTTTCCCCTACTATTTTAAAGTTGAATAAGAATGGTTACCTCCCTACTTGTTACCATTTGCAGTGTTCATAAATTATTGGAAAAAGATAAGACATGAAAACAAAAGCCAAGTGGCCTTGGCTCCTTGGTCTCTAATTAAGCTTTCTTAGCACTAACCTGCCGGTGACTTGTGCAACTTTATGATACATCCCAAGCATCCCAATACATTTCAACCTTTAAATGTCATTTCCTCATAATCTTGCCTGTTGTTTCTTTCTCTTACAACAATTGCTAGTAACATTAGAGACCCAAAGTTCAGGTTAAAATGTGGATCCAAATCTCCACAAAGGGCATGGGTTGTCCTAGTGACATTCTGCTCACCAGTTTCTCAGTGTCAGGAGGGTCCCCTTCTGCTGCAGCTACCAGCTAGGGCATGTGATTCTGTAGGTTAAGTTTTAGCGATGGTTATGCTTGACTTCAAAGTTTGTAGGTGTAGTCCTGGCTACTGGCCAAAATATCATTTGGTTTGGGGCAAGTTTTTAATTCCCATCCAACTTTAATGAGAAGTATTCCACTTAGACCAAAGAGGGAAATTCATTTTGCTAAAGAAGACTAGCATAAGAATTATGGACAAAGCAGCGTTAGCATGCTGGGTGAGTAGGGCACTGAGCCTGAGTGCTGATTTAGAGGGGATAATTAAAGAGCCATGCTATTCATGCCTGCCACTGTTACTGGCTGTTGGCACCACTTTGCTGCTAGCAAGGATGCAAACACTTCTTATAACACCTCTGCAAAACAGGGCCTGTGTAGGATTTGAGCATTGCATATACTTCATGCCTGGTCTTGTCACTGGGTGAAATTCCCTCAAAGAGAACTGTAACGATGTAGGTCAAAGTAGTGCTAGTATTTTGAGCTTAGATGAACCCCATGTGCTTTAGACATATAAAATTCTACAAAAAACACATATTGCTTACAACCCTACCATGAAAGAAATTGTTCAAATGGGGAGCTGAGGTACACACAGCTAAACACTATTTACTTATGGACTCCCATTTTGAGATCATAGACTCATAGAAACATAAGTTTGGAAGAGACCTCAGGAGGTCACATCTAGTTCAAACCCTTGTTCAAAGCAGGACCATCCCCAACTAGATCATCCCAGCCAAGGCTTTGTCTAGCCAGGTCTCAAAAACCTCCAAGGATGGAGACTCCACCGCTTCTCTGGGGAACCTGTTCCAGTACCTTCTAGTGAGATTCATCTAGCCTAATTGTTTAGAGTATTTTTCAGAACTATTATACTGAAAAACACTGTATTTATTCCAGTCCGGTAAATCAGAAAATCTTTGGGGAAAACATAATAAGCATATGCCAGCATCTGCATCTAAAAATGACCCAGACCTGCACCATTTCAGATGTATGACTGACTCCAGTGTTTCAGTTATTAATTGCCTGTTTTTTCAAGAACCAGAACTCTTTTTTCCACAAGATAGTTTACTCATGAAACCAGGTAGATTTTGGTGTAGAATCATGTTTTGTTTTACACTCCCAAATTGCACTTACTCACCCACAGAACTACTGTTTTTAGCACTTTCGCAGCATTTACGACCCTATTCCATGTACGGTGTGGATTGCAAGTGTTCACCTAGCTATTAAGTATATGCAATAGGTTGTCGTTTAGTAGGACAGGCACATATATCTGTACACACCTGTGAGTGAGTGTGAGTCTCAAATACCTATCTGGGCAAAAGCCTTCCCATACTAATGTTTCCCATATTTTAGCCAATAGTCATTTAGCATGCCCTCAGAAAATCGGATCCAGATGCTAGCCACCCTCCTGACCCAGAGGAGGTTTGCACTTCTATCTCTTCTGCTTCCCAGAACACTAGAGACCATAGCTCAGACATTAGCCAAGCCCCTTGCCTGCCTCCCTCTGTAAGCTGAGCCACTGCACCTTACGTTTCATATTTATTGGACAAAATGAATAGAAAGTGTGGGGAAGTTTCTGCTCCATTGGGAACAAGGATCCAGTCTGGAATGTAGCATGCCCTCCTTTCTAGGTCTGCAGCCACTTCGTAGAGCCACACACTCCCTGATCTGCTTGCTTCCACCTGGCCCCACACATTTGTCTTTCTTGGCTGCTCAAGGGCCAACTTCAACAGAAAGGTTGAAGAGAGAGGAAAACTCTTTGCTTCAGGGGAGATGCCATGGAAAAGGGAAGGGATTGGATTTCTTAGAGAACTCTGACCTAAGCCCAAAAAATGTTCAAGAGTCGGCACATCTACGTGAGATGCTTACTGCGCAGTTGCCTAATAACTGCACTGTAGTGTGCTGCTCAAAAGCTGTGCTAATACACTACTCCACAGTGTCATTAGGCTAGTGCACAGTAAACACCACAAAAAACCCATGCACCAGTGCTACTGCATTACGGGCAAGTACTCAACTAAATGTGCAGTAGCTACTGTGCATTAAAGAATGTGGAGATGTGTCCAGTGATGAGGAAACTAAGGCATGAAATGGGTGTATATTTTGTCAGTGTTCAGTCTAGGCCTCTATATTTCTTTGCTAACTAAGTGAAAGAATTTGACCCATGATGAAATCTGTGCATCTGTTTACCCTTGTATGTCTCTGAAGAGCTAAACTGTAAACCCACTGTGTCCACAGAAATATAATTCTGGTAAAGGGTGTGCTTAAGCAACTGAGGAATCTGGGGAAGAGGGGAGGGAGGAAAACAGCGTTTGGTTGTTAGATCTAAGGCAGTTGAGCCATAATGTCCTGTTTCCAGGGTGGGGTGACAGACAGCTAAGTTACACACAGGAAGTTTCCCCTAGAAGGCAAACAAGGAGACAGCGTTGCAACCTCCACAGACGAAAGTCCTGCACAGAGTGGAAAAAGGCCCGAACATAGAAGCCTGGAAAACGTTTAATGGATAGAAATCTGCCAGGGCTTTGTGAGTATGAGCAAGAAAAATTATATGTTAAGAAATCTGACGGCAGCAAGACTTTCCACTTTCTTCTGTGGTAGGTGTGGCAGAGAGTCCTGCCTGTTGAGCCTTCTAGTTCAGTGGCTGACATGACTTAATGTTGCAAATAACTGCTTTGTTGTTGAAGGTGAAGTATGTTAATATATCACCTTTGCCACTCACTAATTAGGTTTCCATTATGCAAACCAGCTACTCAGTTTCAACTTAGTGAAGATATTAGTTACCCTGGACAACATCTTTGGAAGTCACCAGAAATTCTCACTCTTTGGGCACCCAACCAATCTGATTGAATGTTTCCTGATTTTTTTTTTTTAAGTGGATGCTCAACCCTTTCTGGAAATCAGGCCCTTGTAAATTGTCTAGACTGGGGGGAGAAGGGAGGCGCGGAATCTAGCCAACACAACAATTTGTCCTTTTTGGTTTGCAAACATTTGCATCATACCAGATTGCTTGGGTTTGCAAAGAGATATTTCTAATCCTCATATAAGGATCTCAGGTTTCAATTTATAGAAAAGAAGGGATCTTCCTGTTGCTTGGGAAAACTGAATAAAAGCACAAGAAGACCTGATTCTCCTCCTTGGCGTATTGGATGTAACTTCATCAATGTGCAAGGAGTTGTCGTAACCTGATCTGGCTTCCTTTTGTGAACAGTTTGTTTGGCTTGGATCCACAAGCTTGATCCTACATGTTTCTAGGCTAGGTTGTAGTTCAAACACAATCAATGGACACACACATTCTTCACTGAATATTCACACATTCCCATCATCTAAACCCGAGTCTGGTGCTCCTTCCTAACATACAGGATTCAGCGGTCCAACTGCCTAAGCCCTGAAATTAGGATCAGCTCTCCTAAGCTTCCCTTTTAGCTACTACATGCTCTTGGAGACCTGCTGAAGCTGTGAAACCTCTGACATTTCTGTTGAACCTCTTCTGAGACGTGTAGTAGTTAAATCAAGAAAACACAGGCCCCTTGTGTTATCTAAAAACAAAGCAACTGTTATTCTCAAAGTGTGAATGGGTTTCAGATGCTTAGTTAAAACAGTAAACACTTATAGGCTTTCCCAGGGTTGCAGATAAGTTCCTGACCTACTCTATAGAAAGGAAAGGAATGTACTGGCTGAGGGTGCACCATCACATTTGCAAAGTTCAGCTGAGGCACAGAAGTCAGTGGGTCTTAGAAGTATTCAAGGCCTCACAAGAAGCTTTCAATGCCTTGCAGGGTTGGGCTTAGAGAGTGAGATTCTTTCCTTTGCAGAGGGCCAGCAGAGGATCTATATCTCACATATGCCTCATTTTAGAGGCATGTGTTGACTTTAGTATGAGCCAGAAAATTTAAGCTCTGAATCTTTACTCTAGTTTGACCACGAATCTATGTAGCATTGGGCTTGTCTGCACTGCAATTAGTTAGGCTGTTAACTGGGTTTCAGTCTAGCCCCCTCTTTTGTCTATATAGATGATGTTCTGATGGGTTGGTACCTGTTTTAACTCAGGAGGAAACCTACCCACTTTGTGGTGAGATGAGCAAAATCATTCAAGTATTCCTACACTTCCCACACTTATGTAGAGGATACAACTTGCTGGGATAGTTTAATCAAGGAAACATACACACTTTGTTATTTCTCAAATCACAGTGGCCACATCTATACATGCATTAATGTGCCATAGTTACTGCATATTAAGTTTAGTACCTTTAATAACAGGTACTAAATCAATGAGCAGTAACTGGTGCTACTACATCAGTAGCGCTGGTGTATGCCTTTTTAGTGATGATAATACTCAGTGGACTCATTGTACTGTGCATTAGCACATTTGCATGGTTTTTGTCATGACCTGCTAATGCACAGTACAATGAGTCTACTGCACATTTAGCATCCCTTATAGACACATCCAGTAACTGTTATACTCAAAGTATGCATAGGTTTCAGATACTTAACAAAAATAGTAAAAACCTATAGGCTGCTCTCCCTAGGTCTATGCTTAGGTGCTTCAGCATCATAGGATACAAACTCAGACACCTCTAATGTTCAGAAACAGCAAAGAAACAACTGTTCAAAAACAGCAAGGAGATCATAGTTCATGTAGGCCAAAGGGCCCTGCTATACATGCAACATTATACATGAATAGAAAGCAGCTACAGAATTATTTTTTTTCAAGCACTAATTTTGTAGCTGGTTGGCTATTTTTATAGCATGACAGTCGTTTTTATTTTGTAATTATTATTTTTGCACTTGTGACTGGTGAAACTGTATTGCACAATTGATTGTTAATTGTGTTATATATGTAACATGTAACAGGGGTCATACGCTAGTATACACTGAATGATGATAGACCTAATGATCTCACAAGATGATCCCTTTGTACAAATGCAATGGGTTGACATGTGTTTTTTATTTTATGCTGCTGTAGCCTCAGTCACACTTAGCGGCTGAATATCTGTGAATACAGTACAGCTCTTCCTTCTTTATGGAAATCATTCAATATCACCTGGGGTTTCTAGGTGTACTGGTTCCTTTGCTAATCATTTACATTCCTAGGTATTTGCAGTTTGATATTGCCTTGTCTTGAATTTTTATTAGCTTTAAGTGATCCAGGATACATTTAATAATGTCTACACATGTTATTCCAGATTTGTAAAGGGTTAGGTACATGAAAGGGTTAGGGGCATGAATACCTTAAAAAATCTGACCCTAACGTCATATCAGCTTTATTGTTTCTCCCTTTTATGACTGTACCTCACGTGCACACGTGTACACTCTGGAGAACAAGATGTACTTTCCAACAATAGCCCTGACTCAATGTGGTATTACTATTTAGTGTAATGGGACCCTTAATTGACTGTTTAAGGATCAGCCAGTCAGTGCTCTCAGAGAAAACTGCTATGAAAAAAGGATGCCAGAATAAAGTACAAGAACTAATTTATCCTTCTATCAGTTCCCATCTCTTCTTGTAGGAAAATAAAAATCTGAGGAAAACTCTACCGGTAAAAAATAAGTATAATCAATGCACAACTGGCATAAAATCTTTTGAATGAGTTTTAATGACTCCTCTAATTATAGGACAAAAATAAGTGCGTGTGTTTTTTTTGCAGGGGGAAGGGGCAGTGGTGGTGAAAGGGATGAATACGGGACTTTACCTGGCAGATTGAATAATTTAGTGTCAACCTTATTTTATAATCAGCTAGATGATTTATGTGGTGAAACATACCTTGACACAACGGCAGAGCAATGACTATATGCTAAGTCCCACTCATGTTCATAAACAAGTTTAGCTAGGTAGCCAAACGTCTCAGGGTGAAATTCTCGTGAGTGCAAAGGGCCCATGCAAAGTTGAGCTGCTATATACATCCCTACTGCAGACTTAAGAGAAGTCAGATGATGCCACCAGGCCTTACACTGAAGGAATCTCTGTTGATATTACTGTTCCATTTACTGTTCAGACTTCATTGCTTCACTGCATTGAATATAGGCTTCTTCCTATAGATGGAAAGCTCTGTGCTGGCAATAATTGAACCCTCCTGGATCTTGCTGGTAGCTTTCTTTATATTACATTTCCCTTTCTGGGGTATTACATAGATTAATTCTTCTTTCTGCAGAATGAAAAAAGAAGAATGCCTGCTAACCTAACTTCCTTCACAAAATACACATCAGTCTGTGACACATTAACTTACCCTTTACGTTAGCCTGGCAGTTTGAGGCAGATCACACTGTAGATTCTGGCCCTTATAGTTGCAGCATCCAGATCAATCAGATCTCAGATGGCCTGAAATTTGCCCAAACCAGCTCTAATTTAGTGGCATCCAGGATATCAACAAATTTCTCAGGACCTGTGCAATGAATGGTTGGCTTTTCCCCTACTTGAGGTATTAACAGAATGGTCAATTCATAATGTAAATTGCACATAAGGTAACTAAAGGGCACACAAGTGATACTTCCATGGGTGGGACTATTAGCAAGCCTTTTTCTTGCACCGGACTTCCTCTGCCCCAATAAGGGCATGGTGAGATCGAAAGATCACATCCAAGATTTGCATAACAGCTATGTTTGGAAAGCAAACGTAAATTCATTCTTTCAACACTCCTCAAAAGAAAAGCAAATATTAGCATCGGCATGTTAAAAGTGAAAGTACTGAGATATAAAACTTGCCCACAGCCATGTAGTGAGTCATAGAAAAATTGCAAAAGCTTATGTGAATAGACTCAAATGTGTACCTATTATGGGCTGTGAACAGGGGAGGGGAAGACATAGGCAGAGCTGCAGCCAGGCATTTCGATGCCTGGTACACATCATGAGCAAAGCACCCTCATATGTGCTGTTACATGATATTGTTTCCACTTGATTTGGTGCCCCCTGTGTGATGGTGACCAGTGCATTGCACTGCTGGCATTGCCCTTGCTAGGGCACTGAATAATAAGGTGTTTGTCTTATGGGAAACTGGGAAATATTTTGAGTGCACAGAGTCAGGAGACTTCCAGTGACTTTGGAAAGGCACTTGCATGTATGAGCATGTGTGCGTGTCTGTGCATACATAAGATCTTAAGTACTTCTTGGATCCAGGCCACAGTGTTTAGCACCTGGCAGAAAAGAGCCTTTGTTTCTGACAGTTCCACAGGAAGGGGCCAGATGCACAATTTGTTTTATTTTTCAAACAAATATTCCCAACATAAACATCAGCATTGCACCAAGTAGCAACACCAGGCGAGCACATGCAAAGACAAGGTTCCCTTAGGCATACAAGTAAAGAATATACTGCAGCAAGATGCTCACACACGGAAACTGAGGGAAAGTCAGAATGGAGTCTGAATTATTGAAAATGACCTGTTACTTGGTGAAAAACCAAAGGCAAATAATTTAGTAGCAATGTTAGGAACATCAAGGACAAGTCCTCACTATCAGCATTTATTTAATGATCTCCGCTAAGGTAGTACTATCACCCCAGCCCTATTAGAACGTTGTTCTTGGTAGTGGTCTCCAGTGAAGTCTTGTCTACCTTGTACAAAATGCACTAAGACGTTTTAGTTCTTGTATACCCAATAAACTCTCCAAGATGGGCTGCCTCTAAAGTCAAAAGCAGTGTAGCTGCTAATCAAGCCACCAGAACAGCTTGCAGACAGTGCTATACTTCTTCCACGTTAAAGGGTAGCCTGCCTACAGCAATGCAATGCTGTTTGAATACTTAGGATTAGAATATAGCTGTTAGGGCTGTGCAAAGCTGCGGTTCCTGATTCATTTCGGCGGAGATTCAGCCCAATTTGGTGGTCGAATCTCGGAATCCAAACTGAATCCAGAGACCCTTTAATCGCTCCAGATCGAATTAGAACCCTCTGAATCGATTCAAGGAGATTTGGAAAAATTCAGCGATTCAGACATAGACACAGCTTTAAATGTTTTTTCTACATACCTCTAGGTAGCAGGTGGCTCATGAATGCCTTCATGCTGGGGCAGATAAAGCATCCCACAGGAGCACCGTGGGTCCCCAGCGCACTCGGCAGCAGACTTGGAAATGGACCAGAAGCACTTCCAGTCCACTTCTGGGTCTGTGTGGAGTGCGCTGGGGAGCTCCCCTGTGCCCCCCCGGCTCAGTGACTGGTGTCTCCTGGGTGCCCCCCATGGCCAATTGCCAATTGCTGAGCCACAGGGATGCAGCAGGGCACCCCCTGCATGCTCAGTGGCAGACTTGGAAGTATTTCTGGTCCACTTCTGGTTTAGCCACCAAGCACATGAGACGCTCCATCCACCCAAGCCTTGCATGAGCCGCCTGGTACCTTGAGGTATGTAGAAAAAACATTTAAAGCTTTGTCTATTGGCAAATCGCCAAGTCTCCAAATTAGCATTGAATCTTCAGATTTGGATTCAGCTGAATCAAATAGGGGACCGTAATCTGAATCAACAAATTGAATCACTGTCCCTGATTTGGACCTGAATCTGAATCCAATATGGCCTGTTTTGCACACCCCTAAAATCTGGCTTCGCTTCAGACAAACACTTGGGTTTGAAAACCTTGCCCATTCACTAAAATACAGCAGGACAGAAACTCTCCCTCACAGTCACATGAAAGGCTGACCCGTGAGTCTGAACCTGGGAACCCTGCCATTCTGGTCCTGATGCTTAGGCACAGCCCAGAACTATCCTCTGGGAGAAGACAGAAAAATAGTCTGCTACAAGGCTACAGGGAAGGGAGAGGAAGCTTGGCATAGAAAGTGACAGCTGGAGGGAAAAGCAAGAAATCAGGAAGGGAGGAAAGACAGGAAGACTGACTTTTTAACAACTTTATTTCACAAAAGATCAGGGACAAAAAGCAAAAAACCATCAAACCACACCAAAGAAAAAAACATTCCAGGACATTCAAAACATCACACCGTGACAAACACCTTCGCAGTAATACACGTCATGTCTAGCATGCCAATGTCTTAGTAAACAGGAGAGGGGGGGGTAAAAATAATCCCAGGCATTTGTACTGATGGTAGGCCTCATGCAAGAAAGAAAGAAAGAGAGGAAGGAAGACAGAAAGCAAGCAAGCAAGCAAGCAAGCAAGCTTTAGTTGGCAGTATCAGACTAGCGTGTGACATGTAAAAAGCTGTTGCCAGAAGCTGAAGGGAAAGGGCCTTTGTAAAATTACCACTCTGCATTTTTGTGATGCTGCTGAAGAAGTGTCCTGCTGCAGCTTCTCCAACACCATCTTGGAAACCTAATAGGGAGAGGGTTTTTGAAGCCTGGGTGTAATTACAGGGAGCATATGTACAATCCTGGCCATGGGACCTTTATGGTATGATTAAACTTCTGCTATCTTTTCCCTGTATAATTTTAAAGTTTTCTTTTTTAAATGCAAAGTGCAGAAAACAGCCTTGTTCACTGAGGACTGATAGAAAGATACATTCCTTCCCATTTCCCTAACATACATTTTCCTGTAAGATTTTGGGACTTCTCATCCACTTTTCTGCACACACACTTACAATTTTCTGTAGCTAAAGGCATACCTTTTCCTGTAAGTTCATTAGTTTTGGTTCATCAGCTGGGCAGAGGAAAAAGTGCATAACAGAACAGCAGAGACTTGCAAGAGACTTGGGGAAAGAACACAGAGCAGGTGACAGGGGAGACCTTCAGAAATGTGGTGCATTTGGGTAATGTTTGAAGTGACATGAGCTTATACATCAGGATTAAATGACAGGGAGAAGGGAGGATGTCAAAGCAAGAAGGAAGAGTTAAGGAGAAAGCAGGAGAGAGAAGAAAGATGGGGGCGTTGGGAGGAAAGGCAGTGCCTAGGGAAAAGGGGGGTGTGACATGTAATGGGAAGGATGTGAGACTGAGGAGCTGAGAAAGGGGAGGACATTTGTGGTGAGGGAGGAGACAGACAGCAGGGGAGACACTAGCCAGAGGAGTGACTGGTGATATTACAGGGTTGAAAGAGGAACAAGAAGCTTTAGGGTGGGAGGCAGTGAAGAAAACTGGAGGACTATTTCAGCTGAAGCACTGAGAAAAGGAAGAAGAGCCTGCCGATAAGCCCCAGGCTATTCTTGGAAAAGCCAAGCTAAAGCTAGTCAGAGGGACCTCAAGGAAGACAAAGGAAGAAGAGAAGTAAGTAGAGCTCATCAGAGAGTTTCAGTGCCTGTGAAAACACCCAGGAGAATGGAAACCAAATTCCAGAAACATTTTTTGTCTTCTTTCCTGCCTGACTAGTTTTGCAGGTCAGGGTTGAGAAACTTCGTAAGGAAGGGGGAAGGAATAATTGTTCTGGGCTCCTGTACAGGCAGGAAACAGATTGATTCCCTCAAGTCCTTCTCACACTCTGATTTGGGTTGTTCACCATCATCGTCTAGAGGCAGTGAAGTGGCTCAGGTGCACTGTAGCTATTGCCTTAGACTCAGGAAAAGCTGGAGCCTGGAGAAGGTTGTAGCATGGAACTGGACCTAAAGAAACAGAGATACGTATTTTTCTAGCCAGTAAACATCTTGTTCAAAGTCCATTGACCTCACCAGAAACATCCCCATTACCCTGAATGGGCTTTAGGTCAGCTTCTAAGTAACAACCTTCTCTGGGTAGTTCCCATTTGATTTTACATTTCTGCCACTGTATTTTACATCAGTAGCTATGAGACTTCCAGGTCTGACAACTTAGTAATTATATCTGACACCCAAGCTATCTCCAATGCATTGGGAGGATTAGTTAGGATTAGTTTGTGTTTGCAGAGGGCTCTGGAGATAATTAAACCTGTTCTCCTGGATTGTTAGTATGTGCCTGTTACATTACCTCTGAGCTCAGGGCTTTTGTAGTGGGTGAAGAGATCACTACAATGATTTCTCAAACCTGATTATTTCTGTGACGGAGAAAGAGTGCAGGGGAGGAATGAGTGTGTCATCTTTGGCTCCAGTTCTTTTCATACCACATCTCCTGAGGCAGCTTCACCACTGGGGCGGTTGAATGGTCTCTGCAACTTGCTTTTTTAGTTTGTGGCTGATGAAAGATCAACGGACCCTTAGAGGACTGCTATAGGGTTGCTACAGCAACTTGAGTTCTCTGTGAATAAGAAGCTAACTTAGCAGTCTGTTGTGTGACTCTTTAGATCCTGCTGGCAGTGGTATTGACAGCAGCTCTCCCTCCATACAGGTACGTTCCCATATTCATGAGCTAAATGCAGTTTCATAGCGTGCCACTTGTCAGCATAACCTCTCCTCTTGAGCTGAGCTGTCACTAGACTCTGTTGCCAGTAAACTGCAGGGGCTTTTTTCGTATTACAATATGCAAAAGAAAAAGTTATTTAGCTCATTTCGTTTCTGTTTGCACGTCTATTAACTGAGTAGTTGCTTAAGGAAAGGTTTAGGCAACAATAAAGAGTATTTTCATATAGTTCTAATCAAATTACTTCAGACGTGTTAATATGTAACATCTTACTATTCTTAATATTTACTACTATTACCACATACATGCACAGTGCATGCACACACACACACACACACACACACACACACTTATATAAATATAGACATAGACGTACACATATGCATGCATATATGTACATTTTGCAGTATCAGAATTCATTATCTATATGTGTATAGATGTGTTTATGAATGTGTATATGTATACAGTCACACGTGCATATAGTAGCTTTTGCCACTATTATCTATTGCTTCTATTCTGCAAAAGAAACACAGGGTGGCAGCAACAGTAACGTTTATACATGAGTATATGTAACATACATTTTACTTGTGTGCATTTGTTTATATGTTTTCATATATACAGTGATTATGATATCCAGCAAATTGTTATAGGTCAAGGTTATTTCTTACATAAATTATTTAAATTATATCTTATAATTAAATAATTACCCTATTTGATAAAGGTTTTTATGTAACATAAAGTAGCATTGGATTCAGAGTTCTTGAGTTAAACCCAAGACATAGTAAGCAACTTAGAAATAACAGTCAGATTTCTAAACAATACAATTGTACTCCTATATCTCTTTAATTCACTGTTAGTGATGTTAACTCAGATTCCTTTTGGAGAATAAAATAAATTCTTAGCAAATCAACAGGTTTTCATCATCCCATTTGCTTTAACTTTTACTGTTAAGATGAATATTTATATTTGTAATCTGTGAACATATAAACATAACTGATTGCAGGAAAAATATAAAATATGTGCTTTCTTTAGTTCTTTTGCTAAATTCCTTCAGCAAGACTTGTGAAACACTTTCATCAGGTATACTGCTAAGAAAATAGCAAGTTTTTCTCACTTGTATTATATCATGGAACAACTCAAAGCTGAACTGATAATTATGATACAGAAATATGTCAAATGGCTTAATCTAACGGTATAGGGTCAGTGGCTCAATTTATGTGAATGTGTATAATACCTATTTACCTGTGCAGAGGTACTCTGATTTACACCAACTAAAAATCTGACACATATTTTTCCAAAAATACGTAGATCTCCACGATGTTGCACATGTATTAGCCCCTCTGCTCTATCCTAGCATGGAACCATCATTGACAGTTTATTTCTTAGTGGCCTCACTTGGCTAGTTTGAAATGTCTTTTAGTAATATTGCATATTTTAGTCATTCTGCACATATTGCTCATAATCTGTTCTATAGCCTTTGAGACTTCAGCTGCAGCCAGAAGTGTGTTTCATATAGAAACGGTGATTGTACTTACTTGAGTTTTCTTTCCTCTGGTGATTTGAGTTTTTGCATTTCATTTGTCAAAGCAAAACATCTAATCAAGCGAAAATCAAACACGAGGTTTCCTTTTTCTATGTATGTGTGTATGTGTGGGCATGTGTATGCCAAGTAGAGATGGGGAAAAAATCCTTTGCATAATAAATGTCTTTAAGCTGTAGGCCATTGGGCAGTCTTGAGGGCCAAGATCATAATATCCTTGAATGGGAAGGGAAGCAGAAGGGAGGAAACTAAATGGTAATCCTGTTACAGTTTTTACTGGAGTCATATGAGTAGTATGTCTTCAACTAAAAAGGTCAGAAATCTATAGGAGACCTCTTCCTCCATGCTAACCTTAAAAAAACCCTGGTCATTGGATAGTATGATTTCATAGTTCCACATAGCTTATGTTTTTTCTAATATTTCTCTTAGAAGGAAGGGGCCTTGGTATTCTTTAACTTTTTATGTGGTTTTCTCCAATCTTTTCCTATAGTCAGTGAATGTCCTGCCAAGAAAGCCCCATGTACGTACCTGACTCCACCTTACTCACAGAAATGTGTCCTTAACAAGGGGACTATGCCACCTGTAGTAGAGATACTATGTTGTAGAAGTGACTGACCTTTCCTCATGGTAGGAAGCAGTGGCTTCATACAGAAATGACCCTCTCTATAAGTAATCCTGGCAAGACACTCCTGAATAGGACGTAAAACATTGGTTTGAAGCTGCTCCTAGAATTTGATAACAAAGTCTTGGGGACAGTACTCTAGGACTGCAGCCGAGGTTTTCTTAGAGTTTTCTCCATTTCTTCTTTTTCTTAGCTCAGAGCTGTGTGCCCTACAATAACAAAAAAGAGCATAGAAACAGGCTTTCTGGACTGAGACATGTCCGAGGAAAGATTGTAGGGTGAAATTCCTCCACTCATTTTGCCAATGCAGCACTTGACTTAACACATTGCCATAAACTTTCCAGCTTTAGCACTTTGTTCCCTGGGAGAAAATTATTACAACACAATGTTTTACATTGTGCTGTAGCCAAGCTTCACAGATCCAAAGCTATTTAGAAATATTGTGCAAAAGAGGAGCATGGACTGAAAATCAGAAGGGATTGCAAACTTCAATACTTCTCAAAATTGGAGAGATTAAATACTGGAGTCCCTAGTAGTTCATAAAGGCTAGGGACAGACATTTCTTATAAACCAATTTAAGTGATCAGAAATTGGTTTAAACCTGTAACAGAATAGAAGTTCAGTGCACATAAACCAGTTTCAAAATGGCTGAAACTGGTTTAAGATAAACCTGGTTGAATGTAGTATCAGACCTAACTGATTTGGGTCAAACCATTTTATGCAATGTCTGTCTCAGACCCCTTCCTGGTTTAAGTTAAACCAGAGTCCCCCAGCACCGCAGGTGCTTTGCGGCTCTGGGCTGGGTTAGGCTAGACTGTGCTGTCTGCTCCAGTGGAGCAGGGTTGGCCCCACCCCTATCCCTCCTAGGCAGAGCGCTATCACTGCTCTGGCTGGCTGAGGGACTGCAATGCCTGGCAGGTTTCCCCCTACCGCTGGGGCTACTCAAGCAGGGATCCCCTCCCCAGCCCCTTTCCCAGGGTAGGGACTCAGCATCTCGTCATGCCTGCCCCTTCGCTCCATGTTTGCTACTTCTGAGAGGCGTCTGTGTAGGTCTCCAATTTCACTGGAACAAAGGGCAGACAGTTAGTGGGATGTAAATGCAAATGCACCCTGAAGATAAAAAGAGCTTGAAACTAATGAGAGAGATGTTTTCTTTTGTATGGCTTGGGGAGTTAAAAAAATTGTCCTGACAAGCAACTTGCTGGGTGCAATCCGTCAGTCTTCAAGAGGGGACAGAGAGAGGTATTAGAAATGAGCTGGTTTGTGGACGGTCTGTAGAAGCAGGGAGACAGAGATTGAAAAGCTCAGTATCAACAGATGCTGGGTCTAGCAACATTCCTGGCCCTTGAGCAGTGAGTGGGAAAAGCGTAGGACGGTGAAGGCTATGTGGAGGTTTACACCCCTCCCTAATCAGTGTCCTACTGAGGCCTGGCCATGCCCCCCATCAGCTCAGCTCTATGGAAGGGAAGGCAGGACTGCTCTAGCATCTTTTGGCTTCTAGACTGAGCTACTGTAGGCATGTGCCTGCATTTCTGGAATGAAAAGTGAATGTCTATCCACCTCCAAATCAACTCATTGCAGGTTAGACTAACCTGCAAAGATTGAATCAATTCAGGTACAGGGTTTTTGAATGTCTGTCCTTAGCCAAAGGGACTACAAACCATCCCATTGTAGAAGGTCAAGTTATGCTAATCATCCTACCCCACATGGGGGTAAGAAGCAGCTTAGGACACTTCTGTGATAGGAGATTAGACTCTGTATGTATGCAAAGAGCAACTTTTATTTCAGGCAACTGTAGACTGGCCCCAATTGCCCACTTGAGAAATGTGTTATTTGTATGTATTCTGAGACAGAGAGGAGATTACATCAAACCAGTTTCACTGAAAAACACAGCTGGAAGAATAATTACTAATTTTTCTGTGATATTGTAACACGGTCCAAGGGAAAACAAAAATACTGTCAAATTCTATGTCAATCTCTGTGACATGAAAGACCAAAATCTCCAGGTTTAAAGTGATGTAATTTGAGAATATGCCTCATTTTTGTGTCCTCTGGAAGCTGCGAGGCTGGTATTTTGTACCTTGATGTAGCAATTGGTGGAACATCATAGGGACAGTATTGATGAAGGAGGATATGTGGGGGTTTGAATGGCTCTGTGAGGGTTTCCTCCTTGATAAGAGTACTATTTACCATAAATGACAGGCCAGCCCAACTGGTGGGAAAAGATATTTTCCTGTTTTTTTTTTCATGGTAATTTTCTAAAATATAACCCCATATAGAATGATAGATCTGACATAATCTTGTCTGCTTCCTCCAGCCTTGTCTGTTTGCAACAGTTATTTCTTCCTCTTGTTGTTTGCCTTCACTTTAGGCTTGAGTGAATCAAGCCAGTAGTTTCATCCTAGTTTTTAATCCCAGATATTCATATCACAAAATCTGTCATAACTTACATAAATATTTGTCGCAACCAAAAGAGTAAACTCCCTTGTTATTCCCTATTTAAGAATGTTAAATATGAACAATAATTGCATAATTCTTACATACTTAATACATACTAAGGACTATGAAGATACAAGGCAAACAAAATACAAGGCATTTCACAATGATAGGTGTTGAGAAAGGTGTACACATATTAGAAATACCCTGTTGGATATAGTGTATGTAAAATACTCCCATGTTGCTTCCCATGTTTTCCATATTCTGAGGATAGACAGAAGGCTTCATTTCCCATGACAAGCCAAGGCTTTAAATGTCAGGTGTACTAAATTTCACTCAGAGAAATAGGAACAGCTACACGTCTTTCAGTGCAAAAAGGGCAGCTCTCTCATCTGTAGCAAATAAGTTGTAAAATTAGCACTCAGCATCAGCCTCCATGTTCCACAGCCCCATAAATGTAATTAATGTTCAGCTTTAATCAATATTCTTTGACTTGGAATAGTTGGTTGGGGGCCAAGGGGCCATGCGTTCTAAACACATCTCCAATGACTGTTTGTACTTCTGCTTATTTTAAATCCTCTGAGACTGAGCAAGGCATACTCCTTAGTCCCCAGAGGGAGGTAAGTACCATTTCCAACCCTTATTAGAAGAAACTATCTGAGGTGTTGAAGAATCTATGTCTTGTGAAGGCTGAATTGGACAAATACCTGGCTAGGGTCATCTGACCCCAGCACTTTTTCCTGCCCAGGGCAGGGGTTCAGACTTGATGATCTAATAGGTCCCTTCTGACCCTAAAATCTATGGAATCTATGAACATAGAAAGTTATAGCCACTCTACAAACATATTTCAGAATAACTATGCTAGGTACTTCCAATGACTAGAGTTGCTTTACAGGCTGTTGGGGTTTTTTTCTGGGATTGGTGCTATATGCCTTATCTACTTAGAATTTGCCACTTACATGACCTCACAAAGACAATAGACTGAATTTCCTCTTCTCTGGAAGCTTTTCTGGCAGGGAGGGAAGTGATTTGCAGAAGATGTGTCAGTGGAGGAAAGGCAATGACCTGAATTACTCCTTGTAGAAGGGGTAGCAGTAAGATGCTGCACTAAGAGCACCGGTGCAGTACGAGATAGAAATTTTGCTGCTGGAGGATCTAAAGAACATTTGTAGAGGCACTGCCTAATTCATTACTGATGGATGAAAAGTGGCTTGCTCCCTTAGGGATATTATTTTCCCTCTTCTCTCAACGCTTGCATTAGGCTGTATGTTGAGGGACAGAGGGAAGGGTATGCAACATCTCTGTTCAGTATATGACACTGTCATTTGGGGCCAACAGCTGGATACCACTCCATGACAGCAGGTGTCCTCCAGGAACTTTATTGTCAGGTGGCTTTCAAAGGAGTAGGGCATTAGCTACTCTAACTTTATAAGAAGATCCAGTTATTTAAGATGTTCTGGAGGGTCAAACCCTTGTTTTAATGTAGGGTACCATAAGGATTTCTGAGACCTTGATTTCTAAGTGGAATATCTGGAGAAAATTGCTGAGATTGCAGCATATAAGAAAGAAAGCTTATTCTGCAAAGGGAAATGATACAGGCCGCGTCTACATGAGCAGTTCTTACTGCGCAGTCAGCTGCTCATGTTGACATGGCTTGTATCATTTCCTGGTATCAGTGCAGTTGTGTCACCATCACAGTTCATGTCCATTGATGCCATATCACCGTAGCAACAAGATATGGTGC
>JAGPOW010001296.1:123978506-124023759 GCA_030014935.1 Caiman crocodilus
AAAAAAAAGTAATTCATACAAACAACTGTACTCTGTTTCCTTTTTCCACTAATTAAATTCCACAAATGAGTTTAAAAGTGTGAATACAATCAGATTTTGCCTTGCCAGGGATATTGTGATAGTACAATGATTATAGTACTACCACCGTATTTATATAGCTAAAGACTGGCACTCTGCGACTGTTGAAAAAAAATACTCGTATAAAGAAGATGTCATAAACTTGTTATTCTATTCTGGATTGTTTTAAAGCAAATGGGGTAGTATGTGACAGAAGAAATGACAGGCAGTTGAACAAGGGGTTTATTTTGTCTCCTTGGCCTCTGACTTACTTGGATCAAAATTTGCTATAGATCACAGCTGCTGAGTATTTTACCACGAGATATAGGTAATGAGTTGTAGTCAGACTGTAAAAATAGCCCCCAGGCTTCAACGCAACTTTGTTTTTTCTTCTGGCAAGAGATAATAATCACAGAACTGAAATCTTCTGGACTATATCTCTCTCCCACTGACTTTACGGTGTTTGTTCTTAGTGTGAGATTGTAGTTCTTCATTTGCTGGTAACACTGACGCAAGTCATATGTTAAGTCTTGATACACTGAGCTGAAAAGTCACTCTCCCCTTTTCAAGGTAAGTCATTCCATACAAAATTAAAGCTGACAGTATTCTCTTTATTATTATTTCTTGATTCAGTAGGAAAAGAGATCCTAAAATATTTATTTGAAAAATAATACAAAACCACAAGAGCTGGAAAAGTTGTTTCTTTAAACACGGTCAAGCTTATTATGCATATTTTTAAAAAGGTATTCCCTTCCCTTGTATCTGTTGTTTTCAGCTTTCCTCATTTTATTGCATCTTATATTATTTGATGGTTTTACTCAAGCTCCAGTTCCTGGAGCCATGTGAATACTTGAGAACTACAAGTACTACTATTTTTTAAAGAAAAGTCAATTTGTAGCACTCATTGGTGCAGAAAAAAGTTTGAAAATATGACTCTGATGCACAACAGAAGATTAAAACAGAAAGAACAATACATTTTAAAGACCCTTCAAATGTATTTTTAATTATCTTGTGTTTTTTTAAGATAATCTCCTAATTTTCCTGGATATGCCTCATGACTTAGAAAGAGTTAAGATTCCCAACACAGAGAAGTTTCAGAATCTATTTGACTTTTGCTTTTTACATTGTTTACCATTTTCTTTTTTTTTTTGCCTTTTACAATGAGCGTAAGAGAAGTCACATTCCCTTACAAGATCTTAGGGCTCCGGTATTTGAGTGTAAATGGTGCAGGGCAGAGTTTATATATTGGAAAACAACAGTCTAACAGAATTGAAAGAAAAACAGTTACTCCCAGTTCTGTTATTGCTTGAAGCTTTTTATAAGGATTACTTCTAGCAAATCTTAACTTTGGGCTAATTTTTTGTTCTTTTAAACAGGTAATCATAACAAATGCATAACTACTTAATGGAATCAGTAACAGTTAAGAGCATTTCACATGTTTCTCAATATTTAGTCCCAGAGTGTTGAAAGTCAATTTAATCAGTACAGTAAATGACATTTTAAAGAGAATGGAGAGCAACTGGTAAAAAAACCAAAAACCAAAAACCTTATCTCTATATTTAGTTTTCTAGTTGGGTGCTTCTACTAATACTGAAGTCAATTCACTTATATTTTGTCTTATGATAGTCCATTTTTTTACGCTGTATTCTATTTTGCATAATGCACATAATAGTCTGAACTGGACTTCTCTACAGAAATGAGCAGAATGTGGTCAATTGCCATGTATTATTTTGAGCCCTGTATGCTGCAGTCAGTGATAAAACTAACAGCTAAAGGTCACATCACAAACTCTATCTGCGGTCGCATGTTGTTACTGACCTTGGAGTTATCTGAAAGTGATTAAGTCAAAGCTGTTGGGTAATGGTTAAGTTGAATTGCATAAATTGGAATGTGTCTAGGCTACTATTGCATTGTATTTGGTGGGAGATGGTTAGTACTTTATAATTACAATGTTTTTCAGTTGCAAAAGTAGGGAATAATGATTCAAGTTATTACTAACCAATTAGCAGATACAGGTTACTACTTGTATAGATTCATAGATTTTTAAGGCAGAAGGGACCATGAAAGCAACTAGTTAGATTCCCTGCCTAGCCCAGAATTTCACCAGAGCTGGCTGAAGTGACTGTGATGGAAGCATATTCATTAGAGAATGTAATTCGAAAAAAAAAATCCAAATACTTTGTGCAATTGGTTCAGTTATAATAATGTTGAAATGTCCCATCGTAACATTTTCTGGAATGAAATGCTTCTATTTTTGTCTATTTTTTCAATTCTTTTAGATATAAAAATACAAAAGGAAATCCAAATTCAAATTAAATTATTGACTCCAAACAGAGTACTCTGTTCTTCCCAGCTATGGGATGGTTAATAAAACAGACCCACTGCCTTATTGCTACTGAAGTTAAGGTTAGGTAAAGTAACATATTTGCCCCAATTTGGAACAGAGCAAAATTTCAAAATCATGAACTCCTGTTTTATGAAGTGGAATCTGTATTCTGTACTGCTCAAGATTTCACACAGACGCACCTGCACACAACTCATTGACTTGTATAGTCAGCTTGTAGTTTGACTAAAACATATCTTCCAGAAGAGCAGGTAAGCCCCTATTTGAAAAGGTAAATATGACAACTGATGGTAATTTGGTTTAGTAATTGGTTATAATGCTTAATCATCTTCATTGTAAAAAAGCTGTGCTTTGTTTTTAACTTGAATTTCAAACTTGTGTCCAGTTAAAATTTCCAGTAATTGATCTACTAGATTGTTTTCATAACTTTACATTTTTAATATATTGAAGGATGGAGAGTCCACAACTTCCTTGGTTACCCCGTTCCAATGTTTAACTACTCTCCTTCCAACCCTGTGACTATGTGACCCTATTGAAATATCCAGGGATGATTAGCATCTGGGGATGGGATTATAAACCAACTGCTGAACAGAAAGGTGTGAATTGTGGAATGCTGTCCCAGGAGAGATGACATTTCAACGTATCTTGAGATAGGCTTGGTGAGAAAGGACAGCAGTGTAGCTAACCTAGTGATAAGAGCCTTTTGAATCTTTTAGGCTAGGGACAGACATTACACATAAACCAGTTTAAGTGATCAGAAACTGGGTTAAACCTGTAACGGAACAGAACTTCAGTGCACATAAACCAGTTTCAAAATGGCTGAAACTGGTTTAAGATAAACCTGGTTGAATGTAGTATCAGACTTAATTCATTTGAGTCAAACCGGCTTTTGCAATGCCTGTCCCAAACCCCTTCCTGGTTTAAGTTAATACAGAGTCTCCCAGCATCCCAGATGCTTTGTGGTTGGGCTGGGCTAGGCTGTGCTCTCTGCTCCAGAAAACAGGCTGTCCCCACCCCTCTGTTCCCTAGTAAGTGCTCCGGGGGGACTGCAGGCACAGCCCCAGCCTTACTGTAAGGTATATCCTGCAGCTTTCCAAGCTCACTTGTGGTTCTTGCTTACGTAGTCTTCAAAACTGCAATCAGTATTCTAGTAGTAGTGTTACCAGCTCTATACTCAGAAGTGAAATCACCTCCTTCCTCCACTTCAGACATCCAGCTGTTTTATTACACTTGCATTGCATTTGGTGGAATTCTCTCTTGCACACCTAAGTGATAGTTCTCTAGTTGTCTACCTGGACAATTTTGTCCCCTGCTTTAAACTCTGCAGGTGTAAGCTTGCATTCTAACCTACAGATGAACACCAGAGCTATATATATGCTCGAATTCCAGAAAAAAATATTTGGTGAGAAGGACCCTCCCACGTTTTACCCCCACCAGCTCAATGCATATGTCACTTGCCGAGGAAACAATAGAACTGCATTTTAGACCTTGCTCACCCAAAATGCATTCAGAACTGTACCTGTCTGATTTCTATGTTGGGAAGACAGAGTTCAACCCACCTTTAAGAAAGGGTGTCCAGCTTTCTGAGTGTGCTAAGTATTCAGCTGTTAGGATTAAAATCCAGAAGGATCCTGTTCCTCCTTCTCCCTGCAGTCACATATCTAAGCACTACTTTTTTAGGCCAGTCTACCAGCATGTGGCCAGAAGAGATATACGTATGCCTGCCTACTCCATGTATATGCTATTGCACATGATCAGTGTATACATACATACTTAATGTATTCACTCTGTCCATGAAATATTATAACTGCCTGCGTGTAAGTGATACTTTTGGCTGAAAAACTGCCAGTTACACATGCAAAAAGTGAACGGGAACTCCACCTATGGATGCTTCTCCAGCTATTACTTTCCAAAAATGATTTTTTAATATGTTCAAAGTGTCTCATGATGCTGTGGGGGAAAAAAAAAGAGAAACAAAATTACCAGTTTGCCAAGGAATGGAATGAAACATTTAAATACGATAACTGATAAATGCCAAGTTACTGAAATAAAAATAATCTTCTTGGCAACACTTCTTTAATGAAGGGACCAGCACAAACATGTTGGTTTCCTATCTGTTTTCCCTTTTGTACTTTGTACTTTGTTCTCGAGATTGTGAGCTTTTTCTACTCTCCAATTTTGTTAGCAGCTTCTCTCAGTAAGAACTGTTTGTACATTGGGACCACGAAGGTATAACAGGATTCCCTGGCTAGAAGAAAGAACGCATCCACTACCAACACACGTCCTGGAACAGGCGCAGAATGGGCTGCAACAGAAACTGTGGTCTACTCACTGGGGCTATCATTGGAGCAGTGCTGGCTATCTTTGGAGGAGTCTTAATACCACTTGGCGATTACTTTATTACCAGTACAATAAAGAAGGTAAATATGTGATTTCCTTTCGATTTTTTAAATGTGGTTTGGGGTTATTTTAAAAGATTGCTTAGATTGTAACCGTTGGTCTGATACACAATGCATTGAGAAACCTGGAAAGTTATTAATCTCTGGGAATTCAGGCTGTAGCTGAGCTTCTGGGCAGCTGATATGTTTATGTTCCAACCTAAGTTCATTTGCATGCTTTTATTTTCCCTTGTTTTCATGCTTAGCATGAGGGAAAAGTGATACAAAATATAACATTAAAGATGAATTTCCTGATGAAAAACTACAGCAGTTGGAGAATCAGACATTTTAAAACTCAACTCTTCTCTTCTCTTCTCGGCTAGGGACAAAAATGACACATAAACACGTATAAGTGACTGGAAATTAGTTTAAATTTTTTTAACACAACAGAAGTTCATGTGCTTTTTGAAAGCACATCAACTGCTTTCAAAAAGACTGAAACTGGTTTAAGATAAACCTGAAAGGATGTGGTATCAGACTTAACTGGTTTAGCTTAAATCAGTTTAGGACATAGTCCCTGCCCTGACTCCTATAGCAAAGTCCGCCTTGGCAGCAGGCAGCTTCCCAGGACAGGGAGCAATCTCCCACCCCCTGGTGGACGGCTGATCAGGATCAGATTTTGCTCCCAGGCAGTCATCTACACACGTGCTATAGTGCAGGTAACAAATTTACTCAGGATTAAGGTGATTTACTATGAAGTAAGCATGTAGATGCGCATGCTTGCTTCTTAGTAAGCAATGCTAATACAAAGTTAAACATCTCACAGAAATATGCCCACAGAGTGACTACTGTGGCTATTCAGGTATCTGTCAATGGGCTCATGATCTCAAGAATCCCACATCATGCATTTCCTCACTTGATCAAAGCCTTAAATACCAGTTGAGTAAAGAACGTGTGAAGTGCTGCATGGTTATGATAGGTGGAAAAAATGTTCTTTTTCATAGTGTTTACGTATTACGAAACTGGAGTTTGTTTTACGTTCTCAGTAGAAATGGATATTATTGGAAGTTCCCCAGTATCAGAAAGTCTCCATGCCTGGATTTTGGAATCCAGAGATCACAAATGCAAATACAAATATAGTGAGTTGTTCTGGGCCTGGGAGCCGGGGTTCAGTGAGGTTGAGACACTCTCAGCAATGAGCTTCACTAGAGCCTTGGCCTGCGAAGCTGTAATTCCCCTTCCTGCCTGGCAGGAAGAGCTGGACATGAACTGGCAGAAACCCAGGAACTTTTCCACTGGAGTCCTGCCTGGTTTTCAGTGGAATTTTGTTAAAATAAAAACATTTCTGTAAAGCTGTCTGAGTTTTACAACTCTGCAATATCCATCCCAAATTTTATTGCAATTTGCAGGTTTTTTTCCAGCCAGCTCTAGTGCTAGCTTTTTGGTTTGGGTTGGGTTGGGTTTTTTTAATTATAGATTCAGGGGGGCAAACATGAAATCAATAAATGACAAATTGGTTTATCTCACTAGTCATGATCCCCTACCTACCGATATGTTGATTTATGCCTAAATACATTTCTGCAAAAAAATCAACAATACTTAGAATAGTATGTCATTTTAAAAGATCAATTATATAACCTTGAAATTCATTCTAATTTTGCAAAATTAAATATTTATTTTTGGATAAACCAGAACATTGTTTCAATTTGTCAGGGCGTTTTTTAAACATTGAGTATTGATTTTGGCAACATTATTATATAGTCTATTGTTTATTTTATATGGATATTCCTGTGAGATCAGTTATACAATAAATATCCTTTGAAAATCTCTATTGGGTAAGAGTAGATGTGTGAGATCTTAACTTGCAAGTTACAGATGGAATAAGCTTTTGCTTCTTTTTATTTTATTTTATTATTATTTTTTTTGGTTTCCTTGCAGCCATGATCATTTATTTTAGCTATTTGAGTTTTTTATCATTCAACTTGTTGAATACATATACAATCGAGTTTACAAATGTATTTGAATCATGTTTGAATAGTTATTACAGGGTGTTTTGGATTTAAGATACTGGTAATGAAGGATCACTCTGTAGGAATGCTATAGTGGAGCTATATTGAAGTTCTGTTTGCAATGAACAGAAAGAAAGCAAAACTAGCTAATTCATTTTGAACTGTGTTCACCTGTCAGGCTAACAGGAACAATCAACAATAAAAGTTTACATGAGTCACCACAAACAAATAAAAGATTAAGATATGGTTGCCTATATGTAGACAGCTGGTCTGTTCAGTTGAAGTTGTTAAAAACATTTTGATGTACTTTTTTTCCTATTGGGAAAGGCTGTTTTTGTTGAAATCAACTTATTTAATTGAAACATATCAGTTTCAGCTCACATGGCTTTGAGAAGGTGTGTGAGATCCAGAAAGGAATATGTGATGGCATATCTACATGGCTGAGCTTGTGCTAGGGATTACTGCAGCGAAACTAAATCCCAGATATATGTAATGGAACTACACTACAACTGGATGCATGCCAATAAGCTCACTGCGTTCAGAGGCAGCCACCTACATTGCATCTTTCTGAGTATATAGCACATGTGAACTGGGTATGACAGACATTCAAAAAGCCCGGGGTGGAACTGATCTAAGATGCATGGTTTTCTGTAAGTGGTGTAGTTTAGATCAGTAGCAAACAGAACACATATTCACCTTATGGGGGCAAGAAGTGGAGCAGCAAATCTTAGACTAGGTCCACCATTTTTAAACCAGTCTGTGTGTGCCAAACTTCAGTTCTGTTACAGGTAAAGACTGGGTTCCAGTCACTTATACTGGTAGAAGCATAATGTCTGTATCTATCTGTAGAGCAGAGATGGGCAGAATGCAGTCAGGCCATTCTATCTGGCCCTCAGGGCTCCTAAAAAAAATTAGAAAATTAATATTTATCTGCCCCTGTCATGTGGTCCTTGATGGCTTGCCAAAACTCAGTAAGCAGCCCTCTGCCTGAAATAATTGCCCGCCCCTGCTGTAGAGTCTACCGTGTAGGGCTCCTGTGGGGACCAGGAATTAGAGAGCAAGACAAGTGGGGGTGGCACCCACCACTAAATTATGTCATACTGACCCATTTTGGGGGCACACGTCACCAATGAAGGGCATAAATGATGGGCATTTTTATTTCTGTGGCTCACCCTACAGCAGTCAGTGTTGCCACTGCTTGCCCATCTGCCAGATGTGGGTGTGTATCTGGTCCACAAGACTCCTCACGGTCTGGATCCAGCCCACAAGGAGGTACAGATCCATCTCAGGAAACCAAGGGAGTTTGACATCCCTGATGTTTGCCTTTCAGCTGCTTAGGGCTGAATGTTGGTAGTCTTCACAACTAAAAGGAATAAAACAGTCGTGAAGTAAATGGTGATCGGCATTTATTTATATTCTGCAATCACCAGTCACTCCCACACAAATCCAACTTCCTTAAAATGGGGAAGTTTGGGGTGCACATAGAAACAATATTAAAAATCCTTGTGAATAAGAAGTGCTGGTCGGGCTTCAGGTTCAAAGAAATATTAGGAACAGAAGCCTAGCAGGAAAAGCATTTAGTTCTTTTTTTTCAGATTTTCCTGAGTAAAAACACCAGGATTAATTCTGGTTAATTCCCAAGAGCAAATTGATTTTTAATAAACCTATTGATTTTTATTTCCAAACACAGATTTTGGTTTTTCAAAGGGAGACATGCTAACTTGTGAGGTTAGTACATGCAAACTTATGCATTTAGAAGTTTGACCTTGCATTCCCCCATTATCTCCTAGATAAGGTCCTATGGAAGGTATTTTGACCACGTGGCTTTAAACAAAGTCCGTACTGTAAGTGGGGCAGAAAGGATTTCAGCCTTATTAACAACTACATGGATGATGCCATAAACAGGGACTCAAAATACTCTTAGGATTGCTGTTCCAAGCATTTCTAGCCCAGACCTGCTTGCCTGTACCTTAGATCCTCTTTCTGTAGTGAGTGTCCCTGCGCAGTGCTGGTGGCAGACGTGGAGGCACAGGCCTACCTTTGAAGGATTGTTCCACCTCACCCTTGCATTCTTGGGAACTGCACCACTGCTGCTGTGGCAGGATGCCATGCAAAACAGCAACAGCACCCATAAGCTACAATGCTAATAAAGGTCTGGTATAGTTAACCCCAACTCACAACAGCAGGTTTTAGGGTATCTGCCCTTTAAGGGCATCCCTCCAAGGTAATTGGCAGTAGCAATCAAAGCACTGGCTGTGATCCACACACTGGATTTATTCCCCAAGTGTAACTTCAGCCTATTTATAACCCAAGTACAGAGGGGACCAGGGGAAAGAAAAGTGCCTGCTACTGCATAGCAGGGCTTTTGGCCAATTGCTTCCACACAGAGACGTGTTGGGGAAAGTAATTATATTTCCTGAAGAATTTCAAGATTGGGAAATTTGGCCTTGCAGAATTAAATAAAATTCCGCAAAATATTGTTTTGGATCCATGTAAACATTTTGTTTGGATTTTATGATTTATTTATTTAGTTTAGTTTGTGTTATATCCAAGTAGACAATATGGAAAACAAATGAAAGTGTAAAAACACTTCTGGACAGAAAAATTAAAGTGTTTCATTCCCAACTTGCCCCATTGCAAATTGTCAGAACTTTTCCTTACCTTAGCTAGGAAATTGCATTTTTGGCAAAATTAACATGATTGCTAAAATCTTTCCATTATAATGGTTTTGCACACTTTTCCAAAGTTTGATTTTTCTTCAAATTTTTCTGAACAGCTTCACCCGGTTTCTGAAAAGCTCAGAAGGGGGTGTCTAGACCAGTGGAAAACTTATTACCCATCACTTACATGCAGTTGGGGTGACATGAGAAATGAGTCAGTACAATCCATACAATGCCCTTTTTAGGGCCAGCTCCTGCTGAAAAAAGAAGCAGGTTTTAGGTAAATGCTGTTAGCCTGCTCTAGTGTTAAAACAGCTCAGCAATTGTGTGTCCCACTTTCCTATCAAGGTAAAAGCCTCATATTAAAGTTAATATGGCATAACAAGCCACGTTCTTTATGAACTGTAGTAATTACTGTACTCAAAATCTTTATTGTACACATTGCTACTGGCCCTCTATGGTCCAATTCATCTTTCACTTGTGTTGGTTGAGAAGAAATTACTTCCTACATACAGTAGCAAATGCAAAAAGAGGATATGACCGTACTTGTCTCTCTTTTTTCAAAATCACAGTAATAACACCCTAATTCTTCAGTGTCAACTCAGGCCTCAAAGTTGACTTTCCATTGATCTCAAAGAGCAGTTTTCATGTTCATGGACAGAAAATGTCTGTGGGATATGACAAAAAGCTTGCTAGGAACTTTTTTCCAACTACTCAGTCATCTAATAAAAGATATCACATCTATCCAAATAACCTGTTTGCCTATGTCCTTAGATCAATCTAGCTACAACCAAAAACCTAGACATACCAGGGGTCACTTAAGCACAAACTGAGATAATCAACATGGAAATGTTGACTTTGTAAGGAACTAAAATCTTCTGACAACCTGGTCAGCAACATTCACAAATCAGCAATTCTTAAATCAGTAATTACAGCACGCCAGAGCACGTCAGAGTGTGGTTATTACCTCTCCAGCAGACTCCAGTGTTGTGTGTATCAGCATCTCTGCACTGGAAAATGGTGGTGGGGTGTGTTAAACTAAAGCTGAGCTTTGGAAAAGATGAGCTGTAGTTCAAAGCACCCCACCACCATTTTGCAGCATGGATACACTGATACACTGATGCACAGAGTAGTACAATCAGCACAGTGTAAGCAAACCCTGTGCCATTAGAACTAGTTAATGTGTACTTTAAGGGGGAACAGACTAGTAAGTGCTTTTCGGGACAGATGACTTTGCTTTCATTGCCAAAAAAGTGCATTTTTATTATAGAATGATTAACTAATGAGATTACTAAAAAACATTGCTTGAAACAAGGCATCTGTAGTTTTACTGTGAGAGAAAATAAGCAAAATCAAACACAGAAGGATTGATTAATTCTGCTAACCAGCTGCCAGTAAACACTACAGAGCTTGTCTACAATCCTAGGTGTGGTAAGCTATGGTGCTGAATCACCCTGCACTTAATGCCTGGCTAGGGACATAAAGTACACATAAACCAGTATAAGTGATTGGAAACAAGTTCAAATCTGTAACACAGCAGAAATGTAGTGCTCATAAGTTACTTGCAAAAAGGCTGAAACCAGGTTAAGATAAACATGGATAGATGTAAGATGTAGTATCAGCCTTAACTAATTCAGGTTAAATCAGTTTATTGAACTATTGTCCCAGATCCCCTGCAGGTTCAAGTTAATTTATGGTCCCCCAGCATCCCAGGATGCTTTGCACCTCCCCCATAGCCCCTTTCCCCCTCTCAGGGTAGGCAGGGTAGCCTGGCCCCAAAGTGTCTGCTCCAGCCAAGCAGAGAGAAATGCTTTAACACCCCCCCCCCACTTCTGATCTGAGCCAGTGCAGGCATGTGGCTGCATTTTTGGAAACAAAAGTGAACGTCTGTTCACTTGCTTATCTATTCAATCTACGCAGTTTAGGTTAACCTGTGAAGATTTAGATGATTCAACCTCAAGCTAAGATGCCTTTGATAAGGCAGTTAGTTACCTCACACTTAGTGTGTAGTAAAAGAGGTCCAACTGGGGGCTAATTCAGGGTAGCTGGTGCACTGCAAATTCAGGCAATTGCTTACAGTGCACTGAGTTTCTTACAAACCCAAGGTATCTTGTCCTAACCCAGAGCCAATAGCCAGAACATGTTGGGTAAGTATAGCAGTATCATTCATCTCATTCATTCAGCTCTGGAATGAGAGAGCAGGGGCTCTGACCGCCCCAATCAGCTGGTGAGCTCAGAGCTCCCTGTGGGCAACACTTCTACCAATGCAGCTCAGTATGCCGCTAGACTTCTTTGGAACGAGGATACACTGTTGGCTTATATCTAGCCTATTGCCCACTGTAACCCCCAGGTCCTTTTCTGCAGAGCCGCTGCTTAGCCAGTTGACCCCCAGCCTGTACTGGTCTTTCTGAATCCTAGCTCTACCCTCCAGCAGATCTGTTACTCCGCACCCCTGCCTGACACCTTGGTGTCATCTGCAAACTTTCTGAGGGTTCACTCTATCCAATATTCCAGGTTGTTGATGAAGATATTAAACAAAATCAGCTCCAGGAATGAACCCTGGGGCACTCCACTTGATACCAGCTGCCAACTAGACATTGAGCCCTTGATTACTGCCCTTTGAGCTTGTACTTTAGCTTCCTTGAGAGAACGTGGTGGGAGACCATATCAAAAGCCTTGCTAAAGTCAAGGCATGTTATGTCCACTGCTTTCCCTACATCCACAGAGCAAGCCATCTAATCATAGAAGACCATCAGGTTGGTCAGGCATGATTTGCTCTTGGTGAAGCAGCCATGCTGGCTGCTTTGAATCACTTGGCTAGTCCTAAGCAGCTCTCCTCCAAATGCTTAGAAATGGATTCCTTGAGGACTTGCTCCATGATTTTTCCAGGGACTGAGGTAAGGCTGACTGGTCTGTAGTTCCCTGGATACTCCTTGTTCCCTTTCTTAAAGATGGGCGTTATATTTCCCCTTTTCCAATCACCTAGGACCTCTCCTGATCTCCATGATTTTTCAAAGATGATGGCCAGCATCTCTGCAATCACATTGGCCAGCTCCCTCAACACCCTTGGATGCATTATGTCTTGTCCCATGGACTTATATACTTCTAGCTGTTCTAAATAGTCCCTAGCCCATCCTTTTGCCACTGTTGTCTGCTCACCTCCTCCCCAAACTGTGCTGGCAGGTTCGGTAGTCTTGGAGCTGACCTCGCCTGTGAAGACTGAGGTTAAAAAGGCATTATTGTAGCCTTTTGTGCATCTTGTCACTAGGTTAACTTCCCTATGTAGTAAGGGACCCAGACTTCCCTAGATCTTCCTTTTGTCACTAACATACTTGTAGAAACTCTTCTTACTCTTCATGTCCCCCTGCTAGTTGCAACTACAATTGCACTTTGGCTTTCCTGATTCCATCCCTGCATGCCTGAGCAATACTTTTATACTCCTCCCTTATTGTCCAACTTTCCACTTCTTATAAGCTCCCTTTTCCCATTTTAGCTCACTGAAGAATTCTCTGTTAAGCCAAGGTGATCTTCTGAATAGGAAATAAAGAACTCTGGCTATCTAATTCCAGCCCCAATGTAATCCTTTTGGTCACTTCTATATAGTTAAAACACTATGCCTGGCAGCAGTTTTCATGCATGTTGTTTTGCTTTGTTCAGGCTGCCTCCTAAAAAGGGAACTGGGAGCCATGTGCTTAGGGGTGACTAAGTCGTACTGCTGATTGACAAGGAAATTAGGTCATCCCTTATGCTATTTAGCTTGCCTGGGTACCACAGTACATGTATTGTATAGACTTGGCCTGCTTGGCCTTATAACTTGTCTTCATACAGGGCCATGCTGTACCAGGCCAATCATGCTAACCTAACTAAAGTGGCCCAGCTGTTTGAGAGCATATGCAGGTATATTGGTATAAGGTATACCACTAGACCTCTTCTATTATTATATGAATGTCTTCCTTGGGGGTATCATCATCATATAACAGTACAAATAACAGTATAATGATTCTGGTAACAAAATCATACCCCTAGCTGACGCAGGTATACTGGTACCGCAGCTGTGTAGATCGGACCTTGATAAAACCACTCAATCATTCTTTGTTCTTTCTTCTGAAAGGTTGGGATAATACATTTCTCATTGTGGGTAAGTCAACAAGTAAAAAAAAAAAAGGTTAGCAAAATATTCCTGAATTTATTTTAAATTGGAAAAGAATGTGCGCAGGATTGCCCCATGCCTGGAAGGCCAGCAGCCTTCACAAATTCTCATCTCGTTTGGAAAATTTTCCTGGATACATTTAACGGCTGGCACAGATCCCAGCAGACCTCTTTGCTACTTCTCCTGAAGCAGCAGGTTAAGACCTGGAATTGTTATAAAGTAAGTTGCATCTGGGGAAGCTACAAGCAATGAGCTCTCTGATCCTCTTTAGAATTGACTCTGTGCCTAAGGATGGGAACATGCAGATGAAATATTTGGAGGGAAATTTTTCAGGCCCACCCAAGAACGCTAATGCCAGTTCTGGCTAAATGATAACTCCTATGCTTCCTTCATAGAGCAGAAGAGATCAGCCAGATGAAGTGTCCCTGAGCAAGGTTCTTGGTAGGTGGGAATATTAGCATGCCATAGCTGGAGAATATCTCCAGGTTGTAGCTGTAATGGTCTAGAGGCAAAAGGAATCAGAACCCATGGTAGAGGTGTGATATCTTTTATTAGACCAAGTAGATTTTTGCAAAATAAAATGTTCTTTAATTACAAGCTTTCAGGCACAAGCACCCTTCTTCAGGCATTGGGCAAAAGATTGTAAAAGTTCTCCTGGCTAGAAATGAAATTTTGCATTTCATAAGACAGTTGAAGGTGTGGTAAAATCTCCTGTTTGGCACAGTTCATTTTATATGCAGATTAGGCTTAGAGAAAAGTTGAAATAGTCTGTTTACCTCCAAATTTGTTTGGTGGTAAGATCATGTTTCTACTCTGTGAAAAAATTAAAGATTTTTTTTTTCTTGCAAAAATTGAGTTGGCCTAATAAAAGATATCACCTCTACCATGAGTTCTGATTCCTATAGCTGGAGAATCAGTTTTCTGGTAGCACCTGGAGAACCAGTTTTCAGGTAGCAGCTCCTTAGATTTTGTTCTGACTTGCAAAAGCAGGTTGGATTTGCACCCATGGGCGCTGCTTAGATTCCTTAAGAAGGTAGAGAAGGAGGCAGAGATACCACCAAAAGATATCACCCATCCCTTTGCCACAAGGATGCTCTTTTTTCTGACATATAGCTGGTCCTACTGTCTTTGGAAAGGACTGCAAATCCACTCATGGACCTCCTCAAGCACCAGGTGATGATAACAACTACATACTAATACAGGGGGACATGCAGCTCTTTTCCCATTCACCTGGAGAATTCCCTGTGAAAATTAAAGCAAGTAGCTCTGTACAAGCATATTAGCCCTAGTTCTCTCCTCTGAAAAGGCTTTCTGAGAACTAAGGTCCTGCATTCTTGAGTTCCTATGGGGTTATCATTCTTCTTCCAAAATAGCATTATGACAGCTTCATCTTTTTTCCTGATCAGCTGACATACAGCTTTGCTCCTGGACTTTTGAGGATTGCACAATAACGTGGAAAATGTATTTTGCTGAATACAAGATCATAAACTAAAAAGTCAGCAAGTTTTCTGGGTTTCTGTTCCCTTTTGCACAAATATCCATAGACATAAATTGCTGCAGATATTCAAACAGCAGATTCAGTATTTTAAACTGTCACCGATGCATTTACAAATTAAGATACCCATGTGCTTTACTTAAACAAAGCAGCTATTTTAAGCAACATTGTTATGTAGGCCTCTCCAAGACAACCACATTCACTTTTAAACGAAGACGCTCCTAATTGCTGCCATCCTTTATGCAATTGTGGCATTTGCTGGGCAAACTGAAGTGGTTGAAAATGTGATGGAAAGAAAATCTGGAGAATTTTAATAGGCACGTCCCTCTTTCTTTGGAGCTCAGTGGCCTGATGCCAGCATTTTACAGTTTGAAGCTCCTTTGTGAGCTGCAATTTAATTGATTCATTTTGCACAGGACATTGTTACAAAGTCTTCACAGTTTGGCGGGATATAATTTTTCTACACTGCGAAACTTTTCAAGGCTTAAAAAAAATTGCTCATTCCTCAGAGGGACAAAACCAGGGGTGTAGACAGTTGTGAAAATTCAAAGCAAGAGTCTCGTTGCAAAAAAGCCAATAGCTTGTTGGTTGGGTTATTACTTGCACTATCAGAGGTGTAGCTTCAAACTGCTGAGCCACTTGTGTGACTCCATGGTCTTGAACCTGCACAATGCATCTTACCTGAGCATCTGAACGATAAAGAAGTTGGTGTATCTGGCTGTTTCATTTTGGCCAAGAATTCTATCCTGAACAGGAAGACTTTTCTGGAGAAAATATAGTCACACTGGTAATTTCTCACAAAATTATTCCACTTCAGTGAAGGTTCTTATGGATTTCAAGGGGAGTTATATTAAAAGTTACTTATACTAATGACTAGATTATGCCTTTATTTACATGTTGGAAGATCCACATTTTCAAGTGTTTGCTAACAGTTGTTGCTCTTGGTCTCATCTGAATGAAAAATGGCCTTTTGCAACTTGTTTGCAGGTGTTTTACTGTTGCATATTGCATTTTTTTCCTGTGATTGATAAAAGATTATGCAGCACTTATATGGATATCAGCATATTGGTTTATTTTTTGTTGTGGTTAATGTGGTTTTTGATATTGCCCTTACAGGAAGTTGTTATTGAGAATGGTACAATTGCTTATGAAAACTGGATTGTGCCAGGAAGTCCTGTTTACAGGCAATTTTGGATCTTTGATGTGCAAAATCCAGAAGAGGTGATGAATGGATCACGGCCAATACTCCGTCAAAAAGGGCCTTACACATATAGGTATGCAGACCCTTTTAATACATTATATCTTCTAGTGTAAATTTATTGAAAATGCTTCTGAATACAACATCTTCTTTGTGAGTCAAGAAGGTATATTTTCATATAACCCCCAAGAATCTGAATATACCCACAACTGTCTGGCATCCTGGTGCCTAGATTGGGTAAATGCACTCATATGCTGCATCCAGATGTACAGGCATGTGAAACTGGTGGTTCCACAATACACTCTGTGGCACCACGAATCTCATGAATTGCAAGTTAAACTGTGCGTAGTACTGCTAATTTGCAACGCTGGGGCAAAATTTGCTACTGAGATTTCCAGGTAGCCAACCCCCACCCTCCAAAAAAACCAAACAGACAGAAGCAACAATGGTGCAAAGCATGCGAAAGTCACATACACAAGGTCAAATGTGGATAAATGTGGAGGCACTGTCTCCACACACCATGGATTCCCTATGCTGAGGCACCCAGGTACACCAGTCAGCCGTTCCTTGGCTAGCTGGGTTGCAGTGTGCCTCAAGATGGGGGAGCAGGCAACCCAGGGTTGGCTGGGGCATGAGCCAGCTGCTCCACTGCTGGCACAGTGTGCCTCAACATGGGAGCAACCTTGTGCCCTAGCCAGCCACTCCTTAGCACCTTGAACTGGGTGGAGCAGCTCCAGGCTGCCCACTCAGGTTGATCTGCCAGCTCAGCATATTGCAGTACCAGGCACACATGTAAATGCTCTACCTGGGAGCAATAAACTCTGGTGTATTAATAGCAAGTGTAGATGTGTCTATAGACAGGTAATTAGTGCAAAACAATGCGTTTTTTATGTAAGAAATGCCTATTTGAACCCTGGGTTAACATGAAGCTAAGACATAATATATCACTGCTTTTAGTCAAGCTTCATCACTTTCTCACATGCTTGCATTACTCTTGACAATCCTGAACATGAAAAAAATCCCTAAAATCCTGAATTTCCTTTATATTATGAGAATTACAAAAATGAAATTTTGCTTTTTTAATTTTCCTCAACAGGTGATTTGGGTTGAAATGCATCCTGGGATAGGCAGATGGTTAGGGAACTCACCTGGGAAATAGGAGACTTTGTTTACTCCCTGCTCCAAACGTGAGTGGGGATCTGAGAACAAGGATCTAACCTCTCTGGTGAGTGCCCTAGCCAACAGGGCAGGGCTGCTCAATTTTGATTAGGCCAGGGGCCTGTATGCCACACAGGTCATACACGGTGGGAGCATGCTCCCAGGATCCCCCCTGCCATGTAGGTAGTACCAGCAGCCTGTTGCCCTCTCCCCTGCCATATCTACTCCTGAGTCCCCTGTGATCTGGACAGTGCTAGAGGTGTATGCCTTGCCTACCTCCACCATGTGGCAGTGGGAGACAGCTACAGGGCTGCATGCAGCCTGACACCAGTTGGACAGCCCTGCACTAGAGTATAGAGTAAAATGAGAGGCATGCCAGCTAGCTGTGAAATCCCTAGTCACCAGCTTTCATGGGTGCAAAGCCCAGTAGGCCAGTAGATTTACAATGCCTGCTAGGTCAGACTGTATCGGTCAGAGGGGCAAGGAGACCCCTCACCTGAGATTCCTGCTGAGTGTGATCCTAAGCAACCTGGCAGTGGAAGTGGTTCTCTGTATGCCTACTGGGTAAGGCAGCCTCTGAACAGCCCTTTCAAGGATCTCAATTACTCAAGTACCTAAACGTCAGCACTTCCCAAATATCGGCAACAAATTCCTATTATTTTATCTAAAAAAGGCCTATGAAGACAAATCCTAGCAGCTTCAACTGACCCTTCTGAGTATGATTAATTTCATCCAATCAAGGAACCTTAAAAAAATGACATGCTGAAACCCAGCTCATTTAGCTCACCAATTGAAAGTTGAATTGGAATATATGTGGGGAAATATTACATCGTGGGTAAATATCTGACTGAGGAGCAGGGAGGTCTTTGCAGAAGCAAAAGATATGCTACAAATACACTGCATTTTTACAGATACTCACTGTACTCTAAGGCTAGGGACAGAAGTTACAAATGACTAGACATTGGTTTAAACCTGTAAGAGGACAGAAGTTCAGCGCACATCAACTGCTCTCAAAATGGCCCAAACTGGTTTAAGATAAACCCGGTTGGATGGAGAATCAGACTTAACTGATTTAGATCAACCTGGTTTATGGAGCTTCTATCCCAGGCCCCTTCCTGGTTCAAATGAACCCACAGTCCCCCAGCATCCCAGTATATTTTGCAGCCCTGGGCTTGCGGTCTGCTCCAGTGGAGCAGGGACTGCTTTGCCCCTCTGCTCCTTAGCCTGCTTCCTGCCATAAGGATGGGAGGTTGCGAGGGGATCAGGGGAACAGATCCCCAAACCTCCCTCGCTAGGGTTTACACAGGACGTGGGGCCTCCCTTGTGGTGGGGGCCTCTGAAATTAAGCCCCATGAGGATAGTCCCTAAGATGAGGGCTTTTTGACTCTCAGCAGCCCTTCCCATCCCAGCTGCTGATTGCTTCATTGGCTGCCACAGAAGAGAAGGAGAAGAAGTCCTCCCAGCTAGATGCCAGCCTGTGCAGCCCAATATGTGGTCACCGGGGAGCCCCCCCTTGGGAGTCTTCCCTGCACCCCAGCCCCAGGAGCTGAGGGGAATTCTTCCCCTCCCAAACCCCAGAGCTGCTGGCCTCAGCTGCTGCAAGTCACAAGCAGCCTCAGGAAGAAGAGGGAAATTCTTCCACTCCCCTGCACTAATTTTGCCTCAGACTCACAGCAGCTGAAGCAAAACTGGCTGCAGAGGAGCAGGAGAATTTGTCTCCATCCCTGGTGCTGCCTGAGACTCTCAGCAGCTGAGGCAAGCAGCTCTGGGGTTTGGGAAGGGACTAATTCCCCTTGGCTCCCTGGGGCTGCCCCGGGCTGGGGGATCCTGGGCTGGGGTTGGAGGAAGCCCCCCAAGCTTGGGGTTCCTTGTTGCACCCATGCTGGGCTGCACAGGCAGGCCCCTGGGTGGAGGATTGCTTCTCATTGCCTTGGATGGCAGCAGCTGAAGCAATCAGCAGCTGGGAAGGGGAAGGGGAAGGGGAAATTCCCCTCATGTCCCCAGGCCAGGGGAAACGTCCTGGCAGGGAATGGGGGGACGGCTCTCCCAAGGTGCACCAGCACCTGGACAGGGGGCTCTTTAATCTTCTGTGGGGGGACAGCAGGGTGCTGGGGACATTTGGCTGGGCTGGCAATGGCTAGCAGGCTGGAAGACATGCTCTAGCACCCCCCCCAGACACACACACACCCCCCTACTAAACTGATCGTCAGTTCAGTTGGTTTTCAGTTCAACTTATGCAGCTTAGAGGAAGCTGCCTGGATCAAATCGATTCAGCCTCACGCTTTTTGCCTGTGTGTATTTAGCCTAAAAGGGAGGAATTTACAACGTGATCATAACAAGTGGCTGGTTCTTTTATTTTTGAGAGTTTGAAATAAAAATATATAATTGATTTTTTTTTTAAATCAGCTGGAGTGATATATTCGTGTTTCCAATTTCCAACTATGTTGTATTCTTATTTTGTATCTTAAGGATGCGCTATTTTCCCAAAATAAACATCACTCAAAATCCTGACCTCACGGTGTCCTATATGCTGCCAAACAGTGTTCGCTTTGAACCGACTATGTCAGCTGGGACAGAAAATGACACTGTTACATGCATCAATCTGGCTGTTGTCGTAAGTAGTTTCCCCATTTGGCTGCTGAAAGATTATGGGAAAAAGAAATAAATGCAACCCATATTAAAAACCTGCAGGATGGGCTCTGTCTCCCTGAACAGAGAGGACCTGATTCTCATTTATGTAGGAGTCCTTTGTAGAAGATCTCTTGACCAATGTGATGTGATTTGGCAGTGGGTATATTTTATACTTACTTTAAGGCTCTACAAGATTCCTGAATAACGTCCAGCAGCCTGAGTGCAAAACAGAACGAGGCTGAGGGGCAGATTACCATCAATAAAACAGAGCTAGCAGTGAAACCTGCTGATTTATTGATATATGGCAAAAGGAGATCACCGATCATTTTTAATAATATGAAATTGAATAGCAACTCTTCAGGACCACAGTGACTTCACCTAAGGTGCAACATTCACCATACAGTATAGTCTTTCCACACTGTTTGGCCAGTCTCTTTAGTTTGCTCTATAGGGAAAGGCTGGACTAACTCCCATGCCTATTCTATACCTGGCCTCCCTGCCACTGCTGCTAACAATGGTTCCAATTAGTGCCAGTGAGGCCACCCCGTCCCCTGAGCCAACCAGTCCTATTGAGATCACCGTTCTTTTAACAAAAGTATTTTGTCCAAGCAACATGGGACCTGATCCATAGAGTAGTTCTCTACTTGTTTTTGTCTGCCTGAACTGTTTGTGTATTAAAAAGACAGTGTATCTCTAATTTAGAGTAAGAACCAATGAAAAAAAGATACATTTTTTTACAAAAAAAGGGATTTTTTTTTTGTCTAAAACCCCCAGGGAAATCAGATCTCACCCCCCAAAATTTAAGTACTGTGCTATTGTTGTTGTTGCTGTTTAGTGGTAATTGGTCATTTTATAACACCAGTTTTTAAGCAGATGTTTTGCTTAAATTTTGGTGACACATAATCCTCCTATTTATACTAGAAGACTTTAATGTAATGGAGAAATAGAAGCAGTGGTCTTGGAGTTATACTGAACTGGGACAACTAGGACAAATTATTAGATCTCTATGCTTTTGGCATTGAGTGTTTCCACAGTGTTCTTGTTGATGATGATGATGATGATGATGAGATTATTTGTGTGTATTTTTATTAGTAGTACTACTAGCAAAATGCCCGTCATGAATTTGGAGGGTGGGGCAGGGACAGAGACCAGTGTCTAGCCCGCAGCCTCCCCCCACTGCTTCGGGTCCAGCCCTGCTCCTACCACTCCCACCACTGCTCTGGGTCTTGCCCCATTCTCTGCCTCTCCCACCACTGCTCTGAGTCATGTCCCGTTCCCCCTGCTGCTCTGGGTCCAGCCCTGCTCCACCCCCTTCCCTGCTGCTCTGCACATGATGGGGTGTGACTCAAGGCTGTGCAGGGGGCAGGGCAGTACATGGCAGTGGCACAGGGCACATGGGGGGATGTGGCATGTGGCTGTGTGATGGGCACATGGTGTGAGGTGTGTGGAGAGTGTGGTGCATGAGGAGAGGACTGTGCATCCATAGGGAGCTGCACAGGGAATAGGCAGGGGGGAGCACAGCTATGGCTGGCAGGTGCTACCCATGCCCCCCATGCCCGCACCACTCACGGGACCCTGCAGCTGCATCCCCCTCCCCACACCCTGTGCAACCTGTGGTCACAGCTAGTGAAGACTATGGGGGGAGGTGGGGTGTCATGGGGCACAGGGAGTGGCATGGCGTGTGGCTGCAGAGTGCCATTCAGGGTGTGGGCATGAGGAAGGCATCCCGCCCTGTGGCCATATGCTGCAGCTGGTGGACACTGCCTACGCCCACCCACCATCTTCCCTTGGAGCTGTCCTCAGGTGTGCACCACACTCACCTTGCTATGTCCCTCCCCTGTGGCCTGCAGCCAGCAGTTGCTCCCCACATGTGACCCCACTCTACACAGCACCCTGCAGCCATGTATGCTGCCTCCACTGCATGGCCCATCACCTGCAGCTAGTGGGTGCTCCTAAGAGATGGTGTGGTGTGCAGGAGGGGTGTGGTGCACGGCTGCAGGGTGCTGCACAGAGGGTGGGCATGGGAAGCGTGCCTCACCCCGTGGCCACGTGCTGCAGTCAGCAGGCGCTGCCAACTCCCCTCTTCCCACTGTCCTCACAGCACCCTGTCATCATGTGCAATGCTCCCCATTCCCGGCTTGCCATCACGGGGAGTGGGGGGGTGGTGGGCATGAATTGCAGCCATGTGGGGGGGCATGGTGTGTGGTGAGGGGAGTGGCACGCAGTCACCGTGTGCTGTGCAGGGAATGGGTAGGGGTGTGTGTGCTGCAGCTGTCAGGAGAGTGCCTGTGCCTCCCCTGCCCACTCCCTCCATGGCACCCTGCGGTTGCACCCCCTCCCCCCCGCATGGCCACACACCATGCCCCCACACAGGCGGTCCCACCATGTGTCCCTCAGTGGGGAGCACGGTTTGGCCCTGAATGCCTCCCCTCCCACCTCCACCTTTGCCTGTCTGGCTGGCTATCATAAGGCCTCACACATGCAGTTGGCCCAGAGCACTGCAGACAGACAGAGGTGGTAAACCTTTTATTATATTAGAATCATCATCATTATTACCATTATAATCACTACTATTACTACTAATACTAATTATAATTACCATTGTTATTATTCTCATTGTTGTTATAATATTTCAGGCTGCCCCTGCCCTATATCCAAGCACTTTCATTCAATTACTGCTAAACACTTGGATTAAGGCTTCCAATTCAGCCATGCTGCAGAACAGAACTGTGAAAGAAATACTGTGGGGCTATAAGGATCCATTCTTGGAGAAAGTTCCCTTCCCTATGGACTCAACAATTGGTGTCTTCTACCCTGTAAGTAAGATCCAGGAGAAAATGTTCAATTAATATTCTGTGGAAAGGGATCTGCTGTGTAAGGATATGGTACCTCTTGAAAAAAAAAACCAAAACCCTTCACACACAGATATTTGCATTACTTCATAGGAGGGTTAAACAAGGAACAAATAAATAATGGAAGTACTTGAGAGAACCCATCCCAAAGACCATGGTTCCAATCCTGCAAAAATATGCATACACACATGCCCTTACCTCCTTGGAGGCTCCCGCAGAAGTCAGTAGCTCTCCACAGAAGATATGAGGCTCTTTGGACATGGGCTTAATTTCAAGCATACAGCCTGTGATAACACTTTCTTAGAATGGGGGTCAGGAAGTTTCTCAGTAGCATTCTAGCCTGTGATCACTACAAGAGAATGCACTTTCTTCCATTTTGTTACAGAAGTGCAGTCATGTGTGTAGGAGGGAACAAATAGGCAAAAAACCACTAGGGTATAGGTCTAAGCCACACAAACATTTCATAGGAAAAACTGTAGGACAAGAGAGAGCAGCTCATTGCTGTAACCAGAATGCTTTTGTGTGGCAACAGGAAGAAATACAGATATTCAGCAAGTATGGAAAGCAGATGGCAACATATGGATCAATCAGCTGCTATCTGGGATAGTACCAGTGGGTAAGACAAGAGGTTCACGTTCTAGCACTTCCTTTAGCACTTCATTGGAATCTTTCCCAGATGATGCGTAAGCAAGAAGAAAACATTACATCATCTTCCCCCTCAACTGGGCCTGTGTGCCCTTGGGTCCCAATTCAGCAAATCTCTTAAGCAAATGGTTTACTGACATCCATCTTAGTTAAATGAATACGACTGTTCAGATATGCACATGCTGAGGCAAGTTCAGGCTTTTCTTCTGAATCAAATCCTGAGTTCCTTTCTGCTGTTATCATTATCACGGTTTATTCCAAACATTGCAGCCGCCATGCCAATAAAATTCATTAGGAGAAAAACCTACATGCGACATTTGCACAGTCAGGAAGACATTGAGAATAAAAACAATAAAGAAAGATGTATTCGTATAAGGTCTCATTGAAACGTTTGGACCAAAAATACTCAAACTGTTATTGTCTGTTCTTGTGTCTTGCAGTATAATGGAACATCTGATGGACCCTACAGAGTTTATAATGGGAAGGATGACATAAGCAAGACTGCAATAATTTATTCCTATAAAAACAAAAGGTACCATAAGCATTTTTTGTAAGAAAAATGGGCACATTTTCAAGGCGCAGCTTTATGAAGGAGAAAATGGGACAGATTCAGTATGAGTTACAATCAATGGAAAAATTTCCATTGACATCACTGACATCTGGATTATTATTGGTAGAACCATAGCTCTTAGCTGACTCAGTTTCACAACTGATTCTGTTTCTGTCTTGCACTTAAGACAGGTATGGATGTTGTAGTCAAGAAGTTGTTCCTCTTTTCCCTTGTAACCAAATGCCTTTAATCCCATTCCCTATATCACTAGTATTATAAGAGATGATAGAACCCTGGCAGATGAGGCAACCAAAATAAGTTCGCATTTCTTCCCATATTTTGATGCACTGAAAGAAAAGGACTATTTCATAGGACCATTTAAGTTAGAAAGTCAAGGTGGCACTCATCCATTCTGAAATATGTTATCAAAATGTATTATTGTGTTACTGTCAAAACAAAATTCCCTCTCAGGCTTTCTCATAGTGAGTTACCAGAGCAGTAGCTGATGTAAGCATCATTTAGATTACCTGGCAAGCTGGAAAAAAAAATGTTTCATTTGGTTTCATAGATAATTTTCATATTTTATGTAGAAAAGGACATGTTTTTAGTAGAAACACATTTGGAACATAGATGTAAATCTATACACTCTATCCCTGTTTAAAATAAGTTAAGATGTTAAAAATAGCCTGGCAATGCTGGGGGAAAAAAATTATTTGCCATTGGGTTCAATAGCATTTGGATAAAAATGGTCTTGACACTTCCAAAAATATGCTTTAAGATTTCCTTTTTATTACACTGGCATTCTCTGTGTGTCCATACAACCTTTTATTTTTCTTCTTTCTGAGAAGGAGACTTCATTATACTTCTTTAGGGTTTTTCCTCATTCACAAAATTAAAACATATTTTATTTTGGCATATATATTAAAGATTACATCCCTTTCCAATGAACAGAAACAGCAAACAAACAAGAACAACTCCAGAGTGTTCTTTCCTCCAAGCACTTACATTAGCCTTAGGAGACATCAGTGGGGCTAAGTACAGACAGCTAAAAACCCTGAGGCTGAATCTATTCAGTCCTCACAGGTTAGTCTAAGCTGCATAGATTGCACTGATAAGAAAATGAACATAAATTCATTTTGAATTTTGGAAATGCAGCCATATGCCTACAGTGGCCCGGACCAGAAGTCTGGGGGTACCAAAGCAAGCCTCCCTGCTTGTCTAGAGCAGACAGCTTGGGCCAAGGCTAGCTCACCCACTGATTATACATCCACCTAGGTTTATCTTAAGGCCATTTTTGGCCATTTTGGAATATGACAATTTATGTGACCTGAACTTCTGTCATGTTACAGATTTGAACCAGTTTCCAATCACTTAGACAGGTTTATTTACAATGTCTATCCATAGGCTGGGTGTGTACCAGAGAACAATCAGGATCAACATGTCTGTGGGAGAGCAAGCAGAGTGACATATTCTGGAATATTAGACATCAGAACTGAAAATCAATTCAGTTCAGTGGGAGAGGCGTGGCTAAGTCTCCTTCTCCGTTTTAAATCCCTCAATCCATGTCTTTGTGCCTACTGTTTTTTTACCAGTCAGGACATGTCTTCCTCTCCATAGCACTGACATAATGGCATTTTTTTCTCACCATATTAATATGAGGAAACATTTCGATTCTGCGCCAGGTTAAAACTCCGGAGTCAATAGGAAGAACTAGGCCGTGTCCAGACTTTTGTTTTCCTGGAAACAAGAAGCAGTGGCGCACCTTCATACAGCGCTGCTACTTGTCCCTAGGAAATGCCTATGGCACACACACGCTGGAGCGTGGCAGGTTACCCTGGGTGGAGTAGGAGAGGCTGGCCCTGTGCTGGCCAACAGCACTGTGCTGGCCCCAGCAACCTTACCTGGGGGCCTCCCAGAGCTGCAGCAATGCCAGGAAGCCTGGCCAGCAGCCAGGGTGTGGTTCTGCCTGGCCAGGCTCCAGTTTGGGATGGTGCATACTGCTGCCATGTGCATTGCCCTACTGTTGTTGGCGTGGGTTTTCTTGACCCTGGGATCTCCCGGAGCCAACCCCTCCCTCCCCCGGCTGCAAGGTAGCAGCACAGGGAACACCTGTATGTGAGATGCCACAAATGGATCTGTGGTGCCACATACTGGACGCAGCCCCAGAGTTTACCAAGTCCTGAAGAAGTGAGATGAGACAGTGAGAGACCAACATGTCTTGTATTGATGTTGTTTGAGAAGGCATGGCACAGCATTAGCATCACCTCCATGAGCTTTTCTGTGTCCTTGTTGGTGAACGGGGCTAGTATGGGGACTAAAGCAACCTATGTAGTTAATTGGGTAAAGAAGTAGATTGTATTACACAAGACACTGAATAACCAACAACCTTTTTTTATTAAAGAAATCTTTCGTACTGGGAAGGTCCTTGTGACATGGTCAATGGAACAGGTGAGTCTATATGTCTTTTACATGTAAAAAATGACAATGATTTTTCTGATATTGGTGTGATGCAAAGTTGAAATGAAATACCTTAAACTTGTTTTTGTATTCTGCATATAAACAATTCCCCTCTTGCCAAACACATGCAGAAAGACTCCAACACACTTTTCCTATTATCTGCATAGTACAATAGAATAGTGATTTATTTTTTTGTGTGCACCTTCTGAATATGATGTGTCCCAAAATCCTGTCCTGACCTAAATTATGTGCTTACCAAGTGTTGGATATGGGAAGATAAGGAGCTCCAGAAGCAGTGGAAAAGGCTTTCACTTGGAACAGTAGAAAATACATTTGGAGGCAAGGGCTTGGCTGAAGTAAGCCAATGGAAAGCTTTAAAATCCATCTTGAATTGATTCTTAATAAAGCTAATGGACTGGTGCAAGGGTCAGGGTAATTTTCTTGCTGCTTTTCACACTGGAGAAACCCAGTGATCCTGAGATTGCAGAAGCCATGGTGAAGCCTGAAATAAGAATAGTAGTGTTGCAGACATGGGAGGTAGAGACAAATGGGGTCTGAGGGGATGGGCATACAAACATGTTGCCGTGAAGTGACACGCACTATTCTTTCATAAGTACTTGTGCCGATGCTCTTGTTTCATTATAAATGGAAAGTAGCTTTTCCCTCTATTAAAATGGGCTAAGCTTCCATGCATGTATCTCCGGAGAAGAGCACATGCAAGAGCAGTTGCTATGGAATATCACACACTAAATTCACAGCATAGCTTACTTTATGGTAACATGTCTGTGTACCTATAATCTTAGTCATGGGTATTGAGGGAGAAGACAGGAGTACATATAAGGATGAGAAACACTTCGTTCTTTGAGGTGCGTGAAGGAAGTTGAAATGAAGCTACATATATACTTGGTCAAAATAAGCCGTGAGGATGAACATGGCAATATCAAAATGTATGTACAGCTGTATGTTATCTTTGGTAGATTAAAATAGATAAAAAGGAGAGCAGAAGCAGGATGACTAAAAGGGAGAACAGAGATAGTGAGGAACAGAGGGCCAAGAGATGAACCCTGTGGGACTCCATCCTAGCAACAACTCCAGAGGACACAACAAACTTGAAACAGTTCATTTTATGTGATGTGAACTAACTATCCTCTTCCCAAAAGGCCTTAAGCCTGAGGATGTGAAAAACAAACAGGGTTTTTTGTACTGTAAAGCGCTAGCTCCCATAGACCTTTCTCCTTATGATACAGTGAAGGCATTAGCTGATTCTGGTGTGAAAGCCCCAGAGTTTGGGCATCCCTCGAAGGTGGAGCCTCGTAGGACAGATTCTTCAATACACTCCAACCTAGTGATTCCTTACCTGGGGCAAAGCAGCCCCTTATGTTCTGGGGGTTTTTTTTAGATTTATTTTGAATCCTTTATCACATTTTCTGCCATTTCATGTTTCACTTTTTTCCTTTTCTTAAGGCAACTAGAATGACAAGCCTGTAGGCTACGGAAATTCTCTGGCAACCAGAATCTGTGCCAGGGTACAAGGTAGAAATCTGAGCGAATTAACCAAGTCCGGTTTGTGAATGGCAAGTTTTTTACAACAGGAACATTCCTAAGAGCTGCTGAGCAGAGACTACAAGTCTAGAGAGTTAACAGGACACAAACACCCTGTCAGGATGTGAGGATTTGTTCTTATCCTGTGGACTCCTGGGCCTTCCTTTTCCTGATGAAAATAAGTGGTTAGATAGCAAGTAAACACTAGTCATGTCTGCATGCGCCCTAACTGTGCATTTGGTGCTGTGCAGTCATTTAGTACTTGCTAAAACACATGCTAAAGCAAGTACTAAATGACTGCGTAGCACCCCATAGTAGTGCGCAGTCCCGGCAAGCACATGGTTACTTTTAGACTCTACATTGCCATAGAGATCAGCTATGGCGATGTAGCTTGTCACTGTGGCGACGTAGTACCAGTGTCACAACTTGTGCCCACCGATGCTACATCACTGTAGTGAGGAGCTGTGTCACCATAGCGCCGCACTAGGGCAGTGAACCGTGTCGTGTAGCCAGGCCCACTATAGGCAATCTTTTCACACAGGATTGGAAAGTGAGTCAGCAGTTGGAAGCTAATTTTCCAGATTGTGAAGATTTAGGAATAGCACATCTCTGTGGTCTTATACGAGGAAAATAACCCTGGCGAGGGCAAGTGATAACTTGGAAGCAATTCACCATACTTTTTTTCAGCTAGCCTGAGGATGCATTGATGTCACAAAAGCTTTCAGATACCTCGGCTATCTGTACCGTATAAGAAACAAACTAGAAACTGTTGTAGGATCCAAAGTACCGGTTAGAGCTGATTATAACATGGTGTTGGTCAAGAGCAATCTTCAGGGCAATTGTGGTGGGACATTAAGCAAATAAGACCAAAGGAAAAATCCTAAAGGTAGGATTTGTATAAGCACTGAGCATTCAACTCTAGTTCAATTTAATCATTTCTGAAAATCAGATGTGAAGCCTTTGGACTGCATAAGTCCTGGAGCTGCCTGGGACATTCATTCTTGATCGTGCCCAGCCCACCTGCTCATGCTCTTTTGTCCCAAGTCTTCCCTCTGGGGGCACCATGCCCCCCTGTTACATAGGCTGAAGACAGCGGTCATGAGAGTGGCTGAGAGCACCTACCTACCTGGATCAACTTCATTACTGCATTTCTGTATCTGGCACATGCAAGCCAGGGCTTACAGGAACAATTGTCCTCATAAGCACTGAGGATGTGGTGTACAGACATATCTTACATTCCCTATGTATTTGAAATGACCTCATGACTTCCTGTTGATTAATAATTTTACCTGCTGCTCCTACATCACATCTGGCAAATTTAAAATGAAAGGATTTTTATACTGGAAACTTCAAAGAGGGTTCCCATTTGGACTTGTAATGTGAAAAAGGACTTGGTCTTCGCTACAGAATAGCTGCCACTACTTAATTCCAAGAAATCCTTTTGTCCATCAGTACTACACTTGCCATTTTTTGCCACAAGTGTATGGAAGAAATCATGGAAAAGTGCTGTGTTGCTAGCAAGCGTATATAATAAAAGTTGAATTGTTTTCAAATCCCATCTCTTATTTTGCTTCATTGACAGATGGGGCATCGTTTCCTCCCTTTGTTAAGAAAGATGCAGTACTGCGTTTCTTTTCCTCTGATATTTGCAGGTAAGTGAAAATCTAGTGGCTCTCTCTATTTCACCACAGTTTCTTAAGTATGTTCTTGAAAAAAAGTATGAACATATGAAAGTATGTTCATATAAGACTGCTGCTGATTTTTTTTCTGCTTGATATCAGATCACTGAAGTCAGTACACAAACTTTCAACCTTAAAGTAAATATTAAATCTTTTGTGTTCCTCATTTCCTAATTAGACCCTGATTCTTCCACCTTTATTGGTCTTAAAAAGCAAGTAGTTGTAATTTATTTATTTCCCTGGTCCTGTACAGTCATGTAAATCAGGAGAAACTCATTTGGAGTTCAGGATGCCTGTAGACATGCAGGGAGGCTTCTCTGACATGCTATAATTACAGCACATTAGAGTAGACTCAATTAATCCAGTCTGCTGGAGTGTGCTAATTTTCATGCCTCCAGCAACCTCCACATCTCATATATCAGCATCCCTGTGCTTCAAAATGGCAGCAGGGGTACTTTGAAGCACAGGGATACTGGTGCACGACGCATGGCTGGCACTTTAGTTAGAGCAGCTTTTGGGGCCACTGTAATTAAGGCATCCCTCCTCCCACCTTTACAGCATCTGTAAAAACACCCTCTGATGTGTTTCACTGATGCAAAACTGGTCTTTTTGGAAGATCTAAAGGAAATGCAGGATGTGAGAGTTCAAAAGGACTGTTTATATTAGTAGTACCTAACATAAATTTGGACCTTAAATTATAAGGTGGGAGGAGTTAGTTAAGCACTGACTTTAGTATTTATGTGAAAGTAAATGTTGCATGGACTTTGTAAAAAAAAAAAAAAATCTCCACTGCTGATCTTCTTTCAGTCTGTTCCTTCTGCTTTTGCTATAAAGATGTCCTTGAATGGCCCAGAGGGATTGTTTAAAGCATTGCTAAATAAATTTAAAGCATACAGAAATTTAATTACATTGGGAAATTTATTTCCAGAGTCAGCTTTTATGGTCAGTGCCAGCAAGCAGCTGTTTTGTACTTAGGTTAAAAGTAAGTAATTTATTTGAAAAGTTTTTTAAAAAAGAGAGACTAATGTTTTCCAATTGAAATAAAGTTCAGGTAATGGACCAGTTTGGATTCCAGAAGTGAAGTCTACTCCACCGATCACAGCAAAGGACATTTCATGTAGATGACTCAAAGACTAGTTCTTTTTGCTTATTTAGTTCTCAGATTAACTAAAGAATGAAGGTGTTCTTAAATCCTGATCTAATTGCAAAGCAATTTAGATTGCGCTGTAGGCTAGACCTTCATGCAAAATACCTTTTTCTAGGACTGGGGACATTAGATTGTTTTCTGTGTTATCTGGTTTGTTAAACACTGTGTTATTTTGTTAACTTTGACTCTTTAGCTTGTACAAAAATGATTAATGTGGTCTAAAAATCACAAAGGCAAAGGACATACCCTCAGATACCATATTTCCCTAAGCCCAAGTCTGCTTATAACTGGTAGCATGTGACTGGGGGTAGATCACATTACACATACCCTGTTTTTATTGTCTTCCTATAAAGCAACCATCACTTGTCCTCATTGGAATCAGGATACTAGGTTAGATGGACCTTTGGTGTGACTCAGTATGGCAGCTCTTACAGTATCCAGTGTTAACAAAAAAATTAAAAAACCCACTACACATGTAGACTGGTAAAACTTCTCCCATGTAGTGTTAGACTGAAGTAGTAATGAAAAACTTGAAATGTTCCACCATGGCAATAATTATAGATACGGGCTGCAGAATAAGGTTTTCTTACACTTATACAAGTACATTTTTGTGTGTGCTTGTGTGTTTTATTTATTTATTTAATCCCCTCTGCTCATCTTACTTTCATAAAAATATAAAGCACTCTTGCTCCTTGTTTGTGGAAGTCTGTAACTGCTAAGGTATTCTAAGGGAGCCTGGAGTCACTGAAACAACTCTTAGGAATTACCTTATCATTTCAAGGGAAAGACAGGCAGGGAATTCCTATAATGTTTTAGATATGTTAGCCATCAAAATGAAACACATTTTTTTTCTTTTATGTTTAGGTCCATCTATGGCATCTTCTCAAGTGACCAGGTTGTGAAGGGGATCCGCCTCTACCGTTTTACTGTTCCTAGTGCAGCATTTGCATCTCCCGTTGTAAATCCAGATAATCTGTGTTTCTGCACCGATCGTGTTATATCAAACAACTGTACAGCTGCTGGAGTCCTAGACATTAGCTCCTGCAAAGCAGGTATAGCAGGATGGTATTAATCCAAACAAGTCATATGAACTGGTGGAGAGAAAAGTCTTGTAGTGAAGTTACTTCTCTGGGGAAAAAGAGATCTGTGTTTAACCCTGGTCTGTATCACAGATTTCTTATGTGAATTTGGACACTTCACTTATTACTTTTGTTACTTCTACCCTCAGGGTGGTGATACTTCCCCTCCTTGCTTGGATTTTGTAGGAAAAATAAATAAACATTTTACACACACACACACACACACACACACACACACACACACACACACTATAGATATATATACACACACATATATATGATATTATATATATATCTATATCTAGATATAGATATAGATATATATCTATATCTATAATGTGTGTGTGTGTGTGTGTGTGTATGTGTGTGTATCTAATATCATAAAAGCCTAAATCTGTCTGTCTGTCTGTAACACTTTATTTGTGCTGATGGAAACAGCCAATCAGAGTGCTCCAAGCACAGGGGAGCACCACAATGATTCTGGAGCTGAGGCAGAACAGCGGCAGCACGGGACATTAGGTGGTGGGGCTTCATCCTAGCCCCCTCCTGCCCCCTCCTTCCTGTCATTCTTAATGGGCAATTGGCTAGTATTTATTTATATTTTTCTACAAAATCCAAGAAACAGGGAGAAGTATCATATAAAATATATAACGCCTCTGTGTGTGTGTGTGTTTGTGCATGCCTGTGTGTTATACACACATTGACAGTCAGCCAAGTTTCTCTCAAACCAGTTTTAGCCATTTTCAAACTGGTTCATAGGTTCACAGGTTCATAGATGTAGGCTTGCAAGGGACCTTAGCAGATCATCAAGTCTGACCCCCTGCCTGGGCAGGATTGAATACTGGGCTCATATGACCCCAGCTAGGTAATTGTCAAGCCTCCTTTTAAAGACCCCCAAGGTAGGAGCCAGCACCACTTCTCTTGGAAGCTGATTCCAGATCCTGACTGTGAAGTAGCGCCTCCTGATGTCTAGCCTGAACCTACTCTTAATCAACTTGTGACCGTTAGTCCTTGTTACTCTGGGAGGTGCTCGGGGGAACAGGGTCTCACCCATTCCTCTCTGGTTTCCCCTGGGAAGTTTATAGATGGCTACTAGATCCCCCCTCACCCTTCTCTTGCGGAGGCTGAACAAGTTCAGATCTCGTAGCCTCTCCTCATAGGGCCTGCCCTGCTGCCCCCAATCATGTGAGTGTCCCTCCTCTGGACCCTCTTGATGCTGTGTGCATCCCTCCTGAAGTGCAGTGCCAAGAACTGGAGGCAGTACTCCAACTGTGGCCTGACCAGTGTCACATAGAGGGGGAGGATCACCCCCTTGGACCTGCTTGTGATGCATCTGTGGACACAGATGGTGTCCTGTGCATCTGTGGTGCAGTTGGCCTTACTGACCACGTCCTCACATTGGTGGCCCATGTTCAGCTTGGAATCAACAATGACTCCAAGAGCTCTTTCTGCTTCTGTGCTGACGAGAAGGGAGATCCCCAGCCTGTAGGCATGCTGCTGGTTCTCTCTGCCCAAGTGCAGTACCCTGCATATCTGTTCTGTTACAGGTTTAAATTCGTTTCTCATCACTTAAAATGGTTTATGTGTAAAGTTTGGTCCCTAGCCTTGGAGGAAAAATAAAAAAGATCAGCATCTCATGCCAAAAATCACAGTCTCTGATATTTCATATATGTGGTATGGTAACTTTGTGCATGAGGAGAGGATAAAGCGCTCATCTGGTTTAATTAAACATAAGTCTGCTAGAATCCATCTGAGATTGTAACCCATATTCTGAACTCATGGAAAGTCTGTGTGCAGTCTAATGGGATTGTGGATTCTCCAGGGCCTCTCTCTGCTTCAGGCTTAGTACATTTTTATAATGAATGTGCATTTTTGGCATGGCTGTCACAAACACATGGTTACATAAATGCCCTCAGATGATGGATTACAAGAGAAAGCAGATTCATCTTGATGTTCTAAATATGCTTCTCTCTCTCTCTTTTTTTAACAGGGAGGCCTGTAATGATTACCCTTCCCCATTTTCTCTTTGCCAGTGATAATATAAAAGAAAATATTGAAGGACTGAGCCCAAACAAGGATGAACATGAAACATTTTTAGCTGTAGAGCCTGTAAGCTAAAGTTACTTTACTACTTGCTATTTCATAATCATTCACAATATCACCTTGCCGCGTAGTTACAGCACTGGTTCTTTAACCACAGGGATGACCAGAGGAGACCATATTTTTTTCTGATTGGGCTTGCGTACTACTGTCACAAATGAGATATATTTTTGAACTGTGGGTGATCTGTATTTGAGATGCATGTAGAGGCTCATAATATGACTACTAAAAACACCCTTTAATTTTGACTTATCAACCAATTCAGAAAAAATTAATCTTACACAGCCTCATCAGACAGGTCTCGTTTTCACAAATCTATGCATAGATTCTGTTTTATGTGAAGTATTTGCCTTTGGGGTGTTTTATATAAAATAATGGTTTAAGATGTTATAGGAAAACATTAACTTTTAACACAATCCCTGTACTGTCAATTCTTTATATGTCTTTTTTATCTTCGCGTTGTCTTAGGAATTTTTTTTTCCACAAAATGTCACTGATTTTGTAAAGTCATGTCACAGAGATATATTATCCAGGACTGCACCTGCAGTAGTCATTCCCACACACCCCTGCCCACCTCTCCCTGGAGGCTCTGGCAGCAGGCAGCACACAGGAGCAGCAGCTGCAGTTTAGTGCTGCTGATGGGAAATGTCACCTCATTTTTTTGCCACTGATGCCCATTTCAAGTGGGCATAAAAGCCCTCCTGAATTTGGCAGAAAAAAAAAATGTGGTGACACCTCCTCCCAGCAGCACTGAACTCCATTGCTGCCCTAGAGAACTACATTTCCCATTGTCCTGCATACACTGTACTGGTTCATCACCTTGCTGCTAGGGCTAGAGCTGGAAAATGCATTAAAAGGCAGAACAGAGGATGGGAAGATGAGACACCCCCCACGCCATCCCAGCACTCCTTTCCAATTTAGGAAAAACCCAGGGATCATGCCTTGCTCATTCATCCATCCTAATGCTACTGCTTTATTAACCAAAATCAATGTGAAATCTCAAGCAGACTTCCGCATAGGAAGTATAATGGCCATTTCTCTATATATGTAGGCTGTATAATGGCCAAGGTGGCATCTATAGGTCCTTATAGGTTAATGCCATGAATGGGGAGACTTTCACATTCCCAACTAGGACTAACTCCTCATAGAAATAAATTATGCTGAAGCCAATAGTGCTACTCTATTTTCTACCAGTCAGTGATCACATAAAACTGTTGTTTACCTGAAACCTTCAAGGACATTTTTCTTTAAGTTATCTCCTACAAGAACTTGTCTGTTTCTGCTCTGTGCTTTCTATGTATTATGTTCTGTTGTAATGTATTTTTCATATAAATGCAGCCACTGTTGAATTATATGAACAAGTAAATACAAATGTTTGATCTTCCTGACAAATTAATGACTGAAAACATGAAATTTTCTGATCTGATTCTGAAACAAACTTGACGAATAGATATTTTGCAATGCTGTCTATTACAGATAACTCCCAACATAAACATAGTTATTATAGCTTTACTTTTACTTTGCTCAAGTTTCCCTTTACTTCAGTTCTAACCCAGCATTGCCCACATTTAATTTTAAGCATATAAGTAGTTATTATTGAATGATTTAAGCTGGACTATTCATATCTTAAAATACATTTCTACGTGCCTTAATAGATTGGAACAAGGATGAATAGAAGATCTATTCTAAAAATATGAGGGTTAAAGTGGAAAAAAACCTGAACATATAAAACAGAAAAGCAGTCAGTCTGTATACATGCATCTATGTGTGTGCTTTACTGTTGACTAACTAGCTCTGCAGTAAAGAGTAAATCTACACATGCACCAGTATTAAGGCACAATAAATTAATTAACTCTGGCATACGGGAGCCAGTACTATCCTATGGAAGAATAATTTACACTGCTGAAAAGCATGCATAGACAGTGACAAGGCCTGGCTGCAGCTCAAGGATGCTAAAGTGCAAGGGCTGCCTGCTGCTTAGCCCTGCACTTTAGCACCCACGTGCCCCAGACAGTTGTTTCACTGACTGACATTGGCACCCAGAGCTTGGGGCTGCTGTGCCCTGGCTCAAAGTGCTGCAGTCCTGGTCACACATGTAAATGCTGCACCTGGCAGTAGCTGACTGTGGCGGAAAGTGGAGTTATTGCTCCAAGTTAATAGCACATTTAGATGCACCCTATATCCACAAAATTAGTCTTGGTCTCAGCCAGTATTCTAAGCTTCAGATCTCTTCAAAACCTGACTTCAGAATTGATATAAAGTAAAAGCTTGTGAAATCTGGTGGGAAAATCTAAGATTTCAATATCTCATCTGGTCCTTAATCAGGATGAAAAACTGATTTTACTAAAGTAAACATGAAATAGTTGAACCTATTTCGCATTCTTAGGTGCTTCTGTGAGACTGAGTCATAGGCTGAAATTCTGTAATTTTGTATTATGGCTTCATGTTCAGTGCCCTGTCACCATCCCTACTTATATATTTTGCATTAAAGAGTCATCAGACTAAAGAGAATAATGATCACAGGTCCTGAATCCAGGACTTTCCCCATCACAAGGGGATGCTGGTTTCATCAGGCTATGGTCATACTCCCTCTTGCTTGATTCGCTTCTTGTCTTTTTTCACAAAAATCTCTGCCTCTGGTCATGCTGCACCTATTTCATGTAAATGCTTCTAGAAGTCAGTGACGCCAACACTAAATTCACATTGGCTATTTTTCTTTCTGGTTTTAGACAACTGGTTTTACATTACATTTTGCCAAAAGGCTGCAAGTAAACTTACTGGTGAAACCTGCACCAAAAATCACGTAAGTGCTTTTCCTTTCTTTAATTTATAAAATTCAGATACGGTATTTTGTTATATTTCCTTCTAGCAAGGGTGACAGTCTCTAAAAAATCATTGTTAAGAGTGGTTGAAATCAAGAATTTGCTTGAGACTCCTAGCAACAGACTGCAAATAGGATGAACCCCTCAATTATAAATGCAAAATGTGTCAACATGTCTCCAGCACCACAATGATCAACACCCCTCACAAAACCATCAGAATCCAGGAATCCTACACACGTATGTGTATGTGCACGCACGCATGTATATGTTTGTACGCATGCACACATATACATTTGCATGCATCTGTACATGTATAAGGCACATACACACATCAACTGTATTCCTTCACATACCACATGCTCCTAAACAGGGCAGCCACTTTGATTTGGGAAAGCAGAATGAAGAAGAAAAGATTTATCCAAGACTCAGGGCTGAATGCTGGCTGCATGGAGATGTTCAGCATTAGTCACTTTCCTCTTGCTGCTTAGCCAACAGCTGTTGCCAATTTGACAGTGGCTGTGATAGAATAAAAGCTTTAGCTATCCAGCTGCAAGGAGAGTGTGAGTAATGCTGAGAAGTGGACTCTAACCCTCTTACATGCAGCCAGGAGTCCAGTATGGAGACAGCCCTCCAGCAACTATTCCAGCATCCTCATGGCCCCATTCTGGTGTAGAAATCAGCTTTCTCACTTAAAATATTCACCCCAGTTTTGGGTAGGTAATTTTGGGGGGAAAGGTGAACATATGTGAGTAAATACAATCTTGTTCCATGTTATGTAACTGGTATAGTTCCAAAATCAGGACTCTTTCAAACAGGGAAAAAATGTATGTGCATCCAATGTATACACATCCATTATTTATGGTTGCATCTACAAACCGCAGGCATGTATCAAGTCCCAAAACCAGGGATCAAATCCCTTTTGAGTTTGTCTCTGTACACACCCTTAAAAAGACAGTAAAACAACCCTACTCCATTCCAAAATGGTATAGGAGGCAGGAGATGAATACATAAAAAAACAAATGTATATAGGGAACAAAAGGTAGAAGAAAAAATCATGTTCAGGTAGATGAGTAGGTGGTGTGTGGCAGGGAGGGGTAGAGAGAAATAGAGGGGGAAGGAGCTATTTACTTCCTTAGAAAGTGAGTACTAGATGCAGAGGGATATGTAATGTGTACAATGGCTGTAGTTACCCATATGCCTTTCTACAATTTGAACTTACTGAAGGTTTTCTATGAAAGTACGTAAAAAATATACTTCCTGACACTTTCGGAAATGTGGAATGTTAGAGGGAGTTAGAAACCGCCAAATCAAAACCATGATAATGCAAACTCTAAATAATATGTTTAATTACAGAGCTCTTTCCAAAGTTAAAAAGCCCTACATCTTTCCTCTTCTTTGGCTGAATGAGGTCAGTATATTTTGTGTCTATTAATTACTTTATTTTATCTTTCATTGAAACAGTCTGAATTTACCAAAAAAGGTTTATAGCAGAACAAGAAACAATGGTCTCAAGTTGCAGCAATGGAAGTTTAGGTTAGATGTTATGAAGGATTTTCTCACTGGGTGGATAGTAAAACACTGGAACAGGTGACCCAGAGAGGTGGTGGACTCTCCACCCTTGGATATTTTAAAGATCCAGCTAGACACAGCTTTGGCTGTAATGGTCTTGCCTTGAGTAGGGGGTTGGGTTATATGACTTCTTGAGGTCCCTTCCAACCCCAATTTTCTATAATACTATAGCATTGTCAGCCTTGATTGCTTAAATTTAAGTAATTGAATCAAGGTGATCATTATTTTTAAAGCTACCTCCATAATCAAGACATTCTTTCCAGAATGACAGGGTTAAAAGCCTGGCTTCCTATGCTGTGGATGATCCAGGTGATGTATTTATTCAGCAGGGAGGTGTCAACTGTCAGACTATTGTTTAATATAAAATGCATAAATGTCCAAGGATCCCCTAGGAGGAACTGTGACTCGTTACCCATGTGGAGGGCACTCCCCTGAGAGATGGAAGTCTTGGAAGTGGGGACCAAAACCCTGGGCGTCTCCTCTTCTAAGGGAGCGCTCTACTCAGTGGGCTACTGTGTCATGATCCTCCTTATCCTATGAATCCTTTATGCCTTTCTGCACAATGGTGTAGCTTCAACTGAAGTTGTGGAGATTGTAGGCAACCCAGCCTATTTTATGTCCTGATGGTTAGAGCAAGTTTTATACCTCCTCAGGCTGAGGAAGGCCTTAAGCCCAGGTCTCCCATTTCCTGGCCTGTGCTTTACTTATTAAACTTTTGTGAAAAGGGTGGGTGACATTACTACCTGTTCCAAGTGACTGTAACCTGTGACTATGACCACTGTCATGTGGTTTGTGCTAACTGTGTTGGTGTGAATTAGGCATATCCCAAAGGTTGAACTGATCCAGTGGGGAGGAGGGCAAGATTTAGCTCATATTGCTTTCTTCTGAGCATGTTCAGAAGCTTAAGTCTAGGTCACTTGGGGATCTTTTCAGGCCAAAATAGAGATGCTGAATGAATTTGGGTGCCTAAATAGAACTTGCAGCAGCTGGATTGTAATTGTTCTTAATCAGTTTTTAAAATTTCCGGGTCCAACTTATTCCTAAATCCCATTTAGACTTCTTATTTGCCAGTTGGGATCTGGTCCTTAAATCCTTATACAAGCTAAAATCAAAGAACTGATCACACATGAATATGCATTTAGTGAGAAAGGTACTGTATAATTTGTTCATAAATGATGTTGCTCTTGCATTTTTTCAGACAGCTATTATTGGTGATGACAAAGCGGAAATGTTCAGAACAAAAGTGACCTCTCGAATCAACATGCTCAACATGCTGCAAATAGCATTAATCATTGCTGGTTCTGTGATGTTCCTGGCATTCTTGATCTCATATTTTGTATGCAGATCAAAGAAATTAAAATAAGTAAGTAGGTATTGACTGCAATGGGAACTTTCCTTCAGTAAAGACTTCAGGATCTGGGCCCTAGAATTCTTTAGTGGATATTAAGTATTTAGTGTTCCTTGAATTCTGAATTCTAATTCAGCCAGACATTTATCCTGTCAGTTTTGCTTTAGGTGTTTCCCTTGAAACAGTCACAACATTTTTCCGCTCACATTTGCAAATTCAGCTCATGTCACTAATCAGGCAGGATATTATCAATGCTTTTAGTTTCATGCAAGTTTAGACTATGGGAACTGGAAGACTTGAAAAGCAGTGCCTTATTTTCAAGCAGTCAAAAGGGTCAGATTTATGGGACTCTTCAGACTGGAGCAGTGTAGGCTCAGGGGAGACCTGGTGGCTGCCTATAAGTATATAAGGGGTGTACATCAAGGTCTAGAGGAACACCAGTTCACCAGAGCGCCCCAAGGGATGATAAGGTCAAAGAGTCATAAACTCCTCCAAGACTGCTTCAGGCTGGACATAAGGAAGAACTTCTTTATTGTCCAAGCCACAAAGGCCTAGAACAGACTTTCTCCAGAGGTGGTGCAAGCACCTGCTCTGCATTCCTTTAAGAGACATTTGGACATTTATCTTGCTGGGATCCTTTGACCCCAGCTGACTTCCTGCCCCTGGGGCAGAGGGCTGGGCTCGATAATCTTCTGAGGTCCCTCCCAGCACTAATGCCTGTGAAATCTATGAAATCTATTATGGCTTTATGATCTGTTGCCCAGAGCTGTTCCACAGATCAGAACTAAAGTGGCCAACATGGCTGTTCCACCCCACCTCTGAGGTTCAATGCCTTTTAAAACCCTGGAGTTGCAGATCAATAGGTTCTCTAAGCAGCATGTCCCTGCCTGACCTAGTGAACTTCCTGTGCACAATGACTTAGGCATCTTGCTCTAAAAAGAACTTTGAATATTCCAACTTTTTCTTGTTCACCATTTCACAATTGAACTGGATTAGTTTTACTGGATCATGGCATTATATAACAGAGCGTAGGATTAAATAATAGCCCAATAAGGTACAAACGGGGAATAGCACAGTAAATAAAGTAGTGGTAGTAAATGCATGTAGACACAGTAAAACATTGACAAACAGCAAAACATATGTGTTTTTTGAATGAATTGAAGGAAATGAGAGGCTAAATAATATCAACTTCTATATAATGCTATAAAATTGTATAAATGAGGTTAGTAGCATACTACAGAAAAAACAACATAGATAATAGGGCTGTGCGAAATGGCACAGTTCTGTTTTGCCTCGTGTTTTGACAGTTCGACAGAACAGTGTTTTGTCTCAAATTTCATTTCGAGTCGAAACAGCCGTTCCATTCCATCGGAACAAAAAGGCTGTTCTGACACTGTTTTGAGTTTTGCTGGGGATGGGAAGCCAGACCAGCTGGGCTGACTTCCCAACCCCAGTGGTACATCATGCCAGAGGTGGAGGCAGCCTAGCTGGGCTGCTTTCTGGGGGCCCCATGATAGATCATGCTGGGGGTGGAGGTAGCCCAGCTGGGCTGCTTCCCAGGGGCCCCATGCTAGATTGTACAGCTGGGCTGCTTCCTTTCTCAGCACAATCTAGTGCAGGGTATCGGGAAGCAGCCCAGCTGAACTGACTTCCCATCCCCAGCCTATGGTCGAAATCTTTTAACTTTCGAAACATTTTGACCAGCCTCATTTTATTTTGAGCCTATTTCAACGACCTTTGTTTCATTCTGATTTTGCTGTTTCAACCTCAAAATTGTTTAAAACAGTGTTGGAACGAAATGACCGGCAAAATTTCTCACAGCCCTAATAGATAATAATATATCATTAGAACAGATTTTCTGCCCCCTGTAAGGCACCTTTGTTTTGCCTAAATTGCTAAGTCATTCTTACTTAGTAAGAAGAACATATATACACAATTTATTAACTACTATCTTTTTTCTTTACAGACAGCAAAGGTCTTCTGAGGTTGGCAACAATTGTCATATTTCTGACAGTTTATTTTGTCACTGATTTGTACTAATCCGATCCCATTATGTACTTTATACAAAAAATACACCATGGAACTAAACACACTTTTCTGTTCTGGGAAACACTAGCGATGCATAAGAGATGCACACGGGAGCAAGGGGGTGCACCCCCTGTGAAAAAGCACCGCTGGTGTCGGCTGCACCTGTGGGCAGTCGTCGCTGGCCTTCTGCCCTCAGTGCTGATGCTGGTGGTGTCTGCAGGCGGTCCACGATCATTGCTGGCTGCTGCCGCAGGTGCCAACAGTGTCTGTGCATGGTCACTGACTACTAGTTGGTGGTCATCACGCCCCACGCCACCACAACCAGTGCAGTGGCTGCCTACGGGAACTCCCCGCTTGCTGCTGCCATGTTCCCACCACCACCAGTGCTGCCACCACCTGCAGGATCTCACTGTGCCCCAGCCTCCAGGGGCACATGGTGTTCATGCTGGGAAGAAAATACAGGATCCATCTTACCAGCAAGAAACAGCTAATGTTTCCAAAGGTACATTTTTTCCATGCCATCAAAGAGGCCTAAAGTCATACCCTGAAATCGCTACCTTTGTATAAGCCTCTGTTATATAACAGTAAAATGACATTTAGATTGGTTAAAAATGAAATCCAATTTAGAGAGCAATCTACCTTCCACCATTTATGCAGCTTGCTACTTTTCTTGTCTTGGGACTGCAAAATATAGGAATGAAAGCCATTTGCTGATGTTCTAGTCTGAGCACGGGTTGAGGATGATGACATCAAACTCATGCAGTGCTCAGTAAGCTACATGCAATTTTTTCTTTCCACTCCTTTAAGGAATGGAAGCTGCTGCAATAGAATTGCTACCCTCTTGTCTGAGGTGTGCATTTTAATGAATGTAAAGTTTATTATGTAGAGTGATTAACTGTGTGTGTATATGTAGGTCAATAAAAGACATACTAGAAGATTTGTTTTAAACAATGTATGTACAGAACACCTGTTCAAATACACACAAATATATGTTCATTTGCACACTAACAGTGGCAGATCCATATCCAAAATCGCTTCCCTTCTAACCATCTCTTTCTGTCTCCTAATTCCTAACCTTCATCCACTGCACCCTTCTACTTGCTGGTTTTTCTGGCAGTTTCTCGGCCAACTGCCTTTCATCTTTAATTTTCCTCTCAACTTATCCTTCTATCCTATCCTCCTCTCAGATGACATGATTCACTTTACCACATCCATAGGCAGGATCAGTCTCTGGAGAAGTGAAAGCAGACCTGCTAATACCAGCACTGTCACTAGCAGTCGTCCCTTCCTAATGTAGAGGAATGCAAAGACAACAAGTGGGGCCACAAACCTTTCTCTTACTGGGCATGTACTGTGATTGTGCAAGTGCAGCCAGCTCTTTAATAGGATGTATCATCCTGGTGGTTGACCCAATGACTACTGAAATCAGTGCTGTATTTTCATTGACTTCAGTGGAATTGGGACCTACAACTCACTCTCAAGTAAGAAAGTCAGTTGTAACTCCCATTCACTCATTGAACTTAGGGAAACCTGAATGAATTAAAGCTTCTCAGGATTTGGTGTTTTCTCTCAAAAGGTGATCACAAAGGAAATTAAATTTATGATTATATCAGCCAATATTCACAAAAACACAGCTTCATCTGGTAAACACTTAGCATAATACTCTGCAATGGATGTTAATTCAGGAACATTTTCCTTCCTAAGAGAGGATAGGATGAAAGATGAGATAGGGAAAAATGGATGGTGTGCTACTGTATGTTCAGAACATTGTGCGCTTGGAAATATGCCATTCCCATTGAAGTCAGGGAGAACTGACAAGATATTCTGAAAGGTCAGATCCTCTCTAAACAAAAATACAACATGAAGCCAAGGCTGATCCAAACTTTACAATAGGATATGCAGATGTTTGTCTTGTGGAAAAAAGCAAGCCTATTAGGTAAGTGAGCCTATATATATGTGTGTATCTTTTGAGATCTGATATCAGTATCCCAACCTCATGGCTGTACAGCCAGAAAAAAAGCAAGACTATTTATGAACTATTGAGAAAAAACCTGATTCTATCATATATTTCAGTTGTTAGATCCTGCTCAATGAGCAATAGCCCCTGTGATACAATGAACATAACTATTGTAACAAATAATTAGAGCTGGCCAAATTATTCATTTCTGATAGTGGACCAAATTCTGGTCTGAAATTAATGGAGCCAGTCTGCTTAATCAAATGAGATATCACTCAAGTGATTCTGGAACAATTTGTCTCTGTTTGTCTTTGCTAACCATTTGCATTCTTATTTCCATAAATCTATTCCCATGCACATATTCTCCAAAAATTGGGTTTTTTTAAGAAAATCACAGACTACATGTTACTTATAAGCTATTTGCACTGAATCTCTTTTTCATGGATTTCACCTTGTGTAGTCATTTGGGCAAAATGATTGCAATGAGGCTGCCTCTGTCCACCCTTGAGTAATGAAACACTTGTGGAGCTCTCAAAGGCTCAGGATGGAGAACAGGTGACAAAAGTGCCTTTAGCTTCCTGATACCAGACACAAATCCCAATTTTGGGGGGGCTGCTAGATTAGTGGTTAGTTGTTAGACTGTTAGCTGCTAACAATCCCAAAGAGATATTCTGACAGCCAAGGATTTCTGAGACACAGAGGCATTCTGGCCACATGCCCTTTTCTCCTTGCCATGACTCCGTACTATGTGGGGAGAGGGTTGTAGCCCAGAAGATCTTACTCTCGTTCTATAATCCTCAAGGATCCATTTAAAATGGTTTATGGTGAGGATCCCCACTGTGGTTAGGGCAACTTTATGATGGGGAATTAGCTGCCATGAAATTGCTACAGTTCAGCGCAAGATGCAAGACCAGGATGATGACATTTGTACACGCACTTTGTCTTAATTAGTGTAGGTATAAATGATTATACAAGGTCCATGAAAGTGGAACGTTGGCCCTTTAATTACTCTCTGTTGGTTCATCACTCATTGTGAAACAGACATTTGTTTCTGTTCCAGAAGAGCCTGGTAGAGAGCTTAATGCAATATAAGGCAACCCTAATACGCCTCTAATTTGTGCTGAGGGCTAGCTAACCAGCAGGAAAGAACATGGAGGAGTGAAAGTTGCTTCAAATCTGTAAGCTTCATTGGCTCCTCTCCTTTTGAGCTGAAATCAGCACAGCTCTGCTGCTGTTCTACATCAAGACAGCACAATACCTAACTTTTCCATGCCAAAGGCTAATGGTGAAATCTTAACTCAGCTGATGTTAAAACTGCTATTGCCTTGCACAGGATTAGTCAGGATTTCACTTCAGTTATTGGCTGCCTGTCCATTGCCAACAAGTCAGATTTTCCTG
>JAGPOW010001296.1:124028703-124063188 GCA_030014935.1 Caiman crocodilus
AGGTTTGTGGCATCCCTGCTTGTTTGGATGTGGCCAGTGTCTTCACATTTTCAGCAGGTATATCAGGATTCACAGTACTGAAGACTTTGGAGTTACAGTAAGGTAAAATTAGCATAAAAAGAAAATCAGGCCCCCAAAACTACTGCTGTTGTTATTGCTGTTCATAGAAGCATAGAGGAGTAGGACTGGAAAGGACCTCAAGAAATTATCTAGTTTAGTCCTTTGCTTAAGGCTGGTTTAAATAGAAAAGGTCTCCTATAATTGTTTTTTTCTAGCCTGCTTTTAAGCATCCAGTGATGCATATTCCACAGCCTCAGGGGTAGGTTGGATATAACTTTTCTTAACAAGCAACCCCAGTGTGTCCCCGGCTGACCCAGAAGTGGAACGGAAGTACTTCTGGTCCACTTCCAGATTCACCATCGAGTATGAAGGGGGTCCATCCTGTGGTATGCTCCACCTGCTCCATCATCTCAGTGTTCACGAGCCATACCTGGCGGTATGTAGAAAAAATCATCTAAAGCTGTGTCTATGGCTGAATTGCTGATTCTCTGAATCAGCATCGAATCTTCAGATTCAGATCTGGTCGAATCGAATTGGAGACAGTGATGCAAATCAACAAATCAAATCACTGTTCCTGATTTGAGCTAAATCCAACCCAAATCCAAACTGAATAGGGCCCATTTTTCATACCCCTAGCTCCCAGCACAGCCCTAGGTCTGGGAAAGCCCCACTGCCAGCCCCAGCTCTGTGGCAGTGCTTTCCATACCTCCTCCCTGGCACCAGGCTATCTCTAGCTCCCCCGTCCCCTCTCCTTCACCCCCAGATGGATAACCCTCCAACCCCCAGCCCACCAAACTCCCCATCCCACAAGCCATTCCCAGTGTCAGATTTAACTGTGCTTGCCAGTGCCAGGAACTGAGTAAGTGCTCAGGTAGATGGGATTGGGGAGGGGGGATGAGTTCTGTACAGTTCACACTTAGATCCATCTAACTAGTCTGAGGTCAGCACCTGGGGAAACTAAGTTAGATCAAGTGGCCATATTAAACCTGACCTAACTTCTCCATAGCCTCCCTGAATATCTGTGGGCAGCCCAGATGTAACAAGAAGCTTTTCAAAATGAAATGTTTCCAAACAGTTGCTGTTACATCAGCAGTTATACTCAGAGTGCATTAGCCATTTTTGGAGCACTGCATAGGGTATGTAATTAAGCCTACTTGCCTTTAGACATGCTTCAAATGGTGTGTTGTTTATCCAGGGCCAAAGGGGAATAAACACCTTTGTGTGTATCCACACATGCAAGCACATGCACTTGCAGCAGCTCAAGCAGAAGCAGTGCAAATTTGAGCTGGGGCTTTTTGCCTCAGTGCACATGCCTGGATGTGCACTTTGGTGTGGGGCAAATTGTTGCATTTGGGGCAAAATAACTCTGCCTGGCACCTTCCAGATCTGCAGCCAGGGGGAGCTACAGCCTGAGGCTGGCATCTGTGTTGTCCCCATCAGTACAAAAAGCTGCCTTGTCAAGTAGCTCAGACCTACTCACTCTCAGCAGCTTCTGGGGCCAGACTCAATGACCAGGGGGCTCAGGTGGGTCTGAGTCTGGGTGGGGCAGGGATCCAGGGGGCTGGGGGAGCAGACGAGGCCAACAGGGATCCCTCCATGGTCCCCCACCTCTTACTTACCTGCAGTGGAGCCTGCGTCCAGTTCCCTGCGGCTGGCATGCTACCTGCCCTACACGGCATCCCTGAGCACCAAGGCAAGGGCCAATCATAGAGATGTTCTGGCTGCATCCAGAGCGCCTCAGTGGAGGACACAGCCTCTGGTTGCCTCCTGCCCCGCTTTTTTCCTCTGCGGGTTTTTTTGACCCCTGTATATCCAGGGGTCTAATTTTGCAGTGTGGGGAACATTTTCTCATTCCTGCATGTGCCTTTTGCAGCATCTCAAAGGAGTCTGAGACGCTGCAAGAGGCACATGCCGGCTCTTCTGGACGTACCTTCTGAGTCTATCTTGAGTCTCTTGCAACAGCTAGTCCTTGAAGATTTTGGAAAGGACAACTGAGATTAAAGTTCTCTTGTATGCAACATCTTTTCTAAGGTTTCTTCATAAAAACAAAACATTGTGCGGATGAAATCCAAAGACCTTTGTGTTTGTAAACTTGTTCATATTTCATCGCTACTAGAAGTCCATGATTACGCTTTAATAAGCAGTTTATGCAGTGACCACTAGATGGCAACGCAAGATTTAAAGCTAAGATTTGTGTTTCATTAAAAGCATATACAGGCAGAATTGCAGGATTGCTTCGCTATTACAGTTAGGGTGGAACCGTTTGGAAATTGGCCCTGATTTATTTATTTTTTTTGTTAACTGTAGTCCATAAAAAAAATATTGCTACATCACCTCATACATAATAGTAATGTTGCAATAATTGCACAATTTGTCTGTATTTTCCTGTTAGTGTATACAGGCTACAAGATATAAAGGCTGTTTATTATTAGGAGTGTGTTTTACAGAATTGCATTTTGGCTTCTGACACATTATAAAATATTTGAATACAGACAGATCTTATGTTTGCACTGCCAAGGAGTTGTATATGAGTTATCCCTGGCACTGCCTTATGCAATAATTCAAGAACTGAAAGTCAATTATACTCAACATCCATTCATGTGTCTGTCTGTCTGTCTGTCTCTGTCTAGATAGCTCTCTGTCCATTCATCCAGTACACCTTATTTCACTGTTTCAAATGAGTTCTTCCAAAAGACTTCAGCATAGAAATAACAATTTTAAAAATCACTTTTCCACTGCTACACCAAGTTTTATTTTTTCTAATAAGAAGGGTTTTTCTCCCTTAAAACAACTGCTTTTTGCTGAAAAAAATTGTTGACATTTCTTTTTGTTTACAATATTTGTGTGTATATATGATGTGTTTGTCAGATCTAGGTCTAATAGGTAGGAGGGGAAACACTCTGGTCACATAAATACATCTTCTCTCATTGATGTGCATCATGGGAGTATCTGCAATAACATCAGGATTAGGGTGCTCATTCCTGCATATATTTACAAATGGGACATTTTTTTTCATGGTTTTCTCTTCATAGATTTTTAATAGGAAATCTAGACTGTGGGCTCTGGTTTTCTTTGACAGTAGTGCTTTTCATTGGAGAATAATTTATTTTCAAACGGTTTTTCCATATACACAGAACTTGGCATAGACATGGCCCTTGCAAGAAAACTGCAAGAATTAATTAAAAATAAAAATATTATAAATATTGGAGTTAGGATAATTATGGTAATGTGTTTGAAAGGTTTAATTGGTAGGAAGTTGTGAACACAGAAGTCTGGATTATCTGCTGAGAGCTAAGCACTCTCAAGCTGGCTGGTTGATGGGCAGGGGACCAAACCCAATTAGATGACACAAGCAAGCCTGACTGATGGATCTGGAAGATGGGGAGAGGAGCACACGCATATGTTATTGAGCACATATAACACTCCATAAGGAGCTGCGACACAGAAGGCTCTTACTAAGTTACCGAATAGCAATTCCTGCTTGACTACTGACTCGTGAGGGGCATACTCAACTTACGCTATATATAGCAGTTGACCTTTGTACATGTGGCCCCAAAAGCCTGCCTTGGCTTCCCCTCATCCAGCAGTTACTGCCTCATCTTTCAACGAGGCATTAAAAACAAAGTCTTTTCTATCAAAACTTACAAGACTTCACTGTGATGTCTACTACTAAGTGGACTTAGGTGCCTAAGCATGGTTTATCCTTAGCCCCTGAAAATTAATACGTTTCTTTTTTGTAACTTGATATCATCTAAGCCTTAACTCTGTCATTAAAAAGCACCTTTTGTACTAACAGTTTCTAGGGACCTGAGCTTGGTGAAATATGAGCCACTATTTGGATTTAGATCCACAATCCAAATCTATTTGGATTTAGATGTCCAAATCCACTTAGGTGGGTTAATATGTGGCCCTAGGTATCTAGTTGTTATGGGCACTGATGGCCCTTGAAAATGTGACTTGGGTGTAACGGGGGTGAGATCTGCCAAGTCTGCTGGACTCGTAACAATAACTGAGAAAGATTACTCAGAGCTAAAGCAATGGGGTAGCGCAGTTTATGTAAACAGTAGGCTCCAAAGCTCTGCATGAGCCATTGTTGTACGTGTGCTTGACAGGTTTACCTATGAATTTTTGGCCAGCTTCTAGTGATAACAATGGAAGTCTTTCCAGTGACATTTGTAGGTACTGGCTCAGAAGAATTACTGACTGGAAATCTGACAGTACTCAGAAACTATTGGACAGCTTTTCTGCTCTCCTCTATCTATTTGGTTCAAAGTTAAATGTTGGAAACTAATAGTTCTGAACATGTCATTTAGTAAAATTTTGAATAAGGCTCCAGGAGAAAAACAATTTGCGCTTCTGTGCCTGTTTTTTCTCCTGGAGTATGCATTGGTATTTGGCTAAAAGTTAATGTACCAGCTTTCAGCATCTGGAAGGACGTTAGTCCAAAACAAATTGTATGCTTCACGTATTGTTTAGCTCTGGTGTGGTCATTTGATTCCTGAGAAATGAACACATATTGTAGGACAAACCCTTCCCCTTAACAATCGCAAGTTAGCAAACACCAGCTGCAAAGGGCTTAAGCCAATAGAGGAAGGGGTGTAGAGAAGGGGAGAAAGAGAGTAGGAGAAGGTAGCCCACTATTTACAGCTGCATTAGCATTACTAATATGATCTTTTTCAAATACAGAACAAAACTGGCCTGTAAAAGTAGCTAACTTGGGTCTCCAGCATTGAACGTGGCCTGATTCCTGATTATGAAAAGCTGTGATATAAATCAGGTTTTATTCCTACAGCGCTCATCAGGCCTTTGGCCAGGAGCAGCAGCTCTGTTTGGTTGCCATGCTTTCTTCAGCAGACCATAAATCTGTTTCTGTGAGGTTTGATATGACAGCAAAGCTCATGCATGTTTTCAACATACAGAAACGTGCCTCAGACCGTCGGATTGTGTCATGGCTAAAGGAGCTCCCTTCCTTACTGCCTGGTTCCTGATGACACTCTGCCAGCATATACAGATGCAGTCACTTATTGATTGGCTCTGCAGATCCAGTTTCAGCAAATGGCATTTATATGCTTTCCCTCTTAATTACTTAACGAAATCCCCTTGGGTGGCAATAATTTCTGCGCTGAAGTGGGTGGATCAGCTCTGGGTGTATTGCATGGAACTGAGGCAATCTCCCTAAAAGCTGTTATATGAAGGCTTGAGGCCAAGAGAAGTTTTGCAAATGAACTGAATGATATTAAAAACTATATGGGGTTAGAGAGATGTGCTGAGTAGCTTGATTCACTGAGACAGGAGAGATGGAGCTAAGGCTATAATGACTGGTGGCAGGAAAGATGGGGGAGATGATGGATGAAGAAGGGCTGCAGGAAAGAAGTAGTGAGGCTGTCTCACAGAAAGGGGTATAGTTAGCTGTGTTAGTCTGAAGTCAAGTGCAAAGCGTGGGAAAGACCAGTGAGGCAAGGGACTTACGTTGTGTTTGCAGTTCTGCCATGGACTCAATATGAGACCTTAGGAAATCAATTCACTTCTGTTTCCCTTGCCCCTTGCCCTTACCTGCCTGGTTGATTTAAACTGCTAAGTCAGGGACTTTATTAGTGATTTTCATTTATAATACATTTGTGCACTACCTAAATGGGCATGGCTTCAGTATTGTTTAGGGCTTCTAAGTGTGACTCTAATACAAATAGTAATTAAGAGCTTGAAAGAGGATGCACTTTGTAAAGCAACTTCTCTCTCTCAAGGCAAGTCCTCGGGTGGAGGGTCACAGTGCTGCAGCCTGCGTCAGGGACTGGGGGCAGTCAGGATCCCAGCTCCTGGCACTGTCTGGACCAGGTCCAGGAGCAGCCAATGTGCTTCCCAAGGTAGTGCGTGGCATTGCAAGTTTGGCTCCACAGAGTAGTGAAGTCTTTGCCGTCTTGGCCAAACTCACCCTCCAGAGAGCCACTCAGAAAGATGGCCAGGTCTCTGTCAGTGGGCTGCCTGGCAATCCTCCTGCAGTTAGTCTCCCTTAGGACACTGGCGGCAGTGCTGCTCAGTGTCTCATCTGGGCAGGTCAGAAGGCAGAAGGCATGGATGGCCACCATGATGTCACAGAGGTTGCCCACGTGTGGATGTTGGGACTTTCCTGCTGGTAGAGGATGTGCAGGATCTTGCTGCAGGCCTGGAGTGGCAGGTGCAGCCACTTCTTCAGCAGCTGCTCCAGATCATCGTCTACCTTCTTGAGTGGGCTCTTGGGCACTGCCAAGCCTCTCAGGCAAATGAAATGTGGGAGATAAGGAAAGTGTTTACTGCACTGACCAGGGGACCAACAGGGATGAGTCCAGCTTGTGGGCATCCTTCATGATCCCACGGATAATTTCCTCCAGTGTCTGCTTTGCCTGGTAACCAGTGGGCATTTCCAGATGGAGGTAGCTCTCATTGTCCCGCAGACGCCTCACCTGCTTGCCATAGATGGTAATGGTGAATGGTCCAAGATGGTGTTTTTCTTTCTGCAGTCGACGTGCAGAGATGTTGGGGTTGTTGAAGCAGAGCCCCATTCACTCAGCTGTCTTGGAGATGGTGTCTAGTATCTTCTGCAGCTGCTCAGGGTCACTGGCAAGGAGGATGAGATTGTTAATATAATCTAGGATGCTCAGTTTCTATCTGGGCCTGGGTCCTCCATGGCTTTCTGTCGCTGCTCGGAGGAGCAGTTGCTTTTGATAAAGGTTACTGAAGTAGTGACATGGCCGAAAGGGACAGGAGGGAGAGAAATAAAGCATGTATGCATGCATGACTCAATTTCCTAGTGAAGTGAGAGAAGGAAAGACTAGGACTTCTCTCACAAAGTATGGTAACACCCAAATCCTTTCATAGACTTAGCCTACAGTCCCCTTCTAGCCTTTGCTCCCACTGTGACATGAAAGAGTGAAAAAAATGGCCCTGAAATAATAAACTAATGACTTCTAAATTCAAATGACACATTCTCATTGCAAAAGCTTGTGGGGCTTCTCATCCAGAATTAACATTAAAAGTTTATGTGAAATGATTTTTTTTCCCCAAAGAGATATTGCTTTTCTCGGTTTAGTTGCCTATAAACAGCTGCATCAATATTTATCTTAAAAGAGACTTGTTTACCCTGAATCACTTCTTCTCTTTGTTGACAATTGCTGGATTGACATTTGGAATGGAAGAAATTTTGATTTCTTCAAATTCTGCATCTTATATAATTTGTTTTATTACAGATGCACACACACAAACAGTGGAAAACAATACATAGGGAAACTACAAACAGGATTCTGTTTCTAGTGTTTCAAAGTGATTGGGTAGATATTGGGATGCTGATGACTGGGGGGTTTTTTATTGAAGAGGTCTAATGGGTATCTGAAAAGTTTCTCATCCAGCCCAATCAAACAGTAACAGCAAGAAGTTTTCCTGCCTACAGAGACATTCAAGTTAAAATCACTGTATCTGAAGGCACAAGCCTTACATGCTGCAACTTTTTTTCAGCCTGTTCTAAATGTCTTCTTGCAATGTAAGGGGCAAGGTATACAAAGGAGGCATCCTATGAAACTTTCTTTTTCACTTCAGCTGTATCAGTGCTAGTGTCCAGGGTAGCTGTCAGAGTAACAAAGTATGAAGCCAGGGCTGCTTTACCCTCTAGTTTACCTTGATTTGTTCCTGATTGCCTGACTAACTAAATGAAAAGCAATGACCCTAAACTTTGAGTACCTCTCCAGCTCTTTCATGTCATTCTTTTTAAGTTTCTGTGTGGATGAGCACAATAATCAGGGAGGTAGCAAACTAATAAGAGAACCAAACTGTACAATGATGCAATACAATTAGGATGATTAGGACTGGTGACAACAGAGATTTTATAGACATTAGGGCTGGAAGGGACCTCATAAGATCATCAGGTCCAGCCGCCTTGCCCAAAGGGCAGGAAGTCAGCTGGGGTCAAAGGATCCCAGCAAGATAAATGTCCAAATGTTTCTTGAAAGTGACCAGAGAAGGTGCTTACACCATGTCTGGGAGGGCGGGATGGGAGTCTATTCCAGGCCTTGGTGGCTTGGACAGTGAAGAAGTTTTTCCTTATGTGCAACCTAAAAAAGCTTGCAGGAGTTTGTGACTGTTGGTCCTTATCTTCCCTTGGGGTGCTCTGGTGAACAAACATTCCCCCAGATCCTGATGCACACCCCTTATATACTAATAGGCTGCCACAAAGTCCCTCCTGAGCCTGTGCTTCTCCAGGCTGAAGAGTCCCATAATGCTCAGCCTCTCTTCATAAGGCCTGCTCTCTTGCCCTCTGATCACATGCATGGCTCTCCTCTGGACTCTTTCAGGTGATTAAATACTAGTAACAATGGAAATTCTTACACTGAGAGATAGGCTATAAGATAGAGGAAAAAATGGTAGGATACAGCCAAGCAGCCTACCCATCATATTGAACTGAGGGTTTTTTTTAACCTTACATCCTTAAAACGGTCTTAATATTAATGCCATCAAATACTACTTGTAGCTGGAAAGAAGGTGTGCAACAGGGAAGGCAAAGTTGATTCACAGGAGGGCAATTACTTAAAGAACTATGGGACATAGTATAAGACAGTGGTGCTCAACGTTTTGGCTTTGCAAGCTGATGAGTGCCACAGGGCTGGTCCACAGCCCTCATGGGGTCAGTGTGCAGAGGGCCTTGCATGCCCAGAATGGGCACCATGACACCTTGGCTCTGCCCTACAATGTCACAACATGGTGCATCCACTGTAGCTTGCAGGACCATGCTATCTGGCCCACCAGGCTCCCCAGGGGCCCAGGAATTTGCCAGTGTCACCACTTCACCATTTCCAAATTTCTGGACCCATGGGAGATCTGCAGGTGAGATGAAAAGAATCCATGGGCTGCATCTGGCCCATGAGCTCGCGGCTGAGCCCCCCTGGTAGAGGAAAATGGAAAACACAGTTGTCTAACTGGCAGCCAGAAGGCTTCATCTGTGCATTTCCAGAAATGCTTCTGTGCATGTGTGTACCAGCATTGTTTAATCTAACTTGTAGGAAAACCTTGCAGAAGCAAAGACGACCAAAATGACCCTTAACAGAAAAATCTGGTCATGGTGAACTCTTTACCAAATAAAGAAAACTTCACGAGAGAGAACTTTTGTTAAAGTAAAAGAGGTTTGGGGGAAGTTATGAACCATTTATTTGTAAAATCAAGTCTTTTGGAAGACAGAAAAGAGAAAATTAACTGTAGCTCATAGAATGACTACAGCTACAATCAAGACTTGTCAGAGGATCTCAGAAGTAGACATGTTTTAACTATTGGTTTGTTCCATGATCTCATCAAATTTTAACAAAGTTAGAGAACAGATTATGGTCTTGACCTCTGAATCTCACTTATGGAGGCCAAATCTGCTATAGTTAAGTGAAGAGGGAACTTATCCAACCATTTTTAGATCTTCTGTTTTTGTGATATCATGACTTCTGGAAAAAAGGATATGAAGAGATGCTTGTCCATAGCCATCACACTTGCAATGAGTATAAAGCATTCCCTTTCAGGTGTGACAGGGAGCTGCAGGATTTTAAAGGTGAAAACCTTGGCACAGAGAAAATGAGACTGAGACTCAGGAGACTGTCAAATCCTGATGATCTTACCAAGTGCTTACTCACACACTGTGATGCCAATGGGAGGTTTCACTAAAAAGGGCAGAACCCACCTTTAGAAATTGGAAATTGAAACTGGTAGGACAACACCTTTTTCAGTATTTTTCCAGCAGAGCTGCCAGAAAAGTGTTGTAAATCACGAATGTCCGAATCGGAGTGAATTCCATTGTGCTGTGTACTTCTTTAAGCTGCAAGTTGGGGTCTGAAGCTGTAGCTGTGCAGAGCAGTGTTTTGTCTTGATCAAAAACTCAAAGTAACAGACCAGCTTCGCTGGTGCCCTATGTCTGCTTTGCACACTCGAGTGATGAAAAGCAGCTGTGAACCCAACTTAACCACCCAGTTAAATAGTGTTTATGGCTGCTTTGGGTTGCTAAAGCAGCACAAAATAGCTGGAGCATACCAAGAAATAAGCTTACGGGCTCCAGATTGAGTGCGACTGCTTGGAAGGGTCTGTACTTTCACCCTGCTCTAAAGTAGCACATTTCTGAGGTTTAAGGGTAACAATATGCTCCTGCCTATGACAAGGAAGACAAAAGCTGGTCTCAGTCGGTAAACTCAGCATCTGGGCTGGCATGGCACCATTTGCTACAATCTGCTCTGCCTTCACCAGCAAGTAACAGCTCAGTCAACAGCAATTACTTCAGAAGGTTTCCCTCCGAGTGAGATTTATTCTTGGCATGCAACCGGTGTGCTCTCCACACAAAATGACTTGTACAGGTTCCAGGATTGCTTCTGGCTGACTTTAGAGTTGGCTGGAGGAAAGTTTCTGTTCAGCTTATAAGGGTTTTTTTTCTTTTTTTTGCCATAGCGTTGTTAGCTCCTTTCAAAATAACAGCTTGCCTCCTTGACAGTAGAGGGTAAACTGGCGAGGCAGGTTTTTCTGTTATTCCCTAACCAATCTTCAGTTTTTGTTAGAGCCTTTTGGCCACAATACGTACTGCATCACAACAGCTCTGGTGGCAGGAGTCAAGGAGTCAGGACCAGCTGATACTCCACAGCATCAGCTGGTCACCAAATGATGTCAAGAAATACTCCCTCCTACGATAACATTGTGGAAACAGCCAAGTGTTTCATTGTTTGTTTTAGCCTTTTCCTGAAATGTCAGCCATCACACATTGCTAAAGGCAGGGTATGTAACTTGATGGACTGATATGGTCCATGTGTCTGTGTGCCCCCCCCCCCCAAATCCTAGTGGGGTAAAGGCTTTTTTTGCTACTTTAGAAGAGACAATCAAAGGAGAAGCCTCTGCATATATTACTAGGGAGACAAATGAGGTAAGGTCTTAGGTTTTAGCAGTAAATAATCACAGCTGGTATATAGATTGCACCCAGAAGGTCCTAGGTACTTTTCCAGCATGTTCAGTTAAAACTTTTTATGATAAGGCTGCATGGCTGCTTCCAAGAGATCTTAAAGGTTGACAATAGTCTGTGGGGGCTAGATTTTTGGAAAGCACTGCTATAAGGAAAAGAGGCAGTAATTTGTGTATGCATCATAGTTTAGGCTATGTCAATATGTAATTTTGATGCTTATCTGAATTGTGCCTATTCTGATTATCTATCTATCTATCCATCTATCTAGGCATCAGATTGGTCCAGTCTAATTCATGTAGTCTATTCTTAAATAGTTTAATTGGTCTGATCTAATCTGTCTATATGCTTCCCCCCACCACCACATTATTTGTGCCCAACAAAATCAACACAATCCATTTTGTGCTTTCTTCAGGAAACTTATAACAGGCATGGATCAAGGCATGCTCTGTAGCTCCAATATAATACAATAAATGATAGCAATATTCTTGTGCTGAGGAAAACAGAACTGAATTTCTGTTCAAAAGGTCTTTTCATTAGGAAGGTATAAGAATGCATTCAAGGAAATAACACATCTTTGATATTTAATCACAGACCTGAAAGCTTCATGCTCCTTGAAAGTGGTTCCTTCAGATTTTTGATAAAAAATGGCACAAAAAGGGTGATCTCAGTAAAGTAGGTAATGTCTTCCCAGAGATGCAGCAGCTGTTCAGGTTATAATGGGCAATTGGGTTGAGCATGGTATGATAAATTGGATATGTAATTAAAGTAAATTAGCACTGTTGGGATTAGTAACTACCTGATTAGGAAGGAAAAGGGATTAAAGAAGGAAGCCTACAAGAAGGAAGGAAATAAGTAGTACAACAGAAACAGAGAGAAGCATGAAAACTTCTCAAGAATAAGGAAAGAAAAGGGGAAACTTTCATTGTAGTCAGTGAAAAGACAGTTATTTCATTGAGATTTGGACTTACCCGTAGGGAGATGTTTCATGAAATCTAGAAGTCTCAAAGAATGAAAAAAATACAGTATTCAATAAGAAATGCTCTAACCCTGGCAACATAAAATATTAGGGCTTTTCTTCTAGAATATTGCATTGCTCTTTCAGTCTGCTTGCATGGCTTTCTTCCTGTTTGTTTGCTTGTTTAAACCTGATGCAAGATTACTCTGCCAAGCACCATATAAATGCAGCATTTTAGAAAGAGACCATAGAGAATGCTAATGTCATTTCTGTCAAAGTTGAGTTACATCCAGAAGGAGAAATGGTACCGTGGACAAAGAAGGAGATGCATAACTTAGGAAGCAAACATCAGACCTCTGTCTATGAGGGACCTTTGAAAGGGGAAAAAATAGTGGGATAGTGCTGAAGAGAACCAGAGCAAAGGGATCCAGCTCTGGGAAGACCATCTGTCCATGAGAGCCGTGGGCTTGAAGTTAAATGTGCTTATTGTTTACTTTTCTGCATGCTACGCTTTGTCTGATCAAGGGAGGGGGAAAAAGCCCAAGTCATATTCCAGAAACAGCACTTGTCAAACTTTAATTTGCTCTTTATTTGTTCTGACTAGGTCTTCTCAAGAACTTCTCGGGTATTCAAAAATGTCGGAAGTCTTCAAATTTTCTTGGCCTTAGCGTGTCAGATACAAAGCTCCACAAATGTTGTTTCATTTATGACCCTGGTGTTCAAATAAAATGTAATGAAGTTGATACAGTTCTGAGAAAACGTGAAACATTGTTTGCTCTTTGAGCTACAGATAGTGAACCCTGGACACAGAACAGTCTATCACCCTAATGTAATTACGAGTTGACTGCTGAACCAGCTGTGTTGAATTTGCCTCTTGGAGGAGCTCAGAGCTCTAAAGCATCCTTAAATCTCTGGCCTTTGTTTAGATTTAAGTTTAAGCGATAACACATTTTGATTTCTTATAGTGAGCTACAGTTGGCTAACAGTAGAAAAGAGTTCTTCATCTGCAGAAATTCACCATACCAAGGAGTATAGAAAAAGTCCAAGTAGAAAGGCAACCATGTAGAGGAAATTGGCCAGTTTACTTGGCTGCTTGAAATTCTTTTACTGAAGTTAATGGGTGCTCTTCCCCCTGAGCTGTTCAAGGTGTGCAACCTCAGACCTCATTTCACTTCCATTAAAACAATGGAGAGATCCCCATTGCCAGCAGTAAAAGCAGGATCCCCTCTTTCCCTCACACCTATGGTGCCATGAATTTCACAGTCATTTCCACACAGTGGCCGTGTCTCAAGATGTGAAGTGGTAAAATATGACACTGCATTGAGAAGTCTGTCTGGTGACTGGGTAACACTAGTCAGCACTTCTGGAGGGAAGTGAAATGTAGATGATGAACTGAAACTGGATCTGTTGAGGCAATTACCATTTATGCCAGACAGCTGCAGCCCAAAGCTGTGTCTGAGAGGCAAAAATCATATGATTTCAGTCCTGAGAGATGATGACTCAAGTATCAGGTCCTGGAGTGGGGCACTTAAAAAGAGGCCAAAGGGGGTAAGATATATATTGAATTCAGAAGCTGTGATGCAAGGAATGTGAGGGGAAACTATAGATTTCAATCCAACATGACTGTAAATCAACCACGATCCCCTCAATTAAAGTTCAAATTCACTCAGGTTGCTTTAGGTGATTTGGTGAACCCAGTTTGGTTCTTTTGCTTTGATATGGCCACTGCTAATGGTATTTGGTACTACTGCATTGACATAAGAAACCTCCTTTTCCTTTGCAACCACATCATGGTAGACTTTCTCTTTTTGTTTCTCCCTTGTGCAGCCTCTCTAGAAATGCTACTTCTGATGCATTTAAGGATGCAGTTTCTCTTAAGAAATGTTACTTTTGATGCATTTAAGGATGCTTTGGACAGCAGGCTTGCTGGGACATCTATTGTCTCTACAACCTTACAAATAGGCAGGTATTGGGAGGAGAAGTGTGAGCAGGGAATGTGCCAGCTTGTTCAGCTGAGAGCGTCACAAGCCCCACTATAATTTGAGAGTATCATGCAGGTTTTCCTGTGTTTATTTTCCTGATAATGGTGTATGGTTTCCTTGAAAAGCCAATGTAATGCTGTATTTACTTTTGTCATTTCTATCACTGTATGGATTAAGTTGTGGTATCTTTATACATCTTTATGATTTTGGACATGGTTTAGACAAAGTAACAGAGGAATAAATACTTAAGGAGAAGAAAGCAGGCCAAACTGTGACGTATCTCTTGCCATTGTGTCAGGGTAATAATTGCCACTCCCAATCACAGGCAGAAGCAGCTGTTGTTAGGGTGTGCACCCAAGGTGATGTGAAATCAACTCTCAGAGAAACAAGCCATTAGCTAGAGGAATTCCAGATGCACCAGGAAGGAAAGGCTGTCTATGAGAGAGACCTGGTCTTTAGATTTTTCCAGGCTTTAAGAAAGTCCAGTTCCCCAGAGGTCAGGACTGGCACGAGCATCAGAAAGGTTGATCTCTGTAAATACTGGCAGGGCCCTCAGAGGGCTAGGTCATAGCACAATGAAAGGGTAAGCAAGTTCACTTGAATCTTTGTTCTGTCTTTAAACTATATGCACAGTTTCTCTTGTGCAATGTTTTCTCCTATATAATAATTCCTTTTGTTAGTGTATGGCCTTACTGATTGCCTATGACAAAAAGTGATCTCAGGGCGACTGGTATTCCAGGGTAACCCATTCTATGGAAAGGAGGATCTCAAATTCTTTCCCATCCAAGGGGAAGCCGCTTGAGCTGGCTGAGATTTGCCTGCTGCAGGTGTTGGGTCCAGTATAAGGGCAGTGGAGCTGAAGCTTGTGGGGACGAAGAGTTATCCCAGGATAAACATAACATGTTTCTTGGGACAAGCAGTAGGACAGCGGGAAGAAACTTGAGGCTTCTGGGGTATCCTGTTGATGGGTTTGTGGCAGAAAGTGCTTACACAGAATGGACAAATGAGTGTGCTAGAGGTGATTAATTCACACTAGGCAGGCAGGTGTCTGAGTTCCAGTTCCAGTGCTGTGTCTTATCCAGAGCTGTTGAAAAATACTACATATATGATATGAAGAAATTCACACAAAATGAGGATACTAAAAAAAATCCCATAGAAATGCTTACAGCTTTCCAATTAAATAAAAACAAACAAACAAAACAACTTAAACCATCTGATTTTTGGCCTTTTGTTTTTGTTGTTAAATCAGGATATTTGGAACAAACCAGAAACTTCCTATTCATTTAGATTTTCCATTGAAAAGTGTATTTTTTGTGAAAGAAAAAAAGGAAAAAGTTTCTAAAAAAAAAAAAAAAAAACTGTAATGACAGCTTCATCATGCTAGGAGCTATACACATACCTATACTTCTTAAAAAGTGTTTTCTTAATAAAACACACATATCTACAGCACTGACAATTGCAAGGAGCACAATGTTAAGTCAGGGTTTCAGCGAACTTTACAAAGTACACAAAATAAAAACAGCAACAAAAATTACACTGACAAAGAACTTGGGGAACTTTACATTTGGAGAAGTTAGGTCTAGAAGGTGTTTCTTTTTTTCTTTAAGGAATAGAATTATATACATTATTTAGTAATCCTCAACATAGAAAGATATTAAATAACACAAACAATATTACAGTCCTAAATATCTGTGTTACCTACAAGGAGGGGGAAGGGCAACTTTTAACAAATAAAAATTATATGTCTATTCTGTACATTTAGGGCCAAATTCTCAGCAGGTGCAAATCAGTGAAGCATCATAGAAGTTACACTGATTTATCCCAGTTGAGAATCTGATCCCTAGCTAATCTATAGGGGGAGGTCTGCTAAAGCATAAAAGTTTGGACTAGTACACAATAACAGAAGCTTATATATATATGCTTATATTTTCATGCAGCAAAAAATGTTAGTTTAAGTGTAATCCCTTAAACAGTCATACCATAATAACTGGATATGAAGCAGCTTAAAAAATATTATTTTATGTCATAAGAAATTCAGAGAGGCTGATTTTTTTTAACTGAATCCCATATTGCCAATATTCTGTTAGAAAATAACAGATGATTTTTGAGACCCAATGGGGGCCTATTAAAATATTACTCTGTTCAACTAGTCAAAGAAAGAAATTGTACCCTTATATGCCCATTAATTGCCATGTTTCATCTGGAAGCAATTATGATGCTCACAAAAAAGACATTAACATTATACTAATTGTGCAAGTGAATGTGCTGGATAAACTAGGAAGAACAACTGCAGCATACAGAGTATATGCACTAATGTCAATCTAGGAGGTAGCTTTATACTGTGGAGCTCAAAGTAACTTTTTGGTTTGTAACGTAAGTGCTGATTCTTCAGGAGTCTCCCATGGTCAGATACAGAGACTTGCTGCACTGAAAGACACCTGGGGGGAAAAAAAACTGATTTTTTTCATTTTTCATAATATTTTTATTTAATCTTTGTAGACTCTGCTCTGCCAGTTCTTGGAAGCAAATGGTGAATCTTCCCATTGGCTTCCATAGACTTTGTGTCAGGCCCACAGATGCCAGTGTACACAGTTCATTAATACGCATTTAGGCCTTGATTCAGAAAATCCCTAAAGTGTCTTAATCCTTTAAGTGAGCAATTCCACCCCTTTCAAGCAAAGCCAGAACCAGTAAACAGCACTAATTTTGCAGCTCAGTATGTGAGTGGTCCCATTATTGTCAATGGGACTTAGACTCGTGTTTAAGTGATATGCTCAGTCAGGGCCTATTTTCCCAGCTCTTCTTGCACTGAACAGCAAAACAGTCAATATGCCTGATACCCCATGCATCAGCTTGAAAGCAGTTTGAAACCACTGCACCCAAAATTCTGATTTCTATCACATTGGTGCTAATCGAAAATAGATTTATTGCCCTCAGTACAGCTTTTCCTGACTGAAACCAATGGAAGTAGGATCAGAATAATGCCCAAAGAGCTTTGGCTAGCAACCTTAAAAGCAATAAAGTTAAAATAAGAATAAATAGATGCTGCATTTCAAAGCCTCATTTTATTTAAATTGTATTCATTTAAAATTATTATCCTCATCTCTAGGTTCAGAAGTTATTTTTATTCAATCCTCATAATTTTTTTTTCAATGGCGAGAGAAACCAACAGATCTATTCACCATGTTTCTAACCATTTAGCATTGTATAGATCCCAAATTTCATTAGAGGTTTCCTGAAAAAATTGTTTTAAAAATGAAAATGTATATTAAAAATACCCTATATTTGGTAAAATATTGTATTCATTTTCTTTTTTTCTCTCCTTCCTCTTTCCTTTCCTTTTCAATAACCCGATAGCAAAAGAGACAAGGGTTAAAAACAAGTTTAAAAGAACAATGGAGGTAAAAAGAAAAACCAAAAGCTTTTGAAACCCAACACTTTTGTAAAGTATTTAAAAATATATTTGTTCTGGAAAACTTTTGAAAATACCATTTTAAAAAAACCTCAAACCCAAAATATTCTTGATTTCCCCCCCCCCCCTCCCCATGTTTTTTAATCAGCTCTAACTTTAATCATTTGGAACACCTTAAGTGAAATCACTGGATGGAGATTTTGAGTGTACATTGTACAGTACATATTCTGGTCACTTGCAAGTCTTGGAAGGATAACATTTCAAAATTACCTAAGTGACTTAGATGTCTAACCAACATTCTCATGTTAGATCTGTACTGCTTGTAAAGCAGTATATTGTTACAGGACATAATATATTATTTGAAGTCCATATGAGCATTAGGTATTTGTAAATTAAATCCCAGAAACTTTTTAATTTATTACAACTTATACTGTGAACTATACTCAGTGTTTCTTGAGTAAAATATAAAAACAAGCACATTTTGCTTTTTGTCTTACTTTTTCCTTCATTTGACTTTCATTATATTCCTGAATTAGCCACTTCTTTTACTGTACTTCAGTTTTGCCAGCACCTTTGCTGCATGCATTCACACGACTTGTACAATGTGTAAAAGCTGTAAACCCAGTATTGAACAGTAAACAATTAGAAACTCATATTTTCAAATGCGGTGCAAGGTGTTACCTTCATAACACTCTCATTAGAACATCTATCTTAACCCAAATTCTTTCGACTTGGTTCCAGGGTTGCAAGTTAATGCATCAAGTTTTATTTTCTTTTCAAATGTATGTAAATGTCAAGATGTGACCACTGATTCTGGGTTAAGATAAATATTCATATGTGCTGCTAATATGCACAAAGAAATGCTCTTAACCTTTATCTTTAGATGTAACATTGCACTGCATTTTATTGGGAGAAAGATCATTTTCTCAGGCTTGCTTTACTTGTTTTACTTTTTTATCACGTTGTTTCCTCAAAATACGCTCTCAGCAGACATAAAAAAAGCCCCCTACAGTGAAGACAAAGACATTTGATCCTCCAAAGCAAAAATTAAGATCCTGGTAACTGATTCCTTCTGTTCCTACTTTTCCTGCTATTGATAAGGGCCTTTAACTTGCCATAGTCCCCTTTCAGCTTCTGGGATTCATCTCTCTGCTGCCCTGGCTGCCTACTGTCTTTGCAGTACTGGTTAATCATTTGCATTTCTGAGTGGCTGAAAGCCGCAACAAAGTCTTTTGGGTGGAACTGCAGGGCTCGTACAGAACTGGCCCATGTCCAGGGGGACCACTTATCAGTCATAAAGGCCACCATTTCTGAATCTAACACTTTCAAGTTGATCTTTGCCAAGGTTTGCTTGAAGCTGTTTTCTGTTGCGATGCAATGGTAAAGTCCTCGATCACTGTCCTGGACAGAGCGAATGAGAAGTCCCTGCTCAGTCGCAACGATCCTTTCATTAAGTTTGACCTAGGGGAACAAAATGCAAAATACACTTCCTAAAAAATGTGATGGAGCAGTGAATTATACAATAAGGCAAATGTAATATCCCCCAGTGATTCTCTTTTCTTTTTACTTCCAGGGATTGTCTTCTTTTAAGAGTTTGCCTAACATTTCTCTTTATCACAAGTCTCAAGAGTGACTGTCCACATTTGAGAAGATCAAGCTACAGGCCCAAATGTGGGCTCCTTTCAGGAGCCACGCAAGACAGAAGTCTCCATTACTTCCACACAGGGGACATAAGTAGAAGGAGACTTTCTCTGCCATCACTATAAATGTAGAAGGTCCCCTATGACATTTGTGAAAAAGAAAGTGCAGAGATTGAGAACCAGGGGCTGTCTTTCACTGTGCTTTTCACATCATTTCTGCATCTTGCTTCAGCTCTGGTATGAGAGGGGAATTTTGTACAGAATTATTTTCCTTGGGGGCTTTCCCATAGGACTTGGGAAATCAAGAAAGAGCATTCTGTATTGAGTACTGTAGCAATTTAGAGAAATGTCACCAAAGACTAATACCTCATTGAAGATCTGGTTTCAGACCTGTGATACTTGGAGAGGAATTTTCACTATGCAGATATTATTAAGTGACTTGATAATTTGGTGCTGCACTTTACATCATGCTTTACTAAAAGCTGCTATAAGCAAGTTTTTTCTTGAGAAATTTCCAACCCAGATTTTCAAGCAAAGGCTTGCAGAATTTAGAGAAGTTTGGCTAAGCTAAAATGAAATGAAACAAACTGAGTTTGATGTCCTCCCATCACTACAGCGTATTCTATTTGTAGCATACTCTATCTTGTATTGTATATTGTAGCATTTTGTTTGAGCGAGAAGTGATGCATTAAGATTTAATCCTTTACAAAGTGCATCTGAGAAATGGTATGTTTTACTTAATAAAAAGTTTATAAATTCTCCTTCTCATTTCAAAGGATGGCCTGTCATGAGGGTAAGGCTTTCTATTATTTATAACTAACATCAGGCACCGTTTTGCTGACATCCTTACAACAGACAGTCCTTTTTCATAGTGTATTAGATTTGAAATGGAAATATAGTTTTCCCTTTTCATATCATTTAAGGAAGGCATGCTCCCCATAAACAATTTTACTGAAATGTGAGAGCCCTGGAGAATGCATGAAACGTTTCATATCTCTCCCCCCAAAAATAAAAAAATACATTTCTTCTGTACTTAGGTTTAGCTCCTGGATTTTAGTCAGCTTCCATTAAAAAGTCAGTAGGAAAGAGGTGCCTGTCTTATGACTCTTAAAAAAACCTCAAGATAATTTATAATGAGAGCTGGCCTTTGCTATGCCAAAACACTAAGATATGTTCATGATACTTTAACCAAACTACTTCGTCATAACCAGAGTGTCTGAGCCTTTTGCCTGAATGCAGTTTTCCTCGTATATCAATTGGTACTTCAACATTTCAATACTTACCTCTTTCCTCCTGTCATTGTCTTTCTGTAAAAGCCATTTAATGGAAGCCTGGGGGGATTTCGGGGTGCACTCAAGGAAGGTGGTATTGTTTTTAACTCCATATTGAATTATTTCTGCTGCATTTCTGTATGCTAGAAAGCAAGATAAGGTAGATGAAACCACTATAGGATGGATGCTTGATTCTTCCATAAAAAGTAAATATATTTGCAAAACCGACAACGAAGCCTGAAGCACAACTCAGCTGAAGCACAGATGTTCAAGGATGCAAAGCCTGATGATGTCTATGAATCAATAATTCAGGGCAAAGAGCATTATAAGATAAGAAACGAAATTTGGAGAAGGCTGTGAGCACAGTCTGTTCTGAGAAATTAGGAGACATGCCTGTACAGTATATATCAAATGAATCCGTATACATTTCTAAGGGTCAGATCCTCCCCTGTTTGTACTCTATAATAGGAGATGACAGTTGATTTAGTACTCCAAGACAGCAACAGAGCACAGCACCTTTCCAAGCATTCCCAAACAAGGGTAAACTTATTTAGCAAGCCTTTTGCTGCTCCACAGCCACGGCTCTGCAGATGTGGCTAGGCTTCCAGCTGCAAACTGTATGTGTGCTTAGATGTGCGATCTCCTCTTAGATTTCTTTCACTCTTATCCACCAAGAGCAGTTACTTATCTAGCAAGAAAAGGCCTTTCCCCTAAACCTAAAATGCAAAGATCAAATTAAAGAACAACGAAAATGCCCACCCTTCTAAAGACTCATGACTGATTTACAGCACTCCAGCAACACTTCAGCAGATCTTGAGTATGCCTGATCACCCAGACTTGTACTGTTTTATAGTCTTCAGGCATGAATGATTGCTTGTTACAGTTAACAGGCGCTCAGACTTTTTTTTTTTTATTAATTTGCTCATATAATAATATTGGCCAAACCGTTATATTTTAACATTACCTTACATATGAAATGCAATTTCCATTTTTGAGGTAACTGTGGCCATGTTTATATATGTGCTTAACACTGAGTAGACTAATTTGCCGAGGAGTAAAGAGTAAAGCTGTGGAGTAAAGCGTACACATGCAACAATATTAGCCATAGTAAACTAATTAACACTGCCATAAGATAGTACTGTCTCCAACATTTCTATCTTACAGTGGGGTAATTAATTGCAATTAAACACACATGGAGACACTGACCTTAGGTATAAATTGTGCCTGGCCATCCCAGGCAGCAGGGGGACACATGGCTTTGCACTTCCAGCATTTTTGTGCCCCAGCCAGCTCCACTGCTGCCCATACTGCCAGTGAGAGCCCGGGGCTGACCCCCAGCACCTCTGGCCAGTCCAGGCCAAACAGGGCAGGAGTAGCCTGGGTGTAAATTGCTCCACCCTGGTTCAAGATACTGCTGTTCTGGGCTCATGTGTAGATGCTCCACCCAGTAGTAGTTTATACCAGCTCAAACTGCTTGGGAGCTTATTGTTTCAGATTAATTGTATGTGTAGATGTGCCCAGTAATTGTTAAAAAATAGGGGAAAACCCTTTAAATTAAATCATAGATTATATGTACATTATAGATATGTATCTGGCTTAGTCATATAATCATATATTCGTGTGATCATGTCTGCTCCCGTCTTGTATGCTAATTTACCAAGTCATACCTAAATTGGAGTCTAAATCACTGAGGAAAGAATGAATGATTTTTCATTTGTTCTGTGAAGTACACTTTGTCAAATACTTCAGAGGCTGTATTGACAACAACAGTTGGACCAAATCTATAGTTTGGAGAGATTTGAGGAAAGCTTTCAGATACCAAGTGACCCGAGGAAGGCTCATTTTGTGTTTGAAAGCTTGTCTCCCTTCCCAATATACGTTTGATCCAATAAAGAATATCACCAAAAATCCTTGGTTAAGAATAATATTGTAATTTTGGGGGAAAGAGTGCATTCAAAGGCTAATTACACAAAGATCTGCATGTGTGCAGGCCACAACACTCATGTGCATCTCATTGCAGGAGTGGAGTCAAAGAGTTTTGATTACATATGCAATAGGGCTTACAGGGATATCCCTCATGCAGTATGAGCATCTGTCTGTGTCTCTGTTTATCACCTGAAGACATACCTGGATCTAAAGGTTTTCAATAGTTCCCAGTCCTGTGAAATAGAAAAGTTTCTATCCTTTTCTCAAACATTTATCTGTAGATCTAATGCATATTACTATTACTTTTTAAATGTGCTCTATATGAGAGAGGAAAAAAACAGAACAAATGCTTTTACATAATGGTCCTAAGAGCTAACATTAATTTAACAATGCTAAAAGCCTTTACAGATCATCTGTAAAGTGATTGTAGAAACCTATTTGTGCTTCATGCTCTGCCTCAAGAACAGCATTGTTTAAAAATGTTAATGCGTCACATGTTAAAAATGCTGAGGCATGGAACATAGCAGGCATGATGCCTTTGTTTAACAGATTTGGTTCGTTATAAATTTGGATGAATTTCTAATATGTCTGACTCACATATCTTTTGTCTCTTTAATGGCAATTCATTATTTTTTTTCACTGTGCTAATTTGCTATGAAGTGGCACAAATGCTGAATTCTGTTTTGAGAGAGCCCAAATTATAGCTTATTTATTATTTTGAATACAGGATGGAAAATGGCTGAATCAACATTTAGTTATATCTTATATAAGCCCTGCACCAAACTAACATTTACAGGAGCTGGCTGGAAAACATGAATTTGGTTTCATAAAAATTTTCAAGGTTTCAAAATGTGTTTGTTTTCCATCAGACTGAAGATAAGACGTGTTAATGTTTTTCAAGAAAATGTGGGAGATGCACATTAAATTAGCCAATAGCCCAAAGGGCACATCTTAGGTCAAATGCCCCTATTGTTTCATCCAAAGTATGGACCTGAACCTGGGTTCCTCACTACCCACACAAGTATCCCACTCATAATTAATAGCTATTCAAACAGATCTTCTTCCAAAAATGCAGGGCATTTTTACATTTGTTCTGGGATGCAGCATCAGGCACTTTAATTAACAAGCTGCACTAATTAAAAGCACCTGCACATCGTGCATCGGCCTCCCTGAGCTGAAACAATGGCATTGGGACACTTGAACAAAAGCTCATCAAGTATGTTTTATTTCATAGTGCCCCATCAACATTTTTTCAGCATGGGGATGCACGGGGATGATGCGGAAGGCTGACAGAGTGCATCAATTTCCGTGCTCCAGCAGACACGATCCGTTGCGTCTGCTCTGACATGCTGGATTTCCAGCGCATCGCAGCAGGCTTCCCCCATGTCTGTAGGAGCCCTTTATTCTGTTCCAAGAGAACATCTCAAAGAAGTAATCATTGAAAACAATAAGTTTCTGCCAACATTTTTGGTTTTGAGAGACTGGTATTTTCTTCCAGAGAAGAACTGAATAGATAAATTCCCAACCAGCTACACTACAAAGTCTCTGGTACTAAGTGAAGTGTAGTTCAAAACAGCATTAAAATCAGGAGAAAATAGTTTTAATATAATCTGTCAATTTGTATGATTTGCAGAAAGCTGGTTTGTCACCATCCTTTTTCAGTCATACAGGGCAGGAAAAGTTCCCAACCTGTTTGGATTGTGACCCTGGCTATGATGAGCGATAAGGGAGTATTTGAGTGATGTGGGATTGGAAGGAGCCTTGGCTTCCCTGTCTCACCTCATTGGTTAGATTAATACAGCAGGAAACAATATACTCCCCCCTCAGTACAGGTATGTAGATAGAGGGGGTTGTGCATTACAGGGGTGTCACAGTCATAGGGCCTCTTGGGACTACGTCTAGTGTGATGCAGATTATGCCCCACATATTGTACAGGACTGTATATAAAAGCACTGACCTGCGCCAAATGTTCAGCATTAGTAGTCTCAGGATGAGGGCAGATGAGATAGGTGGCTTTGGCATTCATGTGGGGGGACAAATAGGCCAGCCCGTGACTAGCCTACATCTAAGCTCAGGTTAGTGTTTTTAGCTTCTTGTTTTCATAAACATTATAATCATTCATCTTATAAAGGCACTTTTTATATCAAATGCTAGGAAATTCTGCTAAAAAAAGTTAAGGTAAGCTTGAAAAATGACCGCTTCTGGGCTGCATTACCAGTAAATGACATACGTGGTATGCAGGATGAGTCAAGTACTCTTTATAGTGTGTCTGTCTTTCAATTACAGTACCTTTCAGATTAAATCCTCGGCACTGAGTCATAGGGTTTCCATGTCTCACGTCCTGTCTCCGACTCCTCCTGAAATATTTGGGAAGCGCAGAATGTAATCCAGGACAGCCACATACAGTAAATAAGCTTTTTACCAGATCAAATATCAGTAGCAGTTTTCATGAGTAGCTGTGAATATAGTTTACAGCTGGAAGACCACTAAGGTCCAGATCCTCTTCCCACCTCTATCAATGGAGTGTGAGACTGCCTTTTTTACCAAGCCCAAAATGGGGGTAGACAACTTAAAAGACAATGGCAGCAGTATTGGGGGAACAACAGGAACAGACCTGGGTGGTAAGCCTGACCATATTTACAAATAAAAAGAAAAAAAAGTCTAAACATTTTGAACCTCATGTTATTAAGCACAATTGCAGTTGATTGGCATATTATTCATAATTGTTCAGTCTGAAATAGATGATCTTGTGAGGTCTCTTCCAGCCCTAATGTCTATGAAATCTATGAAATTTATGGAGTATCATGAACAATATCCTTCCAATAATATTCATTACATGCAAAGTGGAACAAGTTCAATTGGAAAAAAATGGTCCTCTTTCCTCCTTCTCATCATCTGTCTGGTTGTTATAGACCTATTCTTGGAGGTGGAAAATAGAGATTCAAATCCCCTGAAGGAACTAAATCAGTGCTTCTCACATCCTGGATGGATACCCTAACCACTGAGGTACTGGATGAAATACAGAGCTCCTACCTATTCTTACAAGTACTTTTTGTGTGCTCGGAGAGCCCTTTTCTGGAAGTGAAATAGTATAAGAATGCCTAATTTGTGGATTTCCTCTGAGCTTAGTGCTAATCAGCTCGGTGTTATCTAGAGCAAAGTATTTCTGAGCATGTATAGAAGACAACCTCTAGGGATATTTTATTCATGCAGAGGTTGGGGGAGAGAAGGGGTTGAATTTGTATTGTTCTGACTTCCCAGTGCAGTGTTTGTATTATGTTGCATCTTAAGCATTATCTAGGCCTCTATCTAGTGCTCCTTTTCAGGCTGAACCACTGCACTTCCAGTCCACCCACTCCCACTCCAGCACAGGCTGGGCAGACCCTAGGCCAACCCGATCCCATTCCTTTCCTCCCACTCCACACAGCACTGGAACTGGCAGGGGGAGGGAGGGCAGGGCTAAGGGAGAGAAGCTGCAGATACATAACTCCCCCTGGATCATCTCCAGAGTGGTACTTGATACCCCACCCTCCCAACTCAATATCAAACATCTGTTGGGTCCAGGGAGTCAGTCTAACTCATGGTGCTTTCTGTGAAGTGCCATGAGTTAGACAGGGGGTAGTGCACGTCTTTCAACACCCACATTTACTAGTTATTAGAGAAAACGAATGGGCAAAAGTGCACTGGGAAAGCTTCCACTCCAGTGAGAGCAAGTAACCAGGCCACAATATACGGCTTATTCCCTTACAAGACAGTATCCATTTCACTAAGCCTGGCTAGTTCTCTTGCTCTTGGCTTCATGTATGTCCCAATTCCAGGAGTTCAAGGGCCCAACTTCAAAAGGAATGCTGGAGAAGCTTCTATATAATGCTTACCCCGCGGCCTGGTATTTAGAGCAGTGTGCTAGTAAATCAGAAACCTGCAACCACACAAGGAAATCAAGAAAGTTGCTTGGAGGCCCATTAGAATCAGTACTTCAGTAGAATGCCCTGGTTTCAACTACATTTAGTGTTTAGTACATGAAGATTGCAAACCTGAACTGTTATTCTCCATGGAAAAGTCATACATGCATTGTAAATATTCCAACCACTGAAGAGCAAAAGGCAATGCTATTAGTTATTATAAGAATGATAAATTCAGTGCAAAACTTCACTGCTAATAAACTCTCAGCCAGCGAGATGTTGCTTGAATTATTAACACTCATTTTTCAATTATGTGCTAATGACTAAATAGATTAGAAGCTCAATAGATCCCTGAGGCACCAGTTTTGCTGAGTGAAGGGTGGCTTACTCTAGAGAGTGTGCAAAGGGGATTTCATCAGCATTTCCACATGGCAGGAACTGGCTCAATTAGTGTTCCATATATAGGCTTCAACAGATGACCCAAGTGGTTACAGGTATCTGTGCAAAATATGTACAGGCTTTGCAATAAGAGGCAATGCAGGCAGTGATGTAGGAAACTTGGGTTCTAGTCCTGACTGTTATTGAGTTGCTGTGTGACACTGGGCAAGTCAGTTCTTTTTCCCATACTGTCTTTAGAAGGTGAGCTCTCTAGAGCAGTTTCTTACAAGGTTTTTGCATAGTACTAGCTGGATAAGATTGCACCCCTGCTGTGTCTACAAGACACAGCCCAATTTGGGCCTGTTTTCCCCAGTGTGGGGGTAAAAGTGAGTCTTGAAGCACAAAATATTTCATTTAGAATAAGACAAAACAAAATATCACTATTGCAAGCAGAGAGAAGCAAAATGTTTGCGTGACTGAAAATTGGTAAATGTCATCGTCAATCCCATGGCTGTAGAACAACTGGGCCTAAGCTCATTGGGAGAGAGAGCAATAATAATCAATCTAACCCTAGATAGTTCAGTTCTACAAAGGGCAGAGAGAAAGCATGCATGCCATTGATTTGACTAGGATATTACAACTTTCAACCCTTCTAATCAGCATTACTACTTATATATTAAAAGGAAAATCCTGGAGCCAAATTCTGCTCTCAGATACAGCATCCAAGCAACTCCTCCTATCCAATAGATGTTGGGGGATCTTGCTGTTATAATAAGTGTACTAGGAAGCCTTAGCTGATATGTATTGTCTCATTATACCTCATGCTGTACAGATAAATATTGAAAGAGAACCTGATCCAAGTAACTTACAAACTTGTATTATTTAATGCCTCTTTATTTTCTTTTAAAAGAAACATTTTTGAAGGATAAATTTTTCAAATGTGCTGACTTCAGACTTTAGAAGCAATTTTTATACTTCACATTACAAACACAGCTGAAGCTCTTTAACCTTTCCAAGCTATTCCTACCTGAGAGAGAATATTTAATGATTATTATATGAATATTATATTCTTTTCATATAGATATTAGATGATGTCTGGTTGCATATCCCAACAAAGCATAATCTATTTTCCTCTCTGAGACACTATGTACCTGCCCCAGTAACCTACTAACGGGCATGCATCCTCATAATTCATTATTTGTCCAGAATGAAGAAGTGGCAACGTATATTTGAGGTGGTAGTGTTTGTGTACATGTTCAGGAAATAAGGACATGGGCAGGTGTTCAGGTTTTTCAGTGTGTGGGATGAGGCACAGCAATAATCCATAGGGCAGAGATGTGGTTATGCAAGAATTGAACAAATACTGCATAGAAAGATCTACTGTCTAGACCTCCGGATTTGGCTCTGATTACTGATGTTTTCTCCACCATACTCTGTGTCTTTAGATAAAGAGACAACTCATTTCTGTAATATATGAAAACCAGATTTTTGCATAGTCTTGTAGGTGTTTATTTTGATCTGCCATATAAAATACATTACAAATAAAATGTCAGCACCACAGCAAATCCCAGTGGAGACAACGTGAATGTCCTGGATGGAAAAGGTCAAGAAATATACTATTTCACCATACAGTTATACTTTTCAGCTATGCAATGCAGGAGCTGGAAACTGAGGGGGGCATCACCAGATTGGCCTGTTTCCACCCTCCTATACTTGCTTCATGCAAGAAAACTATAGAGGATTGTCCAAGGATTCTAGGTAAGAGGCTGAATTTTGCGAAGTGAAAGCAAACACAATGAGGTATCCGCAGCATGAATCTGGGGTAGAAAAGCTGCAGCATAAAGGATCCTTTAATTGGTTAGGACTAGCTTGCATATTTAACTCCACCTAGGAGTAGCCAGTAGCTACTTCACTTCAACAGAATCAGTTGTCTCCCACAACTCACAGGATGGTAATTAGTTTGCTGGTTCATTGGAGGATGGATCCAAGGCTTCATCTACTGTTCTCTCTTGGCTCCTTGTGTACAGGCACAGGGGGAAGTACTATATGCATGATCCTGAGTCTCCTCCTTTCAGCTGTGATGCAGGGATATTGTATAGAGGAGCGTGTGCTGTATTATCCAGCACGTGCTAGGCTAACACGTAGCTTGTGAACAAAAGGTTTAATGTGCCTGTGATAACACTCCACTCAATTTTTGTTAGCTATTCTTTAGACTTATTTGTGCAAGTTGTGAAATCCTAGTCATATGAAACCGCATTGAAGCCCTCTGCTATTCACTATTTCCCTGAGAAGTAAAAAAAAGGCTGCTTTTTTGTATAACAATTAACGGCTGTGCTATTACCTCTGCTATAAACCAGGGGAAAATTGCCTGCCACATCTTCTTTAATAAACTCCACCTTGAACATCCAAAGTTAGCAGGTATTATATGATAATCAACTTAGCCTTAACTGTTCTGTTTCCCTAGGAATGGTCCTGCTCAGTTAGGAACAACAACGAAGAAAATGGTAAATGGTTTAATCTCTCAGATCTGCTCTCAAATACTTACTGGGCAAAGCGGATACTGCTATGGCCACAGCAAACAACCATATTTAAACAAACGCAGCATTTGGTATGCTAGGTACCAACTTTTTTTTCCTTATAGCATTATCCTATAATCCATTAACTTTGTTGTGAATAGTTTACATCAGAAAAGGATTTAGAATTTTGTTAAAACCATAAATACAACTTTATTTAATAATACATAGGTTTAATTATTAAAAAAATGTGATTGCTTTAGCAGATGCTTTGAGGCTATATACAATGCCAAGTACAACAGGTACTTGGAAATTATTTTTAAAGAAGCTAGCACTGAAAAGCATCCCCTTCCGCTATCACATTACACAGCCCTTGATGGAATAACAAGTGCAAAACCCCGCACAGTCTTTGCAAATCTCATCAGATTGTTTCGTCTTTTCTCACCTTTTCCCCGTTGGGTAGAACCTGGAGCAGGAATTGCCATCCCAAGCACAGTAAGGATCTCTGGCCAGGCAGCAGTCAGCACAGGCTGTTCCATAGACATTGCAACGATGCAAGGATACCTGGGTGACCCCTTCGTCTGAGCTCACGTATAACTGTTGCTGTAGAAGGAAATGGAAAGATTTATTTCCATAAGGAGCTCAGAGGAGGAGTTTTGACCAGAACTCAGCTAAAAGACCCCAAAGCCCTTGAATTCATTTTGGAATTAACACAGTACCAAGAAGGGAAGCACTAATGGCTGCAAAGCCAAAATAAATAGAAATCTCTCAGGTTAATATACCTATAATATTACCACCTTCCTGCTGGAAAACACTAAGTACACTATGGAGAATACTAATGCTCCTTTGAACATTGAGGCTCATTGTTCCATTCTGGGGAAACCAAACTGAGTGAACATTTCAGATTTAAAAGCCTTTGAACTAAGGAATTTCTCTGCATATAGTTTGTTAAAAAAATACTGTGCAAATCTTTTCCTTGGATTTCTCTAGTGCATACTTTCCAGAAGCACAAAACTGCAGATTGCATTATGGTAATCAGGGAGAAATTTTCATACCTTTACTAATTTTGAACAGTACCATATGCTAAGCCAATGGGATCAACGAAGTTCTTGATCCCACATATGAAGCAGTAATGAAAGAGTCTTAAAATCCACACCAAAATGACAGCTTATACCCAGAAAAGGGCTCAAGAATATTATTTATAGCTGAAATGAACCCTGAAATTAAAGATCTGGGCTCAATAACTGTTTTTGGCGTTGTCTCACTTCTGTTGGGAAGTTGACAAATTTCACTAAGTTTAATTTGATAAATAGTAAGTAATGCTAATGAAAATAATAAACAGCAAAAAAGCACTTCGGTCCTAATGTAATGAAATTCAGTGGCGCTACCACATACTCCACCAGTTGGAGATTCTGCTGTTCCTATTTTGTCCTTAATCCTGTCTTCAGTTATTAACTGTTAAGTGAGAGTTTTATTTTTCTTTACCTTTTTAGAAGAAATCTTCATTGTTGTTATGGGAGCATTATTCTGAAAGACAAAATTCCAGATCTCATTTGTATGCCCTCCTTTTGATACATATAGTCACAGCGCTCTGACTTTCTAAGTTCAGCTCTTTCTAAATAAACAGGGTTCTTCCCCTCGCCCCAAGATGTCATTCACACTTAATTATTTTTTGCCACAGGTCAGCAAATATGATATATATCCAGGGTTTGACTCAGTAAGTATATTGGCTGCATGAACTTGTAGACTTGACTCTGTCATATTTCAGCATATATACTAACAAATTCTTGCACACTTATAGCTGACTTGAGTTTAAGAGCTGTCTCGCTACTTCTGACAACCAGTATGCACTTTCAAACCATCATTCTCACATTCTTTGAAGATGATAGCATGCAGAATCACTTTATAGCTCATATGTAATTAGTGCATGATTAGGAGAAGAACTTGTCATATTTCTTCTACACTGTGTCTACAGTGAAAAGACTTTGGTTACTGTCCAACACATGGTTTGTAGATTATCAAGAAGAAACTTCAACATTAAAAATGAAGTGTTGTGGTACAAATTTTTTTTGTTTTTACTCAGCTGATACTTCAAGTCATGGTAGAACATTTTAAATCTTTTATCTATGTCTGACTGAATGTCAAAGAATACCCATAGGAGTTACTGTACCCATTGCCTTATGCTAATGAAACAATCCATTATCCTTATCAAGATTTATTATATCAGTGATAGCAATCATACTGACCATCATAACTTCAGAGATTGACCATTTTCTGCAGCAATCATAAGAAAAATGCTATTACAGTATACTATCAGACTGGAATAGCAAAGGGGACACAATTTGGTTACAATTTGGCAGAGCATTGACAGAGTTTAGAACAGGGATTGGAGCGCTGTGGCATTTCGGGACTGAGGTGCTCAGGAGCTGAAATGCTGCTTTCCCGTTCAAATTGTGGGCACATCTCCCCAAGATGCTTTACTGCACAGTACACTAGTCTACTGCACAGGAAATCATCACCATGTACCTGCATGCGGAAGCTACTAAGCAGTAAATTACACTAGTGCATGGTTTTTTGCTACCTGTAAATACAGGTAGTAGATTAACTGTGCATTAGTTATTGTGCAGTACTGCTCATGTAACACTGACCAGGAGCAAATTTGCTCCTAGTCAGCCACAGCTCCTTGGAGCCGCAAGGGACGGGGGAGTTCTCTGTGCCTGGTCCTGATGCTGCTCAGCTCCTGGCTCCCCCCAGTAGGTAGGAGCTAATCAGCACTGGGATGGGGTCACACTCTATGCCCCTGGCCTGGCACTGTGTGGCCCCCAGTTCCCCACAGGAGCCATGCAGAACCAGGACTGGGGAGCTCTCTGCTTCACTGCTCAGCTGGGGGCTTCCCATCAGCTGTCCTGCTTGTGTGGCAGTTGCTATGAGCCCCAGGCAAGGGTTTTCTGCCCAGTAAGGGGCTGGCTGGGAGATGTCCCAGCCCAGCCATGGGCTCACCAGCAGTTGCCCCACAAGCAGGACAGCTCCCATCTAGCTTCCTGCTGTGTGGGGAAGCCCTGCCCCACTGGGAGCTCATTGGCTGCTGCGCCAAAGGGGGACAGTTCCCAGCCAGCCATCTGCTTGGCAAGGCATCTCCACTGGGCACCTGACTCCCTGGTGGCGGTGTGTCCCTATGTGCACGGGGCCAGGAGAGCTCTGCTGGCTCCAGTGGCAGTTGTCTCCCAGTCCCATGCATATCGGGACCCCTCCCAATTTGCACAGGGCCAGGAGACAGCTGCTGCTGGGAGACATAGCTCCCCTGGCCCCATGTGCATTGGGACTGGCCCCCATGTCACCTGCCAGCCCCTGGGCTGGCAACATAGGGGAACCTGAAGCTCCCCTGGCTGTGATCAGATTTGCTCCTTACAAGGTGCACCTGTAGATGTGCTCCCAGGGAAAGCTTACTGAGCCTTATTTTAATGTCCAGTATCCTACTGCCCAGTAAGCCTATATTGCAGCAATAACACATGTAGAGGCACCCTGTAGGATTTATTTTAAATCTTTACTATTAGAAAGTTTGTGTTATCTTTCTCTCTAAGTTTGAGGGTCATCAGGGTGAACCCCAACTCAACCCTTGTTGCAGAGGTAAAGACCTTAAGGGCTCAAACTAGAATTCTGTGTCATTAGAGCACTATGCAAGGGACTGAAAGTTACTATTTTTAACAAATACTTACCCATGAGAGCTTCTTATTTATACCATTGTTCTCCCTTCTTCAAAGAATACTTCCAGTGAAAGTTTAATGAACTCTTGTATACATACATAATTTAAATAGCTTCGGTATTCACTTCAAACTTAAGGGGAACATGTATGCTCACAAGGAACACAGCCTGGTGCATGGAAGGACTGTACAATATGGTTGGGACATATTGCTGGGCATAATAGAAAAGCATCTGTGGGGGATAATGGAGGCAACGTTCCTTGCACTGCTTGTTCGAGGAACTATCACAGCTGTTGTCCAAACACAGAACAGCATAGTGCCTGCTCTCTTTCCTGTGCCTCGGAAGAAGAGGCTGAAAAGATGGGCCAGGACCTTCCTAATGTCACAGCAGCCATTCTGCCACCCCCAAAGGCAGCAGGCTGGAGGACCTCTTTATGCTGCTGGCTGAGCTTCCTTTGCAATGATATAGCTAAACCCTGGTCCCTATTCAGGATTCAGCTCCGTATCAGTAATTGCCTTGAATCTATACAATAAATAGCAGTCTACTCAGAGAATTTAAAGGACCTTTTTATCAGCAGGGTGAACAATTCTTTGAAGTACTAATGTGCAGCTATGTGCTAAGTGTGCTTGACAGTGCCTGAATAATTATTTAAAAAATACATTTTTCCTGAATTGTTTATACTTCATGTCACCTTAGGGTGATTTAAGTGAGAAGCTCTCTAACTCCTGTGACATCTGGCATTGAGAAATTGGATGTAAGTATAAAAAATCCTAACTTGCTTCAATCTGTAGTCAGAAATCAGAAAGCTTAGCAGAAAATCAAAGAAATAAAAAATCTCAGATTCCAGCTTCAAACAGGGCTTAGGACAGGGATTGGAGCAGTTTCAATATGATAAAAGCCTACACCTGGCAGTCATGATAACTGACCTCTTAAAATGTGATGATTTAAATCCTTTGAGCCAGGATGACAACAAAAATGTGATTCAAATGCAACTGAAAGAAGATTTAAGTCTACTATGGCCCATAGTACATAACCATTACCTACCCTTTACTTAGAGTGCATCGTGCTCAAATGCATTTGATCATTTATCAAGTGCTACTTCCCTTGACAAAAACTTTAAATCAAGGTGTGAATATATATGGTAGAAGAGTGGAAAGCAAGGGAATCTAACCTGAAAAACTTCCAGTTCTTCTAAAATTAGTTCTCCACTTGCTGAGAAGTTGGTGGGAAGGACGACAACTTTCTGCACAGTGCCCTGGTCTGAAAAAGAGAAAGCAAAAGAACAGGTGAATTCTTAGCATCTAAGAGAAATATTAAAGAAGAAAAATATATTGGACAGAAAGGTCAAATGATTTTCATGGATCCATAGTATATAAGGCCAGATCTAGCATGGCCTGTATAATGCACAGTATAGAATTTTATCCTGTTGTTTCTATAAGGAGTCCAGTAACTTATGTGTATGCTTTTAAATAGCATCTAGTAATTAGGGCTGTGCAAGGCTTCGGACCCTGCTTTGGATCTGGAGAAGCTTCAGACGCTAGTGCAGGCCTGGCTGCTAAGCTACCGTGTTACCAGTTACCAACCAATTGTGATTCACTCAGGGACCAGCTGAATACACAGTTGCTAGCTAATATAACCAGTTAATTAGCAACAATTAACACCTACAAAACCAGAGACAGACTAAGAAGAGGAAATAATTGATACAGACAATCAAGTGCCCCAAGCCAGGCACAGTCAGTCCCGCAAGGACCCATGGCACAAGTTTTGTCTGTCAGCAGCTAGGGGTGCAGGGCCCCAGAACCCCC
>JAGPOW010001296.1:124063288-124074442 GCA_030014935.1 Caiman crocodilus
CCCCCTGCACCGATCTCCTCCACAGCTGGCAGGCTCTGTGGCCACAGCAGGGGCCACCATCTGTGCAGTTGTCACCCCACTGCGCCTTAACACACACAGGGTCATGCATGTCACAAGTTTTTCTTGTCTGCAGCTTCAGGTACAGTTCCTCCCAAGCCCCTGCACTTATCTTCTTGAAACCTGGCAGGTTTTGTGGCCTGAGCAGGGGCCACCACCCCTGCAGTTTTCAGCCTGCTGTGCCTTAACACATACAGGTTCATCTATGCCATGAGTTTTGCCCGTCAGCAGTTTGAGGTGCAGTTTCCTCCAAACTCCTGCACTGATGTTCTTGAAACTTGGCAGGCTTTGTGGCCTCACCAGGGGCTACTACCCCTTCAGTTTTCACCCCCCTGTTGTGTAACATATACACGTGACATGACTTTTGCTTTCAAGAATTTGGGGTAAAGTTCCTCCCAAACCCCATACTGATCTTGAAACTTGGCAAACCTCATGCTCTTAGCAGAAGCTACCTTCCCTGAAAGTTTCATCAAAATCAGACAAAAAACAATAAAGTTAAAGATATTCCATTGATTCCCCATTATGTTCTGTGACCAGATCTCCAAGGCGGCTCTGAAGCTTCAGAGCCACTTTGGCTGGATAGATGCAGAAACCTGGTCCAGAGCTCTGAATCAGATTGCTGGCATCTGCAGTGGCTGGATCCAAAGCCGGATCAAATTGCTGCCTACTTGCACAGGCCTACTAGTAATAACAAATTTCTTACTTGATTCCCATAAAAATCATAGCAGATATATAATCAGGTTGTATTTTCCCCCAATATTTTTCAGCCTTCATTTAGACAAAGTCTATCAACTATCTATTGCATGACATCCATGTATCTGTCACAAGACCATGTGATACCTTAAGGCTCATGAAAGAATCTAGTTTTTCCCTAGTTGTTCAGTGAAGGTGTAAATGGAGGGTGAGGAATGAAGACCCATCATTTTTGAAGCCAACTGCTTAATAGTTTGGGTAGTTTAAAGAATAGTTCAGGGGTAGAAGTTCCTGTGTAATGGGAAGCATAGAAAAGAAAATACAGTGCAACACAGTGGATGCATCTACATGTTCACTAATAGGATGGTGTGAAGCTTCAGGTGGTGATTCGATTCTGAGGGGGTCTGGCCTCATATGGTGGCCGAATCTCTGAATCTGAGTTGAATCAGGGAGCCAATTTCAAGGTTCAAATCGATTCAAAGCTCTCAAAATCTTTGGAAAAGATTAAAAGAGCTTTGCCGATGTGGGCAGTCTCCAGTGGCTGCAGCCCCACTGCCTGGCACTACATGGGGGGCTCTGCCACGAGCCCCCCGCCCCTCCCTGCACCCCCAGTTCCTTCACGGGTGCCCCTCCTGGGCCAGCTCTGGCCATTTAAGAAAAAAATAACTGTAAAAAGCCCCGGGGACTCACTATTCCTGCAAAGGTCTTGGGACTTTGGGGGCTCATGCAGAGCTCCCCATGTAGTGCAAGGCAGTGGGGAGCAGCAGGGATTGCACCCCACTGGCAGGAGCAGTGAATCCCTGGGCTTTTTTTCTTAAAGGGCCAGAGCTGGTCCATGTTGGGCACCCGTGAAGGGGCTATGGGAGCAAAGGGGTGGGGGCAGTGAGGGACAACAGGGATTGCCCCTGCCCAGCAGCACTCAGTGAGCTTGGGTTGTTTTTTGGGTTTTTTTTAACAAGTGCTGGGAGCTGGGGCAGCCATTGCCAGGCTGGGAGAGGGGTGGGGGATGGGCCTGGCCTGGCTGATTCAGTGATTTGGAGATTCAGCAGGTGCTAAATCTCCAAATCAGATTTGGATGAATTGAATAGGGACAGTGATTCAAATCACTGAACTGAATCACTGTCCTCCGAATCATCCGAATCCAAAGCAAATACTAGCTGTTTCACACAGGCCTATTCACTAATTCACCGTATTTACTGCACATTAAGTTTAGTACTTGGATAACCAAGTACTAAATCAGTGCAGAGTAACGGGCACTACTGCACAGTAGTGCAGATGCATGAGTTCTTACAGATGCTAACTGTGCAGTAGTCTAATGTGACTCTGCATTAGTGTATTAGTATGGGTTTGCCTGACACAATACTGCACAGTGGTATTATGCAGCATTAGCATCTTGTGTAGATGCACCCAGAATGTATCAAGAATAGGTGAGAAGTACTGTACTCTAAAAGGTCTTAGAGTAAGATAAAATTCTTGTACTTGTCATGATAAAAAAGGCTAAGTCAGAGAAAGGCAAAGAGGATGCTATGGGAATAGAAAGGAGGTCAAATCAAGATGATGTTGTGCACTAGCTTTCTGCTGCTCCTCCAGTGGCTCTTTAGACACTTTGCAGTAGCTTTGGATGAAGAAAGGGGCTTGGCAGCAAGGACTGGAACTCAGAGTGGTTATAGTTACATTTTGATCTCTATTGGCCCAGAGGAATACAACCACAAAATATGCATTCTCGTTTGCCGTGTGAGAATGATTTTGAATCATTCAGTCACTAAGTGCTAGAATTACAATGCCTGTGTAATATCTGAATTTTTAACTTCAAGGAGCTTCACATCTGGCAATCTATGATGCTGACAGGGGAAAGCAAAAAGTAGGAGTTTTCTGATTTTATTTTTAAGGTCAGTGACTAAATTCTACAGTTGGGGCTGTGGGGGCCGAGTAATGCTGGTGGGGCTCTTGGTACTTCAACTGATGGGGTAGAATTAGGCACAGGTGTGTACTGGTTGAATTGAAATAACTTTACTTACGCAGCTGAAGTACATGGACTTGTGTCGATGTACACAGTGTAGGTACCTTCCGTAAAAGTTGCAATCTGAGTAGAGCTCTAAACAATACACTGATGTTTTCTGAGCATGTAGGGTACAGGGTACGTCGGGACGATTGGCGATGGGGAGTCATTGGTAGGTGATCAGGCCTCCAAGTTTGCTCTGAGATGTACACGGAACTCTCTTCCGAAGTACACACGGAGTTCTCCGACTTGGGCAGAAACTGCCCTAGCTTTTATACAGCTAGCGAGCCAATTGCTGGTCGCCAGGTAGGAAAAATATACAACAAGCCAATTGGTAGCATTCATTCAAACAATGTGATTGCTAAGCTTGGCAGGGACTGTTCACTGAACCAAGGTTTTCCCGCCGTACCAAGGGATTTTTTTTGCACCTAGGAATCATGTTGTGCTAAGAAATTTCACTGTGTCGAGGCACTTTTAATCACTGAGTATAGACAGGGGCTAGACGGCAAGTTATTTACTGTAAATAATTTAAATCCTTATTTTTTCTTGAGACTAAAGAGATAGGTAGCCTTCAGAAGTAAAGGATTACAGTTGGGATACTCATGTAGGTTAACCGTAACACATACCTCAACCACATTGGGGATTTTGGGGGGGTTTTGGACTTTAAAATAAAAGAAATTGAAAGCAGACAAAAATATAAAATTTATATAGGTATCAACTGTACGTGCTCAGCAAATAGTAGCCTTGCATTTTTCATGAAGATTTGCTCTATGGATAACATTTATCCTTATTATTCATTGACATGATAAATCCATAAGGGAGTAGGGGTAAAATGCACAAAGAAGAATTTCTAATAAAGCAAATCAAATGCTCAAGCATAGGCACCACTTATAGTCAGCTTGCCTCTACTTGCTTTCCTTCCTTGTACATTCTCCCAGTTTTAAACCACATTGCATGATATCCACGGCAGGCAATTCTAAAGGGATAGTTTCAACCTGCCATGATTTTTGCAGTAAAAAAATCTCAACTTCTTGTAAATATTCCATCAGTCTTTTGAACCTCACTTACAGAATGTAAAGTATTCCCATGTACAGCTGATAGAGGGTGCAGTGTCACAACAGTTATGTTGTCTCATTATAGCATCAAGAAATTGGTCCCAGTCTCACTTCAGGCCTGCTCTGACAGCTGTTTCTGGTCAACTCAGCTATAAATGAATATGCAATTAATCCAGACAGAGAACTCAAAGGCCACATAGCTCCCTAGCATGCTGCTGGCTACAGAGAATGATGTGCATTAACCCCATTAGTCCAATGAGCTATCTAGTCTCAGTTGTCTTTCAGCCTGCTTGGCAACCTGAATATGCATCTGAGTCATGGAGCTGTAAGCCTATTTGAGCTATGCAGTAATGCACATTTACTGGTAGTAGGTCAGCAGTGCACAAATTGACACTGGGCTAAAATCAGAACTCATAGCATAAACATTTTCCAACATCAGCAATTTCTGCTCTGGGTGCACAAGTGCCATCATCATTTCCAAATAGGTTACCCCCGTCTGAAAAAAGGGGTTCCTGTCTCATTAGCAGTTATAATGCTTTGAGAAAATGCAATCAGTTAAAGGAATGTGTTTACCGCTGTATTTATTTCTTTTTTATTGAAAAATATTTTAACATTATAGGCCAGATTCTTGTCTCCGGATACATAGCTTTCCATTGGGGAATCCCCTTTGGGTTACCATGTTTACTAGTCCTGGTGTATTCTCAAGGTATATTTATGCAGAATGAAGTATAATAATAGAAGACAATTCATTAAAAAACACTTTATAGATTCATAAATTCATAGACGCTAGGGCTGGAAGAGACCTCAGAAGATCGAGTCCAGCCCCCTGGCCGAGGGGCAGGAAGTCAGCAGGGATCATAGGATTCCAGCAAGATAAACATCCGAATAGTTCTTGAAGGCATTCAAAGTAGGAGCTTGAACCACTTCCAGTGGCAATCTATTCCAAACCTTGGGGGCTCGGACAATAAAGAAGTTCTTCCTTACGTCTGGCCTGAAATGGTCATGGAGGAATTAGTGACCTTTCGACCTTGTCATCCCTTGGCGGGCTCTGGTGAACAGACATTCCCCCAGATTCTGGTGACCACCCCTGATAAACTTATAGGTGGCCACCAGATCACCCCCGAGCCTGCGTTCTTCCAAGCTGAAGATTCCCATGGCTCTCTGCCAATCATCATACGGTCTGTTTTCCTGACCTCTGATCATGCACGTGGCTCTCCTCTGCACGCTCTCCAGCTTCTTCACATCCTTTTTGAATTGTGGAGCCCAAAATTGGATGCAGTACTCCAGTTCTGGCCTCATCAAGGCCGAGTATAACAGGAGAATGAAATCCTGGGATTTGCTTGAGAAGCATCTATGGATGCAGGCCAGCGTTTTGCTTGCTTTACTAGCCACAGCATTACATGGATGGCTTTTGTTCATCTTGTGATCAATCATGACCCCAGAGTCCCTTTTGTCCATAGTGCTAACTAGCATAGCACTGATGATCCTATAAGCATGCTGTAGGTTTTTCCTCCCAAGGTGGAGAACCTTGTATTTTTCAGTGTTAAACACCATCAGGTTCTCATCCGCCCATTTCCTGAGCCTGTCAAGGTCAGCCTGGATCACCCTCGTATTCTCAGGTGTGGATGCTTTAACCCAGAGTTTGGTGTCGTCGGTAAACCTGGCCAGTCCACTTCTGACACCAATGTCCACATCATTAATGAAGATGTTAAATAATACAGGCCCAAGGACAGAGCCTTGAGGGACCCCAGTGGTCATAGCACATCACAAAGATCGACTTCCGTCAACCATCACCTTCTGGGTCCAACCATGGAGCCAATTCCCCAGCAAAAAGATCATGGTGAGGCTGAGGCCACAGTTGGCCAGTTTTGCCAAGAGGTGATCATGAGATACCAGGTCGAAGGCTTTTTTAAAGTCAAGATATATGATGTATCTCTTATCACCTGAACAAGGGAAAGGTCACCTGGTCATAAAAGGAAATGAGATTGGTCAAGCCGGACCTACCCGCAACAAACCTGTACTGGCTATCTCTCAGGATGTTGCTATCAGCCAGTCTGTTAAGGATGGCCTCTTTGATAATCTTTTCCAAGACCTTTCCTGGAATAGAAGTCAGGCTGATGGGCCTGTAGTTTGCCGGATCGACTTTCCTCCCTTTCTTGAAGATAGGCACCACATTGTCCTACTTCCAGTCTTCAGGCATTTCACCAGAGCACCAGGAGCTCTCGAAGATCCGTGCCAGGGGCTGGGCTATGATGCTAGCCAGCTCCTTGAGTACCCTGGGGTGTAGATTGTCAGGGCTGGCTGACTTGAAGGTGTCTAGCTTCTCAAGATTTTCCTTCATGAGGTTAGCATTGATGGAGGGTAAGGAATCCCCCTCACCCAGGCCTCCCTGTCCCGTAATGGGCAGGGGGGTCTCATGGGACTGGTGAAAAACTGATGCAAAGTACCCATTTAGGAAGTTTGCTTTTTCCTGGGTATCAGTTGTCCCATCTGGTTTAGCAGGTGTCCAATGTTGCCCTTGCTTTTCCTCCAGCTCCTCACATATCTAAAAAAGAAATTTTTAATGTCCTTGATACTTGTAGCTAGCTGGAGATCCTTTGCAGCCTTGGCTATCCTGGTATGCTCTCTGCAGGTCTGGACCAGTGCAGAGTATTCCTCCTTGGTGGTGGATCCAGTTCTCCATCCTTTGTAGGTCTTCCTTTCAAGATGCAGGAGGTCTGCTAGTTCCCTGGAGAGCCAAGGGGTCTGCTATGCCCTTTTGCTGCCTTTCCTCTGAGACAGGATTGACTTTTCTTGCGCATCCAGGATTGCTCTCTTGAGAAGCAACTGCTCATCCTGGACTCCCATCCCCTTTGGGTTGTGGCCCCTTAAGGCTTCACTGACAAGCCTCCTGAGCTTGTCAAAGTCAGTTTTCCTGAAGTTAAGGACTTCTGTATTACTGACTGACTTGCCAGCGTTACGGCAGATGGCGAAGGTGATCAGCTCGTGGTCACTGTCACCCAGCTTTCCTTTGATCGTTAGGTCACTGATTAGGTCATCCCTGGTTGCCAGTACCAGGTGGAGCAGTGCTTTACCTATTGTTGGCCTGCAGACTTCCTGCCTCAGATAGATGTCATCCGTGCACAAGAGAAAGCTTTGCAACCACTTGGATTTGGCCAAGTGCTCTTCCCATGAGATGTCTGGGTAGTTGAAGTCTCCCATGAAAACCATGCACCAGGAACGTTTGGCCTCAGCCAATTCCCTGGCGAACTCTTGGTCAAGGTCTTGATCCTGGGTTGGGGGTCTGTAGTAGACTCCCACCATAGTGTCCCCTGTGCCGTGTTCCCCACAGATTTTCACCCAGAGGGCCTAAAGTCATCCACCCTGGGCACCAATGTTGGCTTGCAGGGATACATAGCTTTCCTTGACACAGAGAGCTACACTCTGCCTCTTTTGTCCACTCTCTCTCTCCTGTATAGGGTATAGCCATCTATGCAAGGAAACAACTTGGTCTGGTGTATTTCCTACCAATACATGGTATATGGACTTTACCCCAAAAGACTTAATAACAATAGTTTTCCTATTGTTATACTGTTGTCTTTGTTGTAAACAAAGCACGAATAATTGTCCCAAAATTGATTTGCCCCTTCCTTCCTCCTTTATGTTTAATTTGTAGACTATAAGTGCAGAAGCTGTCAAACCAAGTCATGTTTATATGTTCAACTTAGAAAAGTTACATCTGAGTTTCTTTGCAAATCTTATTTTTTCCACTTCCCTTAATGGTTAGGCAGTACATTAAATTCATGGATCAAAGGGAAGCTTGGAAAGGATGCAGTAACGGATGCAAGATGTATGCAAACTTACACTTTCTGAGACATTTCCCAGCATATTTCACAATAAATATCTATAATATTACAAGCTAGGTTTGCAAGGTCACAGAATGAGTATAAGTCACTTTTGTTTAAGTTTAGGGCAAATGATTACATTACTGAATCCTGCAATGCTTAGATACACAGAGAGGATGGTTTCCTTCTTGATGTAGCTCCACTGAATCCAAGGGAGTGTCTCTAGGGACACACTTAGAATGTGACAGTTCTAGGATCAGAAAACTAGTAACTGTGTTTGTAAATGAAAGCCCAGCCCCAAAATGTAGCTAAAAGGACAGTTTATGCCCTCTATTGGCCTGACTCAACATAAAGCTATAGGTCATTGAAACCTTGATTCAAACAGGTGATCCGTTGGTACAGCTCTGTAGCAGATTAACTAAAATGACTCTCTCCCTTGAGGAAATAGTAGCAGATATAATATGTTATGCATCTGATATGTAGGAGTAACCTTTTGCAGCAAAAAATGAAGATAATTTAAGCTTCTAACTCACTGCTTCTTTCTTTTTTCCTCTACATGGCTTCACATTTACTTATTCATTTTCTCTGTAATTGTCGTTTTGTTCCCCTGCTATGGCTTCTTAACCCTGAGACCTTCAGCTTCCCATCCAAACTGTGTTTGTTTTTTATTTTTCTCCCCATCTTCTTCCTATTACACGCAGTTCTGAGAGGGACTGAGCACCTGCAGCTTCCTCAGGAAGGATCTGATGGCAGAGTCCTCTCCTTAGCCTGCTTTTTGTGCTATAACATGTATCTTATACTGTTACCTATTCTTACAAGGTCCAATCCTGAATACTAAATTATTTGGAATTCAGGTAAAACCCTCAGAATGATGCATTTGAATAAGTCCCTAATCAATACTTCAACCTAATCAGTTCCTTAATTGAGATTTTATTACTAATTAGTGGCATTTACCTTTTCCTTAGCTGCTTCAGCTTATGAAGAAGAGAGCTGTATTCACTCTCTGCACCATTATTAGTATACTACCTATCAACTTTCATTAGTATTATACAGCGCACTGGTTAATGTGTTATATATACCCCCTTGAGACTGATTCACAAAGAGTCAGGGTGTGTTCCAGCTGTGCTTATGGCACTTGGTTTTGTTCTCATGTCATAGGGACTCAGGCTTTACAAATGCCTGATTTTGCAGATGCCTGGTTAAGCAGCAGAGCTGCCAATGTAATGGCAGTTCTGGGAAAAAGTACTCCCCAACATCAAGCACCGTTCTTGCTTAGACAGTACATGCAGTTCTGAGTGGAGCCTGCTGATTTTTATGAAACTTGCATTGCTCACTCCTGGGCACATTTACGCATGCAATTAATGCAGACTAATAAATTCCAGAGCTTATTTCTCCAGAGCTTTTTACTCCTGGGCACACCTTGTAAACATGTGCCCTGGAGCAAAAAACTCTGGGGTAAATTGCTCCAGAATTTATTTGTGTGCATCACATGGAGCCCAGTCGAAGTGGTCTGAGCTGGCAGGGGATTGACGGCACCAGCCGGCCAGCTCAAGGCTGCTCTGACCAAGCTCCATGATCTGCAGGGGAGGGAGGTGCTGGATGGGGCACAGGGTGCTTCAGTGCAGGGCTGGTTGGCAGACAGCCCCCACGCTGAGGCACACTACACCTCAACTAGACACAGAGTGGCACATGGGGACAGGGGAGCAGGCAGCCCAGAGCCCTGTCTCCACACGGTGTGGAGTGGCTGGCTGAGGTGCAGGGTGCCTCAGTGCAGGGGCTGCCTGCTGGCTAGCGCTGTGCTCAGGCACCCCATACCCTAGCCAGCCCGCGTAGTGTCTACCCTAGGGCAGCATGAAAAAACTCCACAGCAGTGTAGTACTTGCATTGTAGAAGACCACTCTGCTGTGGAGTTTGTTTCGTGTACCTTAATAGTCTCATGTAGATGCCAGGACATTTACTGTGCAGCTAATTGGTCAACTGTGCAGTAAACATTTCATGTAGATGCGCTCCCTGAATCCTACTCCGAGTCTGGGTTTAAATTTGAAGCCAAAATTATAAAATAAATTCTGAAATGATTTGGAACCATTTCCTGTTCTGTAGCTCACTGTAGTCAATGTAAAGACTTCGGCAGGTTTGGTAACAGGCCACTAACTAACCTACACAGTTGCATGATCTTGTACTGTTGAACTCATCACCCCGTTCTGCTTCTCTCCTATTGCTTTTCACACTCACTTATGGTGCAGATCATGGGGTTTTCTATCCTGACTGTATTTAGATGACTGTAGCTCAAATAACTAATCAGTGAATGCAATTTCTTTCATTTCAAACCTATTCAAACAATATGTTTTTTTCAGTTTGACTTGGACTCAAATGTTATTGGGACCACATTTCTCCCATGAGTGACTGGAATGACCAAACAGCAAGGGGAGGAAAAGCAAACATCTAATAGGCTGAGAAATGGAGCGGAGAGTAGGCAGGGTGGAAAACAAATAAAGAGGGACTATGAAGCAAGGAAGTAAGCGAGAAAGGAATTTAAAAAATAACTGAATACAAAATAAACTTTGTGCAGGATTCTCCATGGATGTGAAGCAATGTAGCCCCTAGGAAGACATTTCAAATGTGCCTGCTTGCATCAGTCAACAATCTGGCCAAGAGCATATAATAGAGGAGGTGAGTAAAGACAGATTAAGAGCAATATAAGATGCAAAGATATTTAGCTGAAATGCAGGCGCTTGAGCTTAATTCTCTCTTTCCAAATTTCTACCAGCTACTGTTTTCCCAGCTCAAAGCAAACACTGTCCGCTTCAAAGGAAGACTTTAAAAAGAGACCCCACACAAAACAACAGCTTCTCCGAGGGCTAGCTGTCCACATCATAAAAACCATCATCAGAGCGACACCAACAGCTGCCCTGCTGACAGTCTCACAGAGTGGTCTCCTGAGAGGTGGCCCTTTCTGGTTCTGCATAAGTGAAAGTGATGGGGCAGCATATGAAAACTTGCACTACTTTTGTCCACGTGGGACCCAAAATGACCTCAAATAGCACTTTGGAGTTCACATTTTCAGGTTTCTGAATGGGCTTATTCTGTGGAGCTCTCAAATGCCTTGTATGCAATAAATATATAAAAAAAAAACAAAGAAAGAAAAAAGGCTTTCCATTGTAACTAAATTTTGAATGAATCGTTTTCTGTTACAGGAAGCCCATATAATTCAGAAAGGAGACAGTCTGGAATGAAAGCAGCTAAAGCCAGGAGTTTATAATCATGACTCCTGGACTTCATTTCTAAACTCTGGCTATTTTACTCTAAAACCCCCTAACAAAGCCATGTTAAGCATTCTGGGCATCAGTTTGCCCAGCTCTGAAATGGGTAAAATGCTTCTAAGGTAGCTGTGAACCTTATTCTGTAAAATGCTCTGTGCAGATTGTGAAGGGACCTGAACCTGTTCAGCCTCAGTAAACGGAGGCTGAGGGGGGACCTGGTGGCTGCCTATAAGCTGTTGAGGGGCGATCAGCAGGAAATAGGGCAG
>JAGPOW010001296.1:124074542-124107105 GCA_030014935.1 Caiman crocodilus
CCCTGGCACTTGTTTCCTGCCAATTGGCGGGGGGTCAGACTAGATGGCCTGCTCTAGGCCCCTTCTGACCCTAGGTACTATGATACTATGATACTATGAAGTATTGTAAAAGAACAGTTTGCCAGCGCAAATAATTGTTGTGCTGACTACCTCGACCTACTCAGTCATTGCTCAGGAAAGCTCCTAGTTTTCACAAATAGGGATCTCAGGAGCCTAGGGTAAACATGCCACTCCTGGGGGCAGGAAAAACACCTCCCAAGATGTCTGTAGAAAACCTCTGAAGGAGATGATCCTTGTAGGGCTAAGAGCAATTGCTTGAGAAGACCAGGGAACTAGTCTGCCTCTTCTATCATTGCTGTGCAGCACCAACTTCTGCAATACGGACACGGAGCATGAACTAGTGAAATCAAAGGGAAGTTTACTTTTTGGAACAGATAATTTAGCTGTTACAACCTGTAGCTCATTCTATGTTATTGGCCTTTCTGTTAGATACTACTGTTGTTAGGAAGGGATAGGCTTTTAAAAAGACAGTCATTCTGTAAGACCACAAAAGCAGCATTTCAGGGATACAGTCGCTTATGTGACACCCTATTACAACCTTATGCTCTGAAAACACATAGAGCAACCAGCCTTTCAAATGGGGGCTTCAGGTCATTGGACTGGAGAGGGAAAGATAATAAGATAATAACACTGATCACGCTTGCAGAACAGTTGATGCTGGAGACAAAACCAAACACACAAGACCCACATGAACCATATGAAACTGCATTAAATCATCCTGCAATCTGAAACACCCATCCACAATAGCAGCTCAGCTCCCTTTCTAAAAACCATATAACATTATGACATGTAGGGGCTGAGGGAAAAAAATATTCAGATGGCTAGCGGCTGCTGCACATGGCTAAACCTTATCCAGACACTTAAATATTTTCATAGCCCCAACAGCAATAAAGAAAACATGCATAGTCTCCAGATTGTGCAATTGGGGTGTGCTTTGTACAAAGGCTTGTACTTTGCAAACAGTATGTGGCATGATTAAAAAATAAATATTAATCTCGGGAAAATGCCTGCATGCTGCTTTACTGCTTTTCCTAAGACAAACATGAAAAACAACCTCCCAAAAGAGGATAGGGACATTTTTTGACTAAATTTTTTTAGGCCTAAATGATGTGAATTGTTATTAAAGTTCAAGGGAAATAAAATGCTTGATGATCTGCAAAATTGCGGTGACCTACTATGGGGAATGTTGGGGGCAGAGGGGTGGAGAGGCATGAAAAAGAGCCTTAAATTCAGGGTCCTGACCAGACCCATTCCACAGAGGGAGGGACATCAGCTTTCTTGTCTTTCTCAAATGCACAAATGGGTAATTACCACGTGCTTACCCAAATTACTCCTCTGGTTCCTATTGGGAAGATAAGGAATTCTATCCTTTACTTGTGTAGCATGGCTATCTACTGTTAAGTACTTGCTGCTTTTCACCCCAGAGGCAGCTCTATTTCAGTGGCACAGGAAGAGATCCCTTTTGTGCTGAGTGTGCGTATCAGCCTGGCAAGTTTTGTAAAGTGCTTTGGGAGTCTTCAGGATGAAAGGCCTAGAGTAAATGTGTGATCGTTATCACTTGAAAAGCTGGACAGGAACAATGTCTGACTACGGGATTTATTTTGCTAGTTGTGCAGCCTACCTAGAAAAAAAGAAGGGGCTGTGCTGATTTTAACTCTTGGCCAGGAACAGTCTCTGTGAGCTTGACACTTGGCTGGGGGTGCAAAGACGACATCGCATTTATTTCACATTAAATGTAAGGGGGAGAAAAAGAAAAAAAATTGAGGTGGCTGCCTATGCCCTTTCTGTGCTGTGGCTATTTGATTAAAAACCCTAGGGTTCCTAGTGCCTTATACACAGCCCTGTATTGCTGTTTTTCTTCACTTGTATTCAGGAACTGATTTATTACAGAGACTGCAGAAGAGAAGAGAGGAAGCTAAACATTTGTGCGATCTGTATCTGGCAAGACATAAAACACTCCCATCTGAGGCATAAGACAGGTCACTGACAGTGACAGACATGGCTGGCAACCATCTCAGTTTGCAAGCAGTTGTTCATCATGAGAGGCTGAGTGTAATTGTCACCAGGTGTCAAGTCCCATTCTCCATGGCTAGGGGTAACCGGCTCAAGGCTCCTGAGAAATTATCAAGAAAACCTCAGTCATACAGTGTGGTTTTGCATTCACCAGGATGAACCAGCACAAAAGCAATTCCCCTCTGAAATTCCTTTGACAGTTAATACCTTTGGTGAATGCTTTTGAATCCTAGCAGAAGGTATAGAGCAAACCGAAAGGGTAAAGAATTCTTACAGAGACAGGAACTTGATCATTTTTCTATGAGATCTGAGAAACACTGAACCTATGATTTGTCTATTTATTTTAAGACAGGGCTTGGAAGCTATTAGTATCTTAGGATGACTATCAAACTGCACCCCCAAACCCTTTCCCCAAAATGCCCCAAATTGTCATGGAGTAATATAAAAATTGTATATCGCAGTGATGGTAGCTGTGATAGCATAGCAGCCAGGATGTTCTGCTATGGATCTTGAGTTTGTTACGAGTTAAGCCTCCCTTCTCCAGGCTGTGCTGAAGGTCATCCCCAATTGATCTGCCTATAAATGCATACCAAGTTGTTCAGGTTGTAGGTCATAGGAGTGAATGCCAGTTGCACCACTTCCTTGTGTGCCTTTGACTACAGAAATTAATGTGTCTTCAACCAACCATGAAGCAGTATAACAATGCAGCAGTGCCCTGAGAGGCTCCCACCCACAGGGGCAGCCTGATTTCCAGGTGTTGCTACTGCTGCAATCACAATCATAATCACTTGGCTTCAGCAAAAGCCTCTTTTTTTCATTCCTCAATTCTATCACCCACTCTTTGGGACTGAGCAGCAAATTAGACCTGACCTAGCTAAAATGACAAATGTGCTAAGTTTCTGTGCAACAAATGGTCTCATAATGGATCCTCTGTTGGTAGATCAGATCATATAAAGAACATAACACACATGTAAATGAGGAAGGTGTGTTAACTTTGTGAATAAACCATTGGCTTATTGTGAGGTCAAGGATGTAACTTAACCTTTGTGTTATTTAAGCAACCAATGAAATAAGATTGTATATCCTCAATTACTTAACATTTTTCAATGCAGCTTTGCGAGGAGTAGTTTGTTAATTTTAATAGTTGACTGAGCTTGATCCAACAAGCCAGTCTGAGGGACTATTTCCATTAATTCTATTAAGACTTAGAGTGGACATTAACTTATATAATATTTAGAAAAAAACAGGCACTAGCATTAATAAGGCTTAAAACAGGGTGGGCAAAATATGGACCACAGGCCACATCTGGCTCACCAGGCCATTCTATCTGGCCCACGGGGACCCTAAAAAATTTAGAAAATGAATATTTGTCTGACTCTGGCTGCCTGTCAAAGATGACAAGACACCAAGGGCAGAAGGACCCAGGGGAAGCCAGTGATAGGACCCAGCAGCTACAGCAGTAAGGCTCACTTAGCTCCACTCCATCCTGAGTTCCTCTCATCCCCAACTGGAAACTTTGTCTAGCAGAGACTTCTGGCCTGGGACCCTGGGGCTGTTCCTGCCTCCCTCTGCCAGACAGGACAATTCAGATAAGCAGGATGGGGGGATACAAGGGAGGACTACAAGCAATCACCCTAGTCCTCAGGGCTGGGTTGACTCCTGCAGTCCTGGTGCTGCTGGGAACCACATGGTACCAGGGCAGCATGCAGGGGGGATGGAGAGGAGCAGCAGTGGTGGTAGGCAGGAAAGTGTGGAAATGGCAGTGGCGGGCAGCAGGTAGTGAGTGGAAGCAAGACAGCTGGGTGGAAATGGAAGGCCCACATCAGTGCACTGGTGCCAACAGTAGCGGGACCCTAGAGTGGGATGGCAGGAGTGCAGAGCCCAGGCTTGAAGAGGCTGTATGGAATCAAGATGGCTCACCTTTTCCCTGCTGGGACAGCACAGTCTAGTTCCATAGAGCCCCTACTGGCCCATGGCTTACAATCCTGCTGCCCCACTTTGGGCCCCTGCCAGCACTGGCCCCAGTGCACCAGCATGGGCTCTGTGCTTCTGTCCAGCTGTTGCTGAACTGCTGCATGCTTGCTCACTATCACTCCTCCATCATCTAGTGTCACTATTTCCCTGCTTTACTGCCTGCTGCCATCGCTGTTCCTCTCCACCCCCTCACCCACCTGGTTCCTTACCCCGCATACACACCCAACCCCCATGCCTATCCAGCCCCCACAAGCACCCCCATCCACACACACACATAACACCCTACATACCCATACACCCAAAAAGCCCCCAAGAAACTATACTCACCCACCCATACCCCCTACTCCCCATGTACTTAATTTTGATTAAGACTTAATTTTAAGCTATTATACAATCACCTCTAGGTACACTACACAAATGCATGTAAACCAGGACAAAAATATTTTTTTAAATCAAATTAATGAATGTAGTAGTTGTTTGATTCGCAGAAGATCATTTGATATTTTTCTGGTTTGGGATGGCAAACTCCCTTCCCCAAAGGAAAACTTCCGGGGGCAAGGGGAAAGACTTCTGGTGGCAAAGGTCAGGGAACTGGGAGTGATACCTCTGATCCCAAGATGGCAATCGGGGGAGAAACACCTGCCAAGGGACCGGTTACCCTTGTGGCCCTCAACAGCTTGCCAAAACTTGGTAGATAGCCCTCCACTTGAAATAATTACCTGCCCTTGGCTAATATTTTTTGAAAATATTGGGATTCCTAGATTGAAATGCTAAAATCAAAAAAATCACTGTTTTGTAGTGGAAGGAAAATATAAAGCTTTTAATAAGTACAGGGAATGTTGATTAGGATGTTTTTGTACTCTGTAATTATTATAACAGGTACTCTGTGTTCATTGGCACATCTAGGATTTTGAAAAGAAGGGTGCAGCTAGTGTGGTGCATCATCACATATAACACAGTGTGTTTTTTTCCAGTTTAAAAGCATCTAGAAGCTCTAATTATATGCCAAGAGCCTCAGGCTATGTTGGTCAGTTTAAGAACAAAAACCACTACAAATTAGGCAAAAATAATCTAAAGATGATGCTTCATTAGTCCTGTAGTCATTAGAATTAAAATGTACATCTCTTTTCTTTCAGGTTCATACAACAAATCTAACCTTCATGAATATCTTGATAGTGCATCCAATGCTTGACTGAAAGTTATTTCTACACCTGAGTTAACACATCTAGCTACACTTAAAAATGGTTTGCAGGACAGAGAAATAGGAGCTCCATTACCAGGAGCCACTAAGAGACAGCAAAATGGCAGAAGGAAAGGTAGTTTAATTAGTGGATATTAAGACCATTAAAAATGAGAGAATGTAGGAATGTACAATGAAGAGTTTAGAAGGGACCAGGTAGCTTTCAGTGAATCAGGAATTCAAATGACCACCTCACTGCTGCCTGAATAGAAATGTTGTTGCCACTAACAGGCAGTTGTTATTAAGCTTTGGTGGGGCCAGGACTCAAACTGCACCACTGCATCCCATTGGATCAGTCTCTGCCTATGTTAGCTGCAGAACCTGTTTGCTTTGTCTCCTTAGGGAATCTTTACTAGGTTTTTTCTCTATTTAAACTTACATGTATACAGACTCTTTGAACACTGAAACCAAGATAAAATTATACTGACTTTAAAATGTTTATTTGAAAACTGTTCTTTCTTGCCAAAGTATCTGCATGGTTTAAGACAGTGAATTGGCAAGCAGAGAGAACGCTTGTTGAAAAAAAAATTATGGAGACACAGTAGTGGCAGAACAATGTTAGCTGGAAGTAGGGATGGAATGAACTAATGCTTCTCCAGGGATTTGCACAGTAGCACACACATAATCTTTGTTTTTGCTGTAGAAGAGGAAAAATGTTACCCATTGTGTCAGATTAAACTCTGACAGGTACAGATATCCAGATTTGTATCTGGAGTCTTCTAGACTTACAGTCACTTGCTATAACAGCTGTAAATGACATTTAGTGTAGAGGTTAATAGCTTCTGATGATTTTATAAGTACAGTAAGAACAAAAAGGATGTCAAGAAAGTATAAAAACTAAACTTGGCATCAGGCAGTCAAGAAAAATAAAAATATTCACATCCAAAACTGACTAAATTCCTACTTTAATTCATTATCCAAAGATCTATGTATCTTCTATAATAACCATTTTATATTGATGTTTCTAGTCATTGGCAAGAGAGAATGTCACCCTAACAAATCAGAATATAATCAGTAGAGTCCATGGCTAAATGTTTGCCATGGGAAAATAACAGAGCCTTTCTGTACTCTAATTTCCTTTGATAGCTGGGGAGCTTGCTTTAAGAAAGTGAAGAGAGGTTCTTTTAATCCCAACAACATGAAAGCATAGTGTACTTGAAAAAATTTTAGCCTTAGCTTCCTGAGTCTCATGCAAGCATGGTTATCCCTGAGATCATGTGACTAAAGTAGTAGTTGGCCAGGAGAAACAGTAACTCCACAGCTAGATGTTTCCAGAACCCTAGTATTAAAAAATACAATGTGTGTAAGTCCTGCCTGATGTTCAAACTTTTGTTCAGGGGGTTAACTTATTTAGCTAAAGGTTAAAGAATGCTGGTTATAAACAGACTAAGGCTGGAGATACAGCCTACTGAGGCCCAAGTCCTCCAGAGATACAACCCTCACCTAAATCAATGAGAATTTTAGATGGTAAGGACTTGTGGGATCTACCATAGGTCACCCACTCCAGCCAGTCTCCCTGTCATTGCTGGAATGTCTCATGCAGTTATCATGCAACATAAATCACAACCCAGTAATTTTGAAAAGTAAATGTAATCATTATTCTCAAAGTTGCCAGGTCTAGATGAAAATCATTAGATCTATTTAAATGTTATACAAGTGGAGCTATTTGTCTAATCCTGGGTAGATTCAACCTCATTTGAACCAGTTTAGATTCATATGAGTGGAGCTAGACAGACTTTGGTTCTTTTGGGCATCTGTACACACCATGGGGTTTAATTCTCACTAAATTAAATAGGTATATAAAACTTAAACTAGTTTATTATGGAGCATCACATCCGTGTTTACATGCACTAGGTTTTCGAACAAATTGTTCTTTGAAGCATTGCATTGGTGTTTGCATGTACTAGGTTTTTGAATAAATTAAGCCCAGTCCCCAGCTGGTGCCACAGGAGAGCAGGATGGTCCAGCACTGCACTCCCACCCCTGGCCCAAAGCCCTCCACCCCATGCCCTGCCAAACAGCTGTAGGAGCAGGGCGCTGGCAAATGGTACAAGAAAAAAAAGGTTGCAATGCCATCTGATGGACAAAGAGGCTCATTATATGTCTTTGAGTGCCTTTTAGGGGTGTGTGTAGTGGTCCTTATTCTATTTGGATTTGGAATTGGCCCAAATCAGGGAAAGTGATTTGATTCGTTGATTCAGATCGCTATCCCTGATTCAATTCAGGTGAATCCGAATCTGAAGATTCAATGGTGATTCAGAAAATCAGCAATTTGGACACAGAAAACTTTAAATGTTTTTTCTACATATCATGAGGTATGAGCGCAGCTTGTGAATGCTGTAATGGTGGGACAGATGGAGCATCCCACAGGAGTGTGGGGGGGCCCTCCAGGTGCTTGGTAGCAAACCCAGAAGTGGACCAGAAATACTTCTGGTCCACTTCTGGGTCTATTGGGGAGCATGCTGCCCTCCCCAGCTCAGTGATTGGTAGCAGGAGGGGGACCTCTGACCCCAGACTCAGGAGGGTAGCAGGAGGGACCACCCCAGACTCAGGAGGCACCAGTCACTGAGCCAGAGGATGCAGGGGGGAGGGAGCCCACATTCCTGGAAGTGGACCAGAAGTGCTTCTGGTCTACTTCCGGGTTTGCTGCCGAGCATACTAGGGAGGCCCCCGCGCTCCTGTGGGACACTCCATGTACCTCAGCATCGGAGCATTCACACACTGCTTGCTACCTAGAGGTATGTAGAAAAAACATTTAAATCTGTCTCTATGTCTGAATCTCCAAATATTTCTGAATCTCTCCAAATAGATTCGGAGGGTTCTGATTGATTTGTAGAGATTAAAGGGTCCTCTGATTTGGTTCGTATTTGAAAATTCGGCCACTGAATCAGGCTGAATCTCCACTGAATCAAATCAGGGACCGAAGCTTCACACAGCCCTAGTGCCTTTGTGTTTGTGTGCAAAACATCCATGGACATAGAACTTTAATTCAGGGTAAGCCAAGTAAATTACATCAGAGGAGTTTTATTTTAATGCATTAGAAAGACTTTTAAATTGCCTGGAAAACATGCTTGTGCAAATAGTCATGTCACTACAGTGCAAGAAAGGGCAAAAAATATGGCGTGTACAAACACCTTTCAATTATAAAGAAAATATTTTTAAATTAACTAGTTAAAGCAATAAGTCTACTACATGGTAGAGCTTGGAACTCTAATAATTTGTTCCCCTTCCCTATTGCTAAATTATTTTGTATCTTTTTACTTCATACTGGCTGCATCTACTTGAGACACTGACTGTGCACTTGTTCCTGTGCAGTCTTTTAGCACTTGCATACATAAGTACTAAATTACCGTGCAATAACTGGTGTTACTGCACAGTAGTGAAGGCTTTTTGGTGATGCTGACTGTGCAATAGCGTAGCATCATGCATTTTTACAAGAAATAATGGCCACAAGATAGCAGAGAGCAGATTTAGACTGGACATTAGGAAGAACTTCTTCACAGTTAGAGTGGCCAAGGTCTGGAATGGGCTCCCCAGGGAGGTGGTGCTTTCTCCTACCCTGAAGGTCTTCAAGTGGAGGTTGGATATGCATCTAGCTGGGGTCATCTAGACACAGCACTCTTTCCTGCCTAGGCAGGGGGTCGGACTGACTCAATGATCTGTTGAGGTCCCTTCCAACCCTAACATCCATGAATCTATGCTTTATGCCACATGATGTTACTGCTCAGTAGTAATGAGCTACTGTGCAGTGGTAACAAGGAGACATTTTCAAATGTTAATCCCGCCAGATGATAATGATAACACAAAGATGGATTCTAGTATTCTGCCTCACTTAGGCTGTAACTTGAGGGACTTAAGGTACCAGGATCACTCTTATTCTTGCAATAGGATGTTACTCAGTAAGAGTATCAGAACCTAGCCCAGAGTTCATATGTCAGTGCCAGCATCTGTCTCTGATAACACACATGTCAATATAGTGCCCTTTTAAAAATAAATAATCATTTACATATTTTCTCTGCATTGTACTATATAATACAGCTCAGAAACATTTTTGCAATAAATCATGTCTAGTGTCAGGTATGGCTTACCTGTTCCAAGAAACAATACATGGTATCTCCCATCAGCAGCATTGACTCGATCCACAGCAATCTTTGTATACTTATAATTTGTTCCTGTCCGAATAATTAATGGCCTCTTATGTATAGGATAAATGGGATTAAACATCAAGGGATGATTCCTGATGAAGGTCACAACATCATCTGGGAACTCCTTGGTTGTCCGCATGTTCGGTGTGAATGCTCCTCCTGGACACTGTGAAGAAAAGTATTATTCATAATACTACTTAACAGTACTTTAGGCTATCAACAGCTTTTCATCATCAACCAGTTTACAAACACTGACTGAAGCAACAGAAACAAGCTTTTGAAGCTACATTTCATTCTCCATCTGAAAATGATTATATTGAAATAACAAAGAGCTCTACTGGAATAGTTGTGTCTACAAACTGCCCTTAATTGATACAAAACAAATACAAACATTTGTGCGTTGTTAAGATCTGGACTGATGGCAAAGATCCATATTGGTTGGGCCTAATCTTGTGTTCCTTGTACTTCTTATTGCAAAGAATGTAAGTGATTGACATGGGAAAGATGCATAGAACTTTTCCTGATTAGTACATATGCATAGGCCAAAATATTGAGTTGGATGTCTAATTGCAGAAACCTACATGGAATAGGTTGTCTGCACACTCTATTATGCAGAGTGTATGTGCCTGCATTTGGACAAATCCAGTGCAAAAGCACAAGGAAATGATACAAAGCAACTTTCCAGATCTCTTCAGACTCTACACTGGTCTTACACAATCTCATTTCTTGTACTCTGATGGTATAACTTCACTGGAGGGTAATCAAAACACAGAATTTAGTACACAGGTTCAAGGTCCTCTCTACTGCCGCGCACATCCATTTGTTTTGCCAGAGCTTCTAGGGACATATACAAAGGTTCTCAATGCAGCAATTTGCCAAGTCACTCAGGGAAGAATCCTACTTTTATATACCCAAATGGCAGTAACTCAGTCATGTGACTGCCATTGTTAGCTTTTACACGCTGTTTATGTTCCTACTCTATGTGCAGCATGGACAGATAAGCATGCAGTAGTACGCAGCTACATAAGGGCTTGCCCAAGGTGAATATAGGTCACAAAACTACTCAGCAAAAACCCAGGGATGGTAGGCAGGCTAGATTTGCACCTTATCGGAGAGCAAATTTAAGTTAGTCATTGTGAAGAACTTCTTTACATTAAGGGTTGCCAGAATCTGCAATGGACTTCCAAGGGAAGTGGTTTTGTCCCCTACCTTGGGAGTCTTAACAAGAAAGCTAGACATGCACCTAACCCTAGCTCTCTTTCCTGCCCAGGGTAGGGGGGCAGACTCGATGTTCTACTGAAGTTCCTTCTGACTCTAGCATCTGTGAATCTTACAGATTAATTAAACCAGAGATAGATAGCATAAAATGTTGTGAGTCTGAGCTAACCATGCAATATACTTAGACTGGTGGCCCCCATGTAGTGGTTAAAACATTCACCCAGGAAATAAGAGACCCAGGTTTTAGGCCCCTCCTCACCCAGCATGAATTTGAATCTACATCCCTTTGACTTTACAACACAGTGCTTGAGCTACTGCAGGTTAGGCACTACACAAGTTGCTCTGTAGCCCTCCTCTTGAAGCTAGGGTTGCCAACCCTGGAGGATTGCTGTGGAATCTCCAGGAATTAGCTATAATCGCCAGGAGAGTGTTGAGAGTCACTCAGGAGATAAATGAAAGGATATTCATTAAAATAAATATTAAATGTTGAATCCAATTTATACAGTAGTCCAGTGGGTTTTTAAAATGTAATAATAATGTACATTTGCCTTCCTGAGTACAGTACAGTAGATCAGTCATTAATGTCATTACATCATGTTATGAAACCTCCAGGAATAAATTCAAACAGAGTTGTTACCCTACGTGGAGATGGTCCCATGGGCAGCTAGGAAAGGGAAATAAGTGGGGCCAGGAAAAATAAGACATGGTTCAGTGAGACAGATACTTCTCTAGAAGGGTGAGAAACCTAGATCCCAGCTGAGACCCTGTAATAGTATTGGGCCCCAAGGGTGGCCATAATGCAGGTAGCTTCTGCTCAGCTGGTTGTTGCATATTTTCCTTAAAGTAACAGAAGTCCCTGGCTCCCTGTTCAGACCCATTTTCCTGGTGGGGCAGAAACTTCCTCACTGCCCTCCACCCAATTTATCCAATTAATATTAAATACAAGGTGCACCAGCTTAGCATGTCCACACTGCATATAGACTAGGATCTCAAACTACGTGTAAATGCTAAAAATGGCAGTCACTCATATGGATGACTGCCATTTGGTTACATAAAGTGAAGTAGGATTCTGCTCTCTGTGACTACTGGTGAGCTATGAGAGAACATGTCTATTTTGAGTATAAATGGGGAATTATGAAAACACCATGGAGACATGGTATCAAGACTCAACACTTAAGTGATTTAACCAGCACATTTATGGCAAAGAGGGCGAGTCAGCACTCTAGAGAAACTGGCAGTCATACTCTAGCTTGTAACATCAGCCACAGCTTTACTAGGCTTAAAGCAATACCAGACCTAAGTGAGAGAATTTTATATATGAACAGGATAGGACTGGGTGGGTGAGATTAGAAGCACCAGTCACCCAATTTAGAGTCCACACTAATGCTGAAATAAAGACATGGTTGAGGGTGTATGACTGTGGAATCCATGTACGAACAGAGCTACTAAAAATGCTGGTAAGTTTGAGAGAGTAGATTCAGGGGCCCATCCTAAAACTCTCTGAGAGCCATTATGAACTTGTTCTTCCCCATACTTGTATTTGGAGCCAGTTATTTATGAAGGTCCTGGGACAAACATAACACTGTCTAGCTCTGGAGACTTTGCTCATTGAACCTAGCTTAATTCTTAAAGTTTGGGCACATGGGCATGTTGCCATGAGGCAACCTAAAGTGTGACTTTATTGTATCCCCTACTCTGCAGTAACAGCCCAGGTTAATATGCCAAAGCATGGACTTGCATTAGTTGACGTTGGACAAGTTCAAACCCCAATTTTCATCACAGTAACTTGTGCAGGCGTCTATAATCTGAGCTGTCTAGCATCCAAAAGCAAAAGTGCTCACTCAAATGCCAAGCAACACTTTAAGCAGGTGCCATAAAGCGACAGCAGAGCTTCCTGCCTTGCAGATTCATTCCTTAGATTGTGAGAAGATGACAAAGTTCCAGAGGCAGGCAATGCATTTCAAATAAACTATACCTTAGGGTAGAAAAGGGAGATCTTCTACAATTTGGAAAGCAAATTCCTTTTGATACTTCCCCACATACATCAAAATCAGGAATAATAGAGTCTCACTGTGTGACACAGCACAGTTAGGGTGTTCGCCATGTGACTTGGACTGCAGCAGGCTGGAAAAGAACCAGCAGGGAAGGCAGCTGGGAGATACCCCAAGAATCATTTGTTTAGTGGGGAAGGTGTGTGACAGAGCACCAGTGGAGTGCTTGCCACTCTGGGACAGTAACAAGCTCTGTGGGAACTTATTTGTGGAGCAGCGGGGCAAAGCCTCTCCCTCAAAACAGCTTAAGAGGGAAGATAGGGGGCAGAACACATTGGCTGTCTGCCACTTTAGAAGCTGGTAGCAGGTGTTGCCCCTGCTCTGATAAGCAGCCATTTTAGATCCAATCCAGCAGAGTGGGAGGCAGCAGGTTTGCTGCCTGATGCCAGGGAAAGATTATTTCCTGGTGGAGCTTCTGCTCCTGATACAACTAGGAGGTAAGGGCAGGAATTTGTGGGGATGGCTAGGAGGCTCCTGATCCTGGGCACCCTGCCAAGGAAGGGTGGCCTGATGGGGCTTGTAGTGGTCTGGGAACCCCTAGAAATGCCAGGCCAGTTGCCTCCCCAGTGAAAGACAAGGAGGGGTGCCTTAACTTCAGTGTTTGCCTTCAGGTGGGTTATTTAACATCAGAGGCAGTAGAGGGCAAGGCAAGACTGTGGCCACATGAGCCCGTGTGGGGTACAAGACCCTGGAGATTGAGAATGGCATGCTGATGAGTGGCACTTTAGCTTGTGGGGGGTTTTTTGTGTAGGGAGCAAAGTATGTGCTTTTGTGGAGGCAGGAGTGCAAAACGGGGTGCAGAGGGGCACCTAATGGTCTACACAAGAGTGGCAGTTGGGAGGCCCTGGAGAGAGAGGAGTGAGTAGAGAGTGGTAGTAGTGAGGCTGTGAAAACATGGGGGCCTGAGATGAGGCCCTGTGAGAAAGGAGTGTGAAATAGGCCCCAGTAAGCTGGGGTTTGAGGGTAGGTCCTGCTAACATGGGAGCCTAGTTAAGCCCAGGTAAGCCTTCAGGCACCTGAGGACATTGGTGGGCTGGAGATTGGGTGGGACACCTGAGGAAGAGCTGCAAGTAGACAATGGGGCAAGTCAGGAGTCCCTGATGGAAGGCAGCTGGATGAGTGACCTGGTGAGAGACCAGAGGCAGAGTGAGACCAGTGTTCTGCAAACTGCCCAGTGCTCACCCAGATAACTGGCAGCAGAAGGTGCCCAAAAGGCTTGCTGGTTGGGAAGTGCAAGGAAACAAGCCCAAGGACCCTCTGGGTGAGGGCAGCGTGAGTGTGGCTGTGGGAAAAAAGAGGAGTGGTATGAGTGTAGTCTCACAAGGGCAGTATGGAAGAGACTGTGTGAGTAGAGGTGGGGTAAGACAGGCTCCAGTGACAGGGAAGCAGTGTGAGTGCAGTCCGTAATAGGGCAGAACACAAGAGGCTTAACACTGTCCTTAGCTGGGCCCGGTCTCAGGCTGGAGGAGAGTACAGCTATTAGGGACATCTACAAGGGTTGGGGTGCAGCACAGAGGTGGTTGGAGCTGCATGCATAGGCCCAGGAGAATAGAGCATTCAATGGGCAGCCTTCTGCCTAATTAAGACCCTGATCATTTAACAACACAGTGTGGAAGTTGAGAATGGTGGGTGGCATGCGTAGAGGCATGTGGGAGACTAATACTGTGGCTGGTTGGGGAGTTCCCACTTTGCCACCCACTCATAGCTATATTTTATTCTATATTTGGCAAAGAGCCATACTTGTGACAGATCACAAGATCTATCTGTCCCATTGGGTTCTCATAAGGCAGCTACTCCAGCCTTAGACATGTGTACCCTAAGTTGAAATGGGAAGAAGAAAGACAGGGTGAGGATAAATCAGGCCCAATACAGAGGGCTAAGCAGCAGACAATGCAACTCCATTACACCAGGCTAACTCACTTTTTCCTGGCTGCTCCAAAGTGCTATTTTCTCCCCTTTCTGGAGCTCATAGACCTTTCTCCTGGTTATTTCCAGGACTTATTGAAAAGCAAACAAACACAAAATACAGTTGTTATATATAGAAAGAAAATGATGATTCAGTGAAACTGAGTTGTGTGTGTGTGTGTACAGACATCAGATGTCAAAGGGAAGGATCCTTAGGATGAAGTTACATGTTACACATAGACCATGATAAATCTGTGCAACATAAATGATGCTGAAGTCAGAACAGGCTGCAAGTGGTCACATGTTAAAGGTTAATACCATTTCTTGTCTGACTTGCCACTAGAGGGCTGTGAGCAAGGGTGTGGCTAGGTGCCAGGACATCCCTGGGCTGTCTCTACTCTGGGTGGTGGAGGGCCAGTCATAGTACATCCTGGGATGCTGGGGGACTGCAATTGCTTGTTGTATCAGTTTTCGACCCATTAGTATTTAGAGAACCTCTTGGAGCATGGTTTGGAGTTTGCCTATAAAGAGGGCAACCCACCTTAAGTCTTACTTCTGAATCTCACAAAGTTGAGGCTGGAATCTGGGCCTTCCATATCCCAACCACTGATTAACTATTCTGTTCTTTTTCATTTTTCATGAAACATTTTCCTAGGCTTCAGTCCCATAAGGAGATAAATTAAACCAACTGGGGAAACCTCATCCTTTCCCAGAAAACAGAATCCTTGTTTTCTTGGCAGTCTTACTGAATCCTACTGAATCCTCCTCTCTGTGGAGCCAACTTCTATGACCCTCCATGAAATCCACAGCTGGTAGCTACAGAGATTTTTATACAGGAGTAAACAAGTTTGACTACAGGCTGTTGATGGGCCAAGAAAGAGCCCTCGAGTTCCAAGAAACACTCCCAGATCAAGATCAGAGCTCCAGCTACATTTCTACCTGCATCTTAGATCAAAGGCGCACCTTTCTTGCACCCCAGCTTTAGATGAGTCACCCTTTCTCCTGTCTTTAGATTCCCTATCCCCTAAGTCGGTATTCCTGAACTTCCCTTCTGCAAGTCCCCAAAGCCAAAAAGCCTCTACTCTCCCACCCAAGAGATGACTCAGTTACAATATTAACAGAACATACTGCAGAGGTAGCTATGCCATAAGCTAGAGATGAAATAAGTAGGGGAAGAAAATTTGATTTGCAGTATATTCTCCAACTTGCTGTAAGTAGAAAAGACTATTTCCAGACAATCTGAAAGATGGGAATAAACTTATACATCCCTGGATTTATTTGGAGCCTACCAATTATGTCATAAAAACCTCTCCATCAGTAATTGTAGCTCATGAAAGAGCTAAGATACTATCATCACATAATAGCAAATGGTAAAAGACTGCAGACCCTAAATGTAGCTAAGTAAATCTATTACTTTGCTGTGTTGAAGCTTTTGTGCAATGTATGTTCCTTTACTTTGAAATGTTTCATGTCAATTACTTTTTACACAGGTAGAACATAGTTGTTGCTATGCTGCATCTGATAGCTTTCCCCATCTAGGCTGGCATTGTGGTAAAAGTCAGCAACTGATGTTCAATAGGAAAGAGACACCTGACCCATGGGCTAGGGACAGACATGACAGATATACTGGTTTAAGTGACCAGAAACTGGTTTATACCTGTAACAGAACAGATGTTCAGTGTACATAAACCAGCTTGAAAATGGCTGAAACTGGTTTCAGATAAACCTGGTTGAATGTCGTACCAGACTTAACTGATTTGGATCAAACCAGTTTATGCAATGCCTGTCCAAGACACCTTGCTGGTTTAAGATAAATCAGACTCCCCCAGCATCCCAGCATGCTCACTGGGCTGGGCAGAGCTCTCTGTTCCACAGCAGAGCTGGCCCCTCCCCTCTGCTCCCTGGCTGCAGCTCTGGCAGAGACTTGCAGGCACAGCACATCGGCCTGGCTTCTCCTTCCTAAGTAGGGATTACTCCCTCCTCCCCTCTGCTTTATGCAGAAACATCTGCATTAGCTAGCAGACCACATGCTGGCTACAGTCCATGCTGTGGGGTAGACAGGCTTGTTGGAGCTAATCAATAGGTAGCTTAATGTCCTTCCTTGGAAAAGCTGTTTAAGAAGAGCTCCATTAGTTAATGGAGAGAGGTTTTGTTTTCTTAATGGGTTGATGCGCACTGAGTTAGGGGTGGTAAACATTCCCTGCTGGGCTGGTCAGGAGGAAAGGAGGGGGCAGAATAATCAAAGAGTATCTTGCCAGGTTCTGGCCATGCCTCTGTCAGCTCAGGACTGTGGAAGTGAAGGGAGGGCTGCTCTAGCACCTCATAGCTTCTAGCCTGAGCCACTGCAGCCATGTCCCTACATTTATGGAATGAAAAGAGCATGTTTATCCAACTCCAAACTAGATTACCCTGCAAAGAATGAATCAATTTAGGCTTGGGCTTTTTGAATGTCTTTCCCTAGTCATAAGGTACTTTTATTCATATTTTTCAAGCTTGTATGCCCCAAATTAGGCATCTGAATATGTATTGAATCAGTTCATTGCAAACTGCTTCCTTTTTTAAAGTGCTTTTTTAAAGATACATTGGTATCAATAAAAAAATATAATTACATCCTAATCATGCAAGAGGGAGGGAGAGAACCTTCAGACAGTTAAAAAAAGCAGAGCCAAGATGTAGAAATCTTATCTCAGAAGATATTTCTTAAGGGACTTGGGTGCAGCTGAGTGTTTTCTGAAGAAGCGCTGGGAAAGCAGGACATCATAGCCATAAAGCAGCTTTCAATTATATGAATATAGAGGCAAGTTGGATGAAATCCTTGTTCTGATTTGGATTGGACTGGAATATGCAGAAGAGTGAAGGGCTGGCTAGACCCATGGCATGACAACTGGAGGTCAATGACACATGTATTTGCAAAGACTTTGCAAAAAAGACTTTTGGGGAGAAGAATGTGAACTCTAATACTGTCTTCAGGATTCTCCAAATGATATTTTTGTATAGATATTGGCAGCAATCATGCAAAAAATTAGGCAGAACATACACTATGGGGTGATTTGGAGAGTTGTTTTTATGAAACTTTGGCCTTATCTGAAATGGCCTTGAAAAACAGGCCATTTAAGGATTTGAATGTGATCCTAGGAAAATAAAGTTTAGCATGAGTTCCAGTCAGGAGACTTAGATCCAATTCCCTGTTTGATCTGGTGTTTTGGTTCCACTCTTGAACTATAACTAAGTATGCCCTTATATCAGGCTATCTTTGTTAAATATATATTTCTATTTATGTACCAAACCATCTTATTGGCATTGTTTTTTAGCCATAGGTTCACATTGAACTCAACTTTTTACTAAGGTGTCCTAGAAGATCCCTAAGAATCAGGGGTTACCAAGCTTCACCAGTATGGACTATCCTTTGTGACCTGGCCCTGACCACAGGACACAGGTTTCCATGTGTTAGGGAATCTTTGGTTCCTGCCACTTTAAGACACTTAAGCAGGCTTTGGAGCATCCAGCAGGTGTGATGCAGCCCAATGAGGCAATCACATGACTGTGGGAGGGCTCCTGGATTGGTGAATAGGGCTGAGTAGCCACAATATAAATCCAGACCCTCAAAGCTGAGCTGACAGTTGCTGCAGGGATCTTGAGGGAGAACATTGCCCAGCCTGATTTGCTGCTCCCAGAACACCTGGGAGTTCAGGGTAGGAACTATGGGAATGGAGGAGGTTCCTGGTCCTGGGGAATGACCTAAAACCACATTCTGCTAGGGTAGGATAGTGTGGTAGGGCTGCCTGTGGCAGGGTGGTCCCCAATAAATGCCACTTCAGTGCCTCGCTAGTGAAAGGTGAGTATGGTGCACCATATAGCCTCAGCCCTTGTGACCTAGTGGGTTACCCCATAGAGGGGACAGACAAGGGGTCCCAGGCATCATCAGACCTGAGACCCAAAGGGGCATAAATCCTGAGATCCCCAGTGAGGGTGATGTAGTAGTCCCAGTGAGGGGGTGGAGTATAGCTCCCAGTGAGGGAGCATGTTAGAGTGATTGATTGGGCTGCATAGAGTCTGCATGGGCAAATCTGAAGGGCTGCATATAGGCTGGCCTCAGTAGAGTGAGATGTGTTAAGACAGGCCCTAGAAGGCAGACCCATAAGAGAGTGTGAGGGCAGGCAGCTCAGTACCTACTTGGAATAACCTTGCTGGCCCATGCTGGGACAAGGACCAGACCAATTGAAGAGCCAGAGCACCCACCATGAGGGATGGCCAAGGCTAGAGGTTGGGGGTCCCATCTGGCCTAGAAGGGAGACCAGGGGTAGTGAAGCCAAAGGTCTGGAAGGGGGCCACAGCCACAAGGAAAAAATGGCTTAGGGGGTTTGCATCCCTCCTCTTCAGGTGGTCTAATCTCTGCTCTCACACTGGGCTGCCAGATGGGGTCCAAATGCAAGGCAAGCATAGAATGAGGTCTATCGTGGGGCCAGATCCACATAATGAGGCCATCTGCAAGGCATGGAACATGATATAAGGGAGCTTCAGAACTGTGCATCATGCCCTTGGCATTGGGCAGTAAATGGGCAGCCTCCTGCCTTATGAACAATTAATTAGATACATCAAGGGCATGGCATCCAAGGCAGGTGGGCAGACTGCCCTAGACAAGTGGGTGGGCCAATGGTTTGATTGGCCCATGATATGGCCCCTGTCACACTCCACTGCTTGGAGTGGCCATCTGTCTGCATTTTCCCTTGCCACTCATCCCCATTCCCTTTGTTAGTGGGGTAAATGAAGACATAATAGCTCATAGCAGGCTCATTAGGGGAAGCATGTGGAGCAAGTAGGCAGCATGGCATAGCTCTGTGCCATTGCTTCGGTGTCAGACTGGACCTTCTTGGGATGGATCAGATCTCTTCATGGGCTGATTCTTGCCCACAGGCCTTAGGTTTCCATACCCTATTCTAGATTCCTAAAGAACCTGTCCTTCAAACTGAGAGCTTACCATTTTTCTGAGAAGTGCAGACAACTTCGGCCACTATGTTAAACAAAAGGATAAATTAATTTTTTCCTTCTTTTGTACTGTCAGGTCCCCAAGAGTGTTAAGATCCTTTTGGAATCCCTTATAAGCTTCAGAAAGGTGAACCAAGAATAACATGGCAGCAGTTGAAAAAACACATACAGATACAATGCACTGAAGCAGCAAGAGACGATGAAACATGACTAGTCACAAGAACATGAAACTTCCTAGCTAAATGAGATGTTTGTTTTATATTTTTTGTAAAGATTAAACTTAAAGCAACAGTGAACTCAGGAGATTAGGGCTGTTTGAATTAACAACAAACAGGAATGCTGCCATTAGACCTCAGCAAAACACAAGGAATTTATTAATATACATTCTGAAGAGATCTGGGGAGATGAGAGTACCAAATCTTAAAGCCAAGAAAATCATAAGAAATTGAACTATAAAGAAATATATTTCATTTGTGCTTGGGACTCTTACCCTTTGCATGCCCTGTTTCCATTGGCGTACCCTTTCTGTTCATAGCCATCTTTATTATTACTCATGTGCTTCATTCCTAAGCTTTTTTCCCTAATCAAATGAGGGCATATGTTGACAAAACAGTTTCATTTGTCAATTTAGAAATGGTGAAGTATTGCTAAGATGCTAATCTCTAGAAACTAGAATTTTCACAACACTGCAAATATGATAAAACTAACACATGCTTTGGGAGTTATGAACAGTTTAGGATAGGGCAGAAACATAGTTTTTTAGGTGGGGAAGTAGGGAAGAAACATAGTTTTTTAGGTGGGGAAGAGGAGAATGAATAGGTTTGGGGGACAGCCATACATGCCTGTAACAGAGGAAAGTATGGTCTTGGAAGGGACTTTAAGGGACTCCCCAGTCTATAAGGAAGAGTGGGACTGGGTAGGGACAGGAGGAAATATGGTAAGAAAATATTTGTATTTCTTGCTAGTGAGTGGAGGTTGAGAAGCATTGTTGGGTTGAGCACAGGCGGCGTTCTCTTAGGCCAGAGGCAAGAGGAAATTGGAGTGGGGGTAGAGTGGATTATTTTGAATGTTGGGTTATGGGGTGTTTTATTATGTTATTTTAATATTTTATTGTGTTTTTATAAGTAATTTTGTCTTATTGTAAGCCACCCAGAGCCTTTTTCTGGAATCATAGAAACCTAATAGATAAATATTTAAATAAATAAATGTGAGCATTTATCCCATAATACACCGTCTATGGAGGGGCCATTAGGTTCATCACTATGGGAAGTCACCTGCCAAGATATGGAAGTCTGTCTGATTTGCAACCCATGAAGAGCTCTGCAACTGACTGCAGCTGCTCAAGACATGGGGGAAGAATGAGACAGTGAGAAAATAAATCAACAGAACAAAAAAGGAAATGCAAGGATGCTATGCTGTCATGAGATTAATAGGTTTTACATGTACCTGGATTTTTTCTAATTTAAAAAAGGTGATGGGAAGTCTTTGTGCACCTTTTGCTCCCTTGTGATGCAGAGAAAGTGCGTGAAAAAAATTGCCAACGTTAAAAAAAAAAAATAGCACAGCAAAAAAGAAAGGGTGGTCTGCTTATTCTTATATTAGAAGTTCAGTCCTTGTTTAGCATGAAGAATTTCTCAAGGATAACAGGATTAGAGAAATGATGACAAGAGTCAGGAGATTAAATAAGAACCCTGAGAAGGACAGGGATTTTTACTCAGATGGTTTAAAACTTTTGTGGACACTTATTTAACTAACATGACTAATAAAGAGCTTAGAAAGAGACTTTCTTATAAATTTCCCTGCATTGTCCCTTCTGTTAAGATGCCAGGGTTATGTATATACATCCCAGAAAACTTCCATAGATTCTCCATTAAAACCAGGGATTACAGATTTGACCTTTTTTGACATTTCTAAAATTAAGAAAACCATTGTTATTTTAAAGTCAGGCCTTATCTTTACATCACAAAGGAACAACAACAAAAAGGCGCATTCCAATTTTTATGAAAAACCTTTACAGACCACTTTTACAAGATTTGAAGCAGAGCTGGCCACAACGATCCATACATTTAGGATGGTGGTTTTCAACCTTTTTTTAGAGGGGCTGGGTGAAGACACCCCTCGTTGGCTAACGGCACCTTTTGGAAAAAGTCAGCTCAGTTTTTGCTATATTTCTTTTAACTATAGAAGTATAATAGAGCAATTTTTCTATTGTAAGTAAGTTAGACCACAACAACTCAGAATGTTTGTGATACTACTGAAATCTCTGGATTTATCTTGTAAATCATGTTTGTGAATCACTCGAACAGTGCTAGTATTATGTGGCACCCTTCAGTACCCTTGAAAGAATCTCAAGGCACCCAAGGGTGCCAGAGCATCCTGGTTAAGAATCACTGATTTAGGGTCTTTGGGATACTTATTGCAAATTGCCACATTTTGGAAGGAAGCCCTACAAAACCTTCAACTGGTGTAAAAGGAAGCAGGCCATCTGCTTAGCAAGACAGGTTGCAATGGCCAGGTCATCATGGTTTCCTGTCTAATGCATAGTACTTCTCAAGATTTCTGTCTCAATAGCCTTCACGGGGATAGATCCTAATGTACTGAAAGCTTACTTCTCTCCTGGTAACCAGGGCTGCTCACCAAAACTACCTGGCATTGCACTGACATGATGTAACTCTTGAGAACTGGGTGAGTTCACAAGTTTAGGAGACAGAAATTTTTATGGCACCTAGATCATGAATAGAGAATTCAAGCAGTAAGCCAAAATGATGAACAGAAATAAAATTAAAAAAAAAAAACAAAAAAACCCAACCCTTTGAATTGGTTTCCTTTAATACTCCCTGGGCAATTTGTCTCTGTCTCTCTTTGTCACTCAAGATTCATTTTAAAGAAAAGGCATCTAATCAAATAACTTACTTCTGAACAAAAAGAAAGTTATTTTATAATAATAATAATAGTTGGGAAGTTCTCAAATACTGACTTGAAAGGGAGCAACTGGTCTGTGCTTCAGCACCAACTTGCTGATATTTATTGTTACATTAAACAAGGACAATTCATTGCCAAGGCTGACTTGATTAAACATGTTTTGCACTTACTGTGCCAGGTCGTGGGTATGGAATCCTGCCCTGATATGGAATCAGCTGGTGGTTAGGTCCCTCCTTGTGTGCAAACGGACCATTGAACACTGTCTGGATATCAGATAAATGATACACGCACACTGCTGAACCTTTAAATACAGAGCTGGAAGAAACAAGGAAACAATGTGCGCTATTAGGTGCCTTGTTTATGTAACTTGCCCGTCATAGTGCATGGTTCAACGTGGAAAGATGCTCCTATCAATACCACATTTAAGACACAATATCGTTCTAGTATCCTCCATTTTGGGAATCTCAAAACTCTTTTTACAATAAGTAACTAAGCCTCCCAAAACACATTTTCAGTCTGTGAGGTAAGGCAACATATTCCTCACAAAGACTGTCATCTTCCAAAGGGAAAGGGAAGGTCTTAGCATCCCTCTCTTGTGTCTGAGAAAGTTGTGGCAGAGATGAGCTATTCTCTTAAGAAAGCACAACATGGCCCAAATAAAATCTGTGTGACTTCAGAAAGACTGGGATATTGTTGGCTCTACGCAGTCATGCACATCTCTTGACCTCATTTCAAAACTTTGATCATAAAACTTCACTGATGACTTTTTAAACGTGTATGGCTAGCGCTTTAATCAGAAGAAGAATAATAAATAATTCAGGGCAGTCAGAATAATAAAATAAGTGGTTGGAGTCGTAGAAACCATAAGAGGCCAGATCGTGACCCTGACAAGACACTGCCAGAGGGAAAGTATGTCCCTTGTAGACTTTTATTTGTGTTTTTCCATTGGAGGTTTCACTCTCCAGTGAGGGAACCAAGAAAACATAAGGAGGCCAAGTCTCTTCCCTTTGTTCTGTGTCCACTTAGCTTGGACCCAAGTCCTCAGTGCGGTAGAGTCGTATTGCCAAGAACTCTGAAGCCAGCAAGTGTCCTTGTTATCTTCCATTAAGGATGAGTCCCATTGTCAAGGGCCTCATTTCCAGAGTTAAGCTTAAGCAACCTGTTTAGGCCTCCGTCCTGTTGTGCCTCCACTGTGTAAAAGCGTTTAGGCTAAGAAAGGCTTTAAGCTTTGTGCTTCTTGCAAATCAAGTTGAATCCCTGAACTGCATAAGATTTTCCCAACAGTACATGTGAGACAAAGACAGACCAAATTATTGTTTGGTTTCAATTGAATGGGTAAAAAAAAAAAATCAAAACACTATAGGATGCAGTTGAAAAAGTCTAAAACTGAGGAAATTGCTACAGGACATTGCCCAGCAATTAACTTTGCTCTGGGCTCTGCCTGTGCTAGCTTGAGATGGATCTCAGATGTATTGTAACTGGATTAGCTGTCTGAAATCCATCTCTTCATACATGGCTCAGAAATTTTTTCTAGGCATTTGCAGAACCCTAAAACAAGATTTAAGAGATTACTTTATTCTTTACGGACAACATATATTTGTTAGTTTTATAACAGCTACTGCCATAAAAATGATTCACTTTGGTCACATGCCTAGGCCAATATGGTTCAGTTAAAATTAATCATTATTTTCAGTACGGCAGACAAATGTAAAACCTTGACTAACGTGAGAAAATGACTTGGGGGGGCCTGGAATAGACCAGGCATTGTGTTTGTTACCACATTATGTGGTTCTTTGACTCAAACCCAATTTCCACTGCAGGAATACCATTAGTATTAGGTAAAAATGTTTCCAGCTCAGACATGTCGAATCCATAACACAATCATAAATGTGGCTTTATTGTTAAACCTTGCCTCAGCACTTTCTCTTTTTGTGTTGTAGGAGTCATTCAATATAGACAGCATCAGCTGTTTACAAGCACTGGGGATGGATTTTTCTACTCAACTAAATATTATGAAATCATATTTTCCTGGCTGCTTTTACACATTTGAGAATAGGTCCATGTATATTATCGTGACAGTAGAGAGCCCGTTCTCATTAAAAAAAATATTATAGAACATTTCAGGTTTTTGTAACAACCCCCCCTAAAAAGGTTGGCTATAATAATCTTCTAATTTTAAAAGATATATTTTTAAAATGTCAACAAGATCCGAGGGATACAAAGGAATACGTATACCTACATGCGGCAGGGACTCATATATTAGAAATATATACACAGGGAGTATCTTTACCATTGTCCATGGAGTTTGGGCAAAACAAGACAAATATCAAGATAGAATTAAAGTGAGAGATGGTAAGATTGATAAATCCTGTTAGTCTACTTTTCTGCTGTGTTTCAGCAACTCAGCAAGGCCATTTCAAAGTGGTAACAGGAAATCCTGAATTTTCCCAAATGACTATTCACTTTTTTCATGGTGAGCAATGCTGTGCACTCACGTTTCCTATCGAAAAGAAAAAAGCCTGAAGACTCAGGTTGGGATTAAGGAAGGAGACGATAAAAGAGAAAGGTTGTCTTTTGGCAGCCAGAGTGCAGTTGGCCCGCGTAGTAGTCTGCCAGCTGTGCAAACTGTCTGCTAGCTGAGAGAGCGAAAACTAGCAGCATGAATTCGGCTAAGAATTCTGGGCTGGGGCTTTGCAGGTGATGAGCACCCTCCAGAGGTGCTGAGGCTCTTCAGTTGTCACAGGCATTACATTCTCAGATGTCCTTTGGCTTCTCCCCTACCTAGCAAAAGTGTAAACAGGTGGAGCCAGCTGGAAATGTTTTCTCAGAGCCAATCACAATATCTTGAAAATAAAGCTGGGAGTGGAAGGCAAATTCATCCCAGGTGTGGTTTTACTGAGTAGACGCTAGGGATCAATTTGGCAACACAGCAGCTCTGATTCAGATAGCAATTAATTATGTTTCTAATAGATCAGAGCAAGCAGAATTGAATGTATGTCTCATAGATAGCAAAGACGGTCATGGGGTACATTTAGAATTGCCTTCATTCCTAATGCCTTGATGCACACAGTCTCCATCTGTATTTATATGGCAGCTGCTCACAGAAGGTATTTTTATAAATCTTCAAAATTACCTTGATGTGGTAAAAATTCCATACACGAGCGTTGTTCTGGGATTATCTGTTTCTAGGAGAAATACATCCTCTGCAAGAAAGAAAGGAAGAACACTTGTGAAACAATTATTCTCGCCTGACTTTTCAACCTCAAAACATGAAGTCTGATCTCACTCTTTTTAAAGCCAATGGGAATTGTGGCTCTGACTTTAATGGGAGGAGGGCCAGGCCTTTTGTATTTAAGGATGACAGTAATACAACTAGCACAGGAAAAGAAAGATTACTTTTTCAAATGAACCTAACACCCACTTACTTCTATTAAGATACATAAATACTACAGTCAGAATTTTAAATGTCTCGGCATGTTCATCTCAGTTGGAGCTCATTTCAGCAAAGCCTCAGTTATCCCTTTAATTTTTGGAAAATGTTCAAGTTGCATTGGAGTTTCATAGATTTATATAATTTAAAGTCAGAAGGGACGACCAGATCAGCTACTCTGACCTCTGTTAACTTTCCCCTGCAAGTTTTGTATTGATCCTAATGGCCTATGTTTCACAGTAACTAAAGCTAATAATTTTTTGTATATTGACACATCAACTATAATTTTAAACACCAAAATGAAGTCTCCAGGCCACTAGTCCAAAGGACCAACTGTATTACCAAAAACAGTGGTACGTATAAACCAGTACCTCACATACTCATGTGAAAACTTTTTCTAAGGTAATGTAAGGAAATATTCATCATGATCATAACGATGACAACAAAATTGCTTGTATGTTTCTTTTCACAGGATGCTTCCCATGTGTCCATCACAAGCATTAGTTAGTTCACATACCATTACGTTGCATAGTCAAACAGCATTATCCACGGTTTACAAACTAGGGTGCTGAAGTTTAGAGAGATTTATGATGAAAGCTTCCTGCCTTTCCTTTCCTCTACCCACCCCCAAAAAGGAGCTTTGCTATAGAGTGGAATGGAAAGCCAATTTAACGTGTCCAAAATGACATAAAATTTCAAACTTGAATGTTTGAAAGCATGGAGACAACAAGATTTAGGCTTGACTATAAAAGGATTACCCTATTTACCTAATTCATCAAAGTACGTTTCTGTTCCATCTTCATCCATTACTGAGCACACGAGTCTCGCTTTTAAGAATGTTGTCCACTTGTTTACAAGACTTCGTTGTCCACCAGTGTCATTCTGAAAAGGAAAAAAGAAATTCATAAAAAATAGAATACACACTTAAAAAGTCATTGAATCCCTCCATACAAATATAATCCACCATCCTTGAAATAAAGTACTTGTATAATAAAGCATGAACACAGGTTTTTAGCCAAAGTCAGGCAGAAGGTGGCACATTAGAGATTAAATGGTTCAAAGGGGGGCATGAGGTTTTATAGGCAACAACCTACTTTATCAGACACCAATGAAAAAATGAGGTAAGTCTTAACTTGAGCCCAAACAAAAAGATGCTGGGAAAATATATTGAAATTCAAATTTCCTTTATGTTATCAAATTAAAAATGAATGAAGTTTTAAGCTATAAAATGGCCTCAGGGTGATATCAGACAATGACAACATTCTTTCACAGGTATGTGATATTAAAATCTCATGCTTCAGAGTATAAAACTTTATCTAGTCCTACAGATTAAAAGAAAACCATATGCAAGACTACCCATCCACCTCTGAAGCATCATGTCAGGGCCCCTGGATTTAAACCTCAATCCATAGTACCTACAGGCAGGGGACCAGGCTGTGGCACCATCAGGAGACTGGCCCCATACACCTGCTCGAGCTCAGGCTGGGCACTCCTACAAGGATCCTTAGCAGGGGATCAGGTGACTGATAAGGACCAATGGAGGCCATAGGCGTCCAAGTCTATAAAACCTTCCCACTTGTCACTCGCCCCTGAAATAATACTCTTACTATTCCTGCTGTGGACTTACTTGGCTGAGTCTTGTATTCCTTTTTCTATCTTGGACTCCCCAGCTTTCATCCTTCACTACTGTCTTGGTCTTGACTCTGCTGTTGAACCCTTGACTTGTACCTCTAGCTCTGCCCTGCCCTGCCCCTGTTTTGCCTCTGCCTTGGACCCTCCTGCTCTGTTTCCAGCCTCAGTCCTGTCTTGTCTCTACCTTGAACCACAGTACCTTATTCCTGCTTATCCTACTCCATGTATTGAATTCCCTGGCTTGGCTTTGACCATGGACCTAGTTCAATCTCTGACATCTTGTGTATTGTGACCCTTGGCTTTGGTTTCTGAATTTCAGGTATTGTTGACCCCTAGCTTTTGAACCATGACCTCTCATGTCTGGGTCATATGTGTGATGCATCTGGCTTTGGCTTTTTTCAAAGGTAAAATCTTGGACTATATGGACTCCGGGTGTCAGCCAGTATGATGTTCCGATGTTACCTACGGTAATCCACAGAAAATCTTTTCCTACAAAGCTCCAGACATCACTCAGACCAAACCAATTGACTTCCTCTCTCTTTTGTTCTTCATATTCTTAAAGCTAGCATTCATACATTCCTCAGCACCCTTAAACAGCTAGCATTTATGCTAGCACTAAGGACTTGGTTTTCAAAAGTGTATACATGCTAACTTTTGCATATATATGTGCATAATTGTGAATGCAGTTGATAGTTTCAAATCAGAATTAGAGGCATGAATTCACATCCATCTTTGCAAATCAAAAGATTAATTATTTTCTTATATATTTTCTATATAGATTTAGGATCACAGTTTATTTTAGAAATACTTTATTTTTTTTTTAAGTTTTTTTAAAAGTTATAAAAGGAGACAGATATTCAGCACCAAAGGAGCATACTAGAAAGGTTACTCCTTAGTCTCCGTTTCTCCAGTTTTTACTTAATGACCCCATAAAAATGAATTATTTCAATTAAAAAAACCTAAAACTAAAATGTGGCTTCAGTGAATGCACTGGTGGAAATGTGTATCAAGTTTAAAACAGCCATCAGGTGATAGGATTTATGATACCATACATGGGCAACAGTTTATGACTGGTAGTTTATTGCTCAGATACCTAAGGAAAATTAGCTAGAATTCTAATTTCTAGGCCTTAAATCATCAATTTCATTTTATTTAAAAAGCATTGAAAATTTTAACATATTTTGTGAAAACTTGTCATCAAATTTGAGGGAACTTTTACCAACTTTATTTTTACTCTGACTTTACTATAAGCATGCAACAGAAATTCTGGTTGTGCATGAAGGGGAAAAATGTCATCTATCTTTGTAAACTGGAATGTTTTCTCAACAGCCTCCCTAGCTTTTGTTAAAGCTTAACTAGCATGGCTAAGAGGCTCAAAAATAAACTTTTGTGCAGCCAACAAAAAGTATTTTGCTATTAGGGCTTCTTAGCTAACCGTAGAGTTATCAGAACTGAAGCACGCTGATGATAGAAGGCTTGTAACCTGGCACGTAATCATTCCTACCCCGCCTTTCCTCAGAAATCACCTGCTTTGCTTACTCATCAAAGGGCAAGAAGCTAAGCAAATTCACTTGATGTTATTGGGTCTCTGGTCTTTCCACTCATCTCCCTCAACAGAATGATGGGTAGGGTAACAGAGCTCATGCTCAAGTCCAGATCAGTTTGGGGGGCTGTTGGGTGCCCCTCTCAGGAACTGCATTTGGAAGAACTGTAAACAGTCACATCAGTAACAGCTGCTTTAGCATCCAATTGATTTTGATAGCTTCTGCTAGAAGATGCAGATTGAAGCTGTACCATAGTCCCCTATGAAACAAGGGAAGGGAAAAGGCAAAAGATGGAAGCTGTCAGAGCATAATTTAGCTGCAATGCAATGCAAGGATTTTTGAGAGACCCAAAGTTAGCATCTCTCTGGTCCCATGTAGTCCAGATCTACTTATGTCTGCCTGATGCAAAGTATTGATAATGTTCATTCCTTGCAGAGGCTGTTATGATAAGTATTATAAAAGTCAAGGGGCAATATTTGTTCCTGTTGATGTCTGTGACAGTTTGCCACCAACATCAGCATAAGTATTATAGGGCCAAGGCGATTCAAGGCTTTTCTGGCCTTCATTGTAACAGCAATAATAATGTTATAATTAAAGTATAATATTTGCAAAACAACCAGAAATCTTTGGGCACTTTAACAAAAATGTAAAGGACAACACATTCAGGCCAGGTATAGACATTACACTTTTAGCAGTATAAGTGATTGGAAACTGGTCTACAACTGTAACACAACAGAAGTTTGAGACAGAGTAGTTTAACAATGGCTGCCCAGTCTAAGATGTGGGGGGTGCTGCGCCCCCACCAAAGGGCGCATGCATGTTCTGTTCACTACTGATCTGAACTACTCCACTTAGAAAACCTGCGTAACTTAGATCAGTTCTGCCCCAGGCTTTGTGAATGTCTGTACCTAGCCTAGGAGACCAGGCCACATGTCACATAGTACTGCCAAAGCAGAAGCTGAGCATACACTCTTGCAGTCCTTTCCTGGCAAGCCATAGCATGAACCAGACAAATATTAAACTTGCAGGAAGGGGAAATTAAACAGCTCTTGACTACGTTAACTCTAGCAGTCTCTAAAGCAAAGTGGAATGCTTAAGAAAAATAGACTATTTTTATAATTTTACTCTCCTGTTTTTACACATACTTATGTCTTCTAAGGAAGAAGTTGCTCCAATCCTGTTACATGCAAAATCGACTACTACTAGAGAAATGGAAAATGCAACTAGAGCTTTGAACCAGTAGAGATGTATATGCTTATATGCTTGCCTTAACTAACGGAAATAAATACAACTATTTTTATGCTTTAAATGAATCCCCATATAAATTTATGTAGAGCATACAAAAGCACCACTATTTCAACAATGAAAACAAGATTTAGAGTTAAAGGCAGCGTGTCTCAAAGTATAGATACTTCTGTAAAAGACAGACTCTGAAATTCCCGATATCTTACAATCGGATTTTTTTTTTCTGGGAGACGTGATACTTTTGTTATTTATTTGCATTAAGTAAAACTCAGATATGAAATATGTGAAGCAGAGTAGGTTTAGAAAATCAGCATTGCTAGCTGCACTGCACCAAGCAGAGAGGTGCAGATATATCAGGCTCTAATAGTCCTCATATAATTACAAACATTTTCCAGATATACTTAAGATGGATAGGTCTAGGCTGCATTAAAAAAAAAAAAAGCCTATCTTAATTGACAGAGTGCAAGCAGGAGCAGGATATTTGTTGACAATAGGGATTACAGACTTTACAAATAAGTTTTAATTAACTGTATTTGTTTTGCTTATCTGATCAAGCCAGAGAATTTGCCTATCAACCAGAGACAAGAAATGGTTCTTACCGGGCATATTCTTGCAATCATTGAATGAATCTGCTTGGTGCTGCCACTGTTGTCTGTGAGTCTCTCTTTGAAGAAGAAGTATACTTTGGCATCATTGGGGTCAGTCCCATCTGGGATAAGATGAGCATCCACAAAAATAGGCTCTAAAAAGAGGTGGATAGAGACCAAACAACACATGTCAATATAAGCAGCCAATATTAAGCTCTTGACACATATTGATTTCTTCATATAGAAAGTATCTGCTGCTACTGCCAAATAGTCTAGTTTTAATTCTAGAGCTTGGTGTTATATGTGTGTAAATGTAAGCATTAAGGTAAGCAGCTGGTGTGCTAGAGACAATGCCTTTTATTAGACCAACTAGAGTTGCAAAAATTCCTTGCCCAGGAGACCCTTCCCATCATTAATTCTCCTGTGAAATATGGAACAAGGTAACAAGAAAGAAGCATAATTCAACATCCTGCTTACCATCAGACACCTCTGAGGTAAGTAGTCTGCTCCAAATTTTATCCAAGCCTAATTGGCATTAAATGAATTTTTCCAACTAAGAGAAATTACACCCCACTCGAGCTCTCCCATACAATATGAATTTTCATTTCTACCTGTGATAATTTTTACAACCTTTGCATTCTCCTATGCCTGAGGAAGGGCACATGCATTTTTTTTATTTTTATTGATTGTTGTTATTATTATTATTATTATATTTATTTATTTATTTGCAACTGTTGAGTCTAATTAAAGATGTTGCCTCTAGCACACTGACTGCTTGTAAGTTGAGACCAACACAGCTACAACTTTTATTCCTGAAGCATTAAGGTTGGTGTTTCCAGGGTGGGCAGCTTTCTGTTGTTCCTATAGACACTGATTCTACATATTTGTGCCAGGTTTAAAAAAAAAATAGTCTGATGCAGGAATATTAGTGATAGTTTGTTAAAGGGATCATAAACCTTTGAGAGTAGGAAGAGGGAAAAAAATCAGTGAGTTCCTATTGACTATTGTAGAGTATCCTTTGAGGAAAAAGTTGAAAAGAACATGAACAAATTACTTTTAAAATCTAAAAAGGGAAAGATAGTTGTAGCACCACTGAAAACTGAAGCAGGGGAATCCTTTAGGACATGAGGGTGCTTGAATAGCAAGAACTCTTCAAAGATGCTCATGTTAGGAGAAAACAAACATATAGAATTAAATAGACCATATACTGTGAGTAAAAATAAGCTAAAGAACAAAAATAATCACTAATTTTTCCACATACAGTTTTTCCTTTTAAAGAATTATAAACAAGCAATTTGATGTTGTATAAAAATAATTCAAAATACTGGCCTCACCAAAGGTGTTCCTAACTGATATTCTAGTCTGAAATTTATATTATGATATAAAAACAAATTTATATTTTTTCATGGTTGAGTGGGTCAGAAACTGGCTATGGGGCGCTCCCAGAGAGTGGTTGTAGACGGGTCGTACTCGACCTGGAGAGATGTGAGCAGCGGGGTTCCCCAGGGTTTGGTCCTCGGGCCTGCGCTGTTCAACATCTTCGTTGCTGACTTGGACGAGGGGGTGGAAAGCGAGCTGTCCAAGTTTGCTGATGACACCAAACTGTGGGCT
>JAGPOW010001296.1:124107205-124166893 GCA_030014935.1 Caiman crocodilus
GGGGGTCAGACTAGATGGCCTGCTCTAGGTCCCGTCTGACCCTAGATACTATGATACTATGATACTGTAGACCACATTTTGACAACCAGAGTCAGTGTTGGAGCATATAGTTGCATTTGGCAATTTTTCTTACTAAAATCTAACGAATAGCATTGAAGACCTCAGATAACTTATTCTCTAGTGTGAGGGCATGTACCTCCTAATAATGATGCCAGATACTTGATATCAAATGAAGACCACTTCTGATTTTTTAGAAAGGTCACATTTTACTTTGGGGGATATTTATTCTATATCCACTCCATTCTTGAATTGAAAGTCATGAGTGTAGCTTAGAAGGAACATGAAAATGAACTGTATCTGTCACTCACTGTTCCCAGCCTCAGCATTATATAGGTTTTCCAGCAATTAGGTTTTTTCAAGCAAGTCACTTCAGGGAATATAAGTGAATAAAAGAAAAAAAAATCAAACTTTTTAAAAATAGAGTCTTTGTCTTTGGGTATATATACTTTATTCTGAGGAAAAAAGTAGAGTTTGATATCTAGAATGTGATATAGATTAAAGGAATTGCTATGTTAAAACGTACCTTGTGAATTAAACTAAGTTAAAAAAGAAGAGATGTTATTACCTTCAGTGTGCCTGAATGGGATTGGCAACAATAAATGCAAATCTTTCTTCCAACCAGAAGCCTTATTTGGTATATTCCTAGGTTAGATATGTGCCATTACATGGAGGACCAGAATAAAAGCTGTATCTCAGCTAAAGTCCCACCATGGCCTCAGAATTGTGCATAATGGACAGATCGCGGGAAGAAACCATTCCCAGTGAGGTCAACAGAAGTCTGTCCATTGACCTCAGTGGAGGCAGGAGCCACACTAGGACAATAGCATAGTTAACACAACCAATCAGAATTTGCTGATAATTTACTATAAATATTTAAGACAATAAGTATTAAAAGTGAAGAAGAGATTTCCTTAGGAGATAGCTTATGCTACATCTATATATGAGAGGGTTTTTTGCACTTTCCTTTGTAGATATCATAATGTCTAGTGCTGAAGACAAGATTTCACATGGGTGAAATGTTTTACTTTTATCATGTACAAAGGCCATGGTCTTTGATGTATTTTTATTCCTGTTTCTTCCTCATGGTTTCACTTAGTAGATTAACATGGCAAGATAGATAACAGAACGGTTTTAAAAATACACCAGACTTCCTATTCGATACATATCAAAAGCTTTGTGAAACAATCATCTTACCACTGAGCCACTTGGAATTGTGCTGGTCGGTGCGCACGGCATTCCGCTTGGTTAAACTGCGAAAAATAGCAGCATCCGTCCCCATGAAATCAATGTACATTCCTGAAAACAGCTCTTCATCTATAGAGAGTGGAAAAGGAACAGAAAAAAAAACAATGCAATGCGTCTTTATTGGCTTTAGGGAAGTCCACATTTAGCTACACATTTATTTTTTTTTATAGTCTGATGGGTCTTTCTTTGCATAGTTGTCTGTACACATAAACGTTGGGTGGGAGGGAGAGGAGTTTCCTCTGACTCATGAAGCTACAGTCTAACCCAAAAAGGGAGCATCAGATGTTGCTCAAGAATTTTTGGGAACCACATAATTAAATGCAGCAGTGTAACCGCATGTGTGGTGACCCTTTTGTTGAAATATAGCTTGGTGATTCAACTGAGCTAAGTAGCAATGCAAAGACAGTATAAGAGAATGCAACGACAGTATCAAAGGGATTCAAATTAAATATTTTTTTGTTTAAAAAATACTTGGAAAAACCGTTAGTGTAATGAAATTAGCGAAAAATATTGGGCCAAGTTTATTGCTGGTATAACTGGCAAAGGAACAACTGATATCAATCAAAGTATGTAGTTTATACCAACAGAGAATTTGTTTCCCCCCCTTTTAAGGCCATCTACTGTCCTAAGCAGACTTTTGTGTTGAAGAACCTGCTGCAGGGTGCTGTGTAGTAACTAATACATCACATTATACACGAGTCAAAGTTCATATATATCAGTGTTTTGTGAATGGAATTAAGCATGCAAGTCTCATTTACACGAATAAGATAGTCCTTAAATTCCCAATGCAGAACTCAAAAGGCAGCCCGCATGTCCAAGTTTATGTGTATGATATTGTAATTTCTCCTATTCATGACCAACAAAACAGCTTCCACTAGCTAACAGCAATGTACCCTCAGAGCACAAACAGTAGCTGAAATAATTTTGAACGCTCTCAGTGGGAGAAATGGCTGAATGAACTCCAGTACAGCTGTGTCCTCCTACTGATGGTTTTTTTTTCCCTGAATCTCTGAACTGCCTGGAGAATGTGGTCATGCTGGAAAGAGTCAAATTTTAAAGTTCTTGGGATATTTTTTTAACATGCTTTTCCCCTTGTGCAATATAAAAAAAGACAAGTCAATCTGAGAGTGTGAAATCTCAGGAATTTTTTGTTTTTCTATTGCTTGCTAGGTCATGAACTGAACCCCTACTGATTAGCCAGGAGGTACAGCAGGCATTGTATGACTCTCACCTCCCTCAGCAAGAAAGGGCAGAGTGCAAGACAAACCATTGTATAGCAACAAGGAATGCAAAGAGGCATTTCCATAAAGTGATCCGTGAAAATATGTGTATAATATTGCATAATACATGTATGTTTATGTCTCTGAGTGTGTGTGCCTAATGCTGTTAGAAGAAGAGTGACTCATAACTCAGATTTCTATATCAACACAAGTACCCTCAAATCCACCTTATGTCTTCTTCTGTACACATATTGACTATGGCTCTCACAGATGACTCATGTTCCTTTGCTTAAGAAAAAAAAAGAATAGGGTATGCAATTCTAATCCTATTGCATACCAGATTTATTAGTTATGTCTTAAGCATTCCTGGAGCCTACTTGCTTAATCAGGTACCAAATGATATCTGTCAGCTCTACTTCCATGTGGTATAATTCTTAAATTCCTCAGAAGAGTTTGCCTTTATAGGGTAACCACTGTTTCTCTTTGTTCGTGGGGGAATTGCTGAATTGATGAGGTATGTCTGCTTTTGTAAATACCTAGAAGCATTGTTGGAGAAAAAGACAGGGCTTGCATATTAGTTGTGCCTTATACCTAAAGACCCATTTTTCATAGCTTTGCTGCTGGTGTGTTTTTGCGAAAGGGTAAAAATGTACTGCATTATAATTAGTTTTTCCTGTGCCATTTTCCTCTAAGAGTTGATTCAGTTCTTCTGTTGTGCTCCAAGTTCATATTCTTTTCTTTTTTTTTTTTTTTTACAAGAAGGAAAGCAATGCCACAAATTAAGAAAAAAAAACAGTATTTTTAAAAATATTTCCAGATCTTGGGATGTTTCCCATTTTTAGAATAGGGAGGATGACATTTCTTGTGGTTAGGACACTCGATTGGACCCAGGAGGGTGATTCACAGAAATAAAGTTAAGCACTTATGCTCCTTGCATAGACAATGGAGGGTTGGGAACCTTCAAAGTGCAGTACAGAGAGCCCAGACACAGAGTAAAAAGATGCTTAGAGCTAACCAATTGGAAAAATAAGCACAAGGGGTGTTTAAAGATGTGCTCCGGGAATGAGGAGGCAGGGGTGTTTTAATTAGAGTGGCTTGGAGAGCAGCTGATTTACGTGATGCTAATATATCGGCACCCAGTGATGTTCTGGGCTCTTGATTTTTTCTGGAGTTTCGGCTCTAAAGTGCCCATCCTTCTCTGAAGATATAGAACAATTGGATTAGCTAATACAAGCTGGATTTCTCCAGGGACAAAGTCTTATTCTGGGATCCTACATGCATACAAGCCCATTGTCCCACTTTAGGTTCAGACAGAAGTGCAGCTCCTCGCGGTAACGAGAATGCTTTGCAGGAAGTGTCAGGAATTGTAATGATCTGCTGGAACAAGGTGAAGTTCATGAGGAAGGGAAACCTAGATGCTGGTGGCAAGCCTGTAGCCAGTTTGCCCGAGCAATGCGCCCCCCTACCTCCTGCCAGTCTCCCAGCTGGATGGGAGGGGAAGGGAGCAGAGGAGGTTCATTCTAGGGGTTCCCTAGCCAGCACTGGAGGATGGGATGGGATGGGTGAATTGGAGCCCTCCCACCTCAGTGGGGCGGGCGGGGGGGGTTGTCCAATACACCCACTCCACTCTCTAGTGGTGGCTGAAATAAACCCAGGCCAAACTCCCCCTGCTCCTATTCCCCTCTCCCATTCTGAAAACAGCTCAAGGCTGGGAGGCAGCGCAGACACAAGTTAGAGAAGATGCTTTGTTCTGAAATGTCTTCATCTGACCCCTTATGCAATGAGGGTTCAGATTTTCACCCAACCAGGCATTTTTTAAGTGGTCTTCAGCCATGTATTGTGTTTGTTCGCAGCTATAGGCTAGGCTGCTTTCTGCGGCCAGATCAGGCAAAAATTGTCACATTTGTCTGTGTCCTTCTTGTACCTGTGTAGTACTCAGGACAATGCTTTTCCCTGGGACAATAGGGTTTATCCAAGTTAGGGTTAATCCAAGTTAAAACAGGGCTAATTGAAGTTAACTGTCATTTAAGTTGCATGTGGAAAGGGGCTGTCCTGCTCCCAGGTTCTGATTAATCAGAATCGACTCAAACGAAGCCTTTGTTTTTCAGCCTGAGTATCAATATCTAACTGTGGTGGTTACAGCACTCATCCAGGACTCCCCATCCTACACAAGTGGCCTCACCAGTGCTTTGTGCCATGATACCCTTTTTTGCTCCTTCTCTTTCTGGTACTATGAATCTTGCATTCCTATCTGCCCAGTGCCCTAATTTCACAAAGAGTGGTGGAAAGCTTCCCTACCCAGGCTATTCTGCAGCATGATGGTGAGGACCTGCTTTTGAGAGGTAAGGATATAGACTTGAATCTCCTCAAGACTCCCTCAGTTTAAACTTCAGCAAAGCAAATTTAAATTAAATCTCCAAAAAATGTCCTTAAAATGCCAGTAGGAAAATGGAACAAGATGCTTAAGGAAGCTGTGGTATCTCCTTTATTAGAGGTTTCCAAGGCTGGAGAGGCATCTGTATGAGACAGGAAGAGTGAATCTTGTGTCTGTGCTGAGGCGTGTGACTAAATGACTCCTAAGATCCCTTCCAGCCCTATAATTATATGATTATAACTCTGGCCAGTGGGCTATTGTATAAAAATTGTGCACCCCCACCATTCCCCTCCCTCCAAATGCTTTCTCTTTGTTGGCTATGCTCTTGAGTGAAAGGGACCATGACAAAATTAAGCCAGACCACTTTCTATCATGTGTGGAGCCTACCTTAAGGCCAGGTACAGACATAAGTGATAGGAAACCACTATAAACCTGTAACAGAACAGAAGTTCAGTGCACATAGACTGGTTTCAAAATGGCAAAACACAGTCTAAGACCTGGATAGATAGGCCTGGATCAGTTAGGTATCAGACTTAACTGGTTTAAATTAGATTGTTCTATCAAACTCCTGTACTAGATCTTCTGATTCAATGTAGGGCTTTGTCCTTCAGCATCCCAGGCTGCCTTGCAACCCCTCCTCCCCTTGCAGGTGGAACAGAATCTGACTCAGAATATATTTTTCAAACAGATAGAATTTTTTAAGACAAGATTTTTTTTTTAACTGTGACTACTCTACAATAATTCAACTTTCAGTTCACTGTTATGAAAGTTTAAGCAGGCCTATTCAGTTATATTACTGAGAGATTAACACAAATAAAGTAACTTCTGCTGTGATGAACAGCCTCCCGCCACCCCCACAAGTATCCACGAAAGAGACACATCTGACCTACTATATGTAAGGAGACTTTAAGGAGTCTTTAAAATAAGGAAACAGGAGACTTTAATGGGGTTTTCAAAGAATTCAGGGAGAATAAAGAAAGGCTTTCTTCATTAATTGTAGTAACTTATTTAACAGGATGAGATCAACAACATGCATATCTGAGCAAAGCAGTCTGTAACTTTATTTAGATAAAAGATAGCTGGAAACACTGGGCAGGGAGAAAGATGAGAGAAAGATGTAAATGTAGCCAATGTTCAGAGATAGTGTTGTATTTGGTGGCAGCTCCTTCTTTCCATGCTTATATCTCTGCTCATGAAAGTGATGGGATTATCTGACTCTTGGTGCTCTTGGTATTACATTCATTTATAATGTTGATGGTATGATAATTCTGCAAAGTTGTTTGTTTTTATTGTTTGTCTCTTTAAAAAAAAATAGAGCTGTCTGGAAAAAACAAAATGATCCTTTCCATGTGTTGTTCCCTTTTAGTGAATTGCCTAGCACAGTGATTTTCAACCAGGGTGCTGCAGCACCCTAGGATGCCTCGAGTTTCATTCAAAGCTGTGGCAGGGTGACACATAATGTTAGCACTGTTAAATGTGCAAACATGATTCAGAAAATAAACCCAGAGGGCAAATCTCCACCAGTACAAATGCAAATTCCCCTGGGGATAATAACAGTGGCATGAATATGTCCCCGGGCATGCACCTGCATGCATGCTCTGGTGTGCCACAAATTGCTCCACGTGGGGTAGAGGAGGCTGACCCCAGCAGCCTTACTCGGGGTCCTGGGGGCCTCCCCAGGGCTCCAGCAGCAGTGATCTGGGCATGCAGAGCGTGGCTCTGATGGCTAGGCTCCAGGTTTGGGCCATGCACACTGCAGTCATGTGTGCCACCCCACTTTTTGGTGTGGCATGGGTTTTTTTGACAACAGGATCTCCCAACGTCAAAAAGAACCTACCGTGCTGCAAACTAACAGTGCAATGAACATATGCACACGCGGCACATGTGGTTTGGGGCACTGCAGATGGGTTTGTGAAACTGCAAACCACATGTGCATGCTCCTGGTGACATGCCCAGAGATTTTAAATAGCACTGTGTGGTGTTAAAGGCATTCTGATCTGTTGTGGTCTTTCAGGGTTCTTTGCAACAGAAAAAAAAAATCTATTATTTTTCCATGGTCAAAAAACGAGTGCAAACTAAAAGCTGACATTTTCAAAGGCCCACCTTGAGTCTAATGAGAGAGCCTTGAGTCTAAGAAGATTGATAACCATTGGTTGAGAATTTAGTTGGGTAATTCTTATGGATTTTAGGGGGAGCAGGAGGGCTAAACCACCACTTGGCATATAACTTTATATTCCTAGAGCTAGTTGCTCTGTATGCGCTAGGTAATACAAACAACAGAAAGAAGAAAATCCTAAGTAAGTTTGATTTACCTATACCACTACTGGTTTTTACTGTGGCTAAAACTGCAGTGTGTTTGTGCAGCTAACTAAGAGGTCAGAGATCAGATCCAGATCCAGAATTCAAGAATCTGGAATCAGAAATCTCTGAATATAGTGCAAAGGTGATGTCTGCAGTGTCCAGAGCTGTTCTTCTACTGAAGAACATGTGCTGCTTAAGTGGCAGCTGCATGATCTGGTGTTAAAATCTGGTGCTTGGTATAGTCCTCAGAACATACTGTGGACTTTGAGTGAGCAGAGAGCAAACAAACAAAATATGACTGAACAGGCCAAATGAATTTAGTCAATCATCTAAGTCCACATGCTATAGCTCTGAAAGTCCAAAGTAAACTCTTTTCACATCTTGTTTGGAAGTCATTGAGGAGTGTGTCATGGAATCAGTAAGGCAATCTTATGGTTGAAGGGTACTGTGTTATCAGTGCAAGATGTACATGCACTGGTACAGGCTGGGGGCTGACTGGCTGGGCACAAGCTCTGCAGAAAAGGACCTGGGGTTTACAGTGGGCAATAAGCTGAATATAAGCCAGCAGTGTGCCCTTGTTGCCAAGAAGGCTAATGGCATACTGGGCTGCATTGGTAGGTATGTTGCCAGTAGGTCAATACAAATTATTATTCCCTTCTATTTAGCGATGGTGAGGCAACACATGGAGTACTGTGTTCAGTGTTATTCCCCCTCCCCCCTCCAAAGGATGTGTACAAATTGGAGACAGTCCAGCGGAGGACAACAAAAATGATGAGAGGGGCTGGGGAATATGGTTTATTATAAGGAAAGACTGGGAAAATTGGCCTTATTTAGTGTAGAGAAGAGGAGACTTAATAGCAGTCTTCAGCTACCTGAAGTGGGGTTCAAAAGAGGATGGAGTTAAGCTGTTCTCAGTGGCGGCACATGACAGAACAGGGAGCAATGTTCTCAAGTTGCAGCAAGGGAGGTTTACGTTAGATATTAGGAAGAATTTTCTCACTAGGAAGGCAGTAAAACACTGGAACAGGTGACCTAGAAAGGGGATAGAAAGTCCGTCCTTGGGGGTTTTCAAAACCTGGCTAGACAAAGCTTTGGGATGAACTAGTTGGGACTGGTCCTGCTTTGAGCAGGGGTTTGGACTAGACGATCTCCTGAGGTCCCTTCCAACCCTAATTTTTTTATGATTCTGTGATTCTATGTGGGGATTTTCCATCACCCATTGTGCTACCACTTACATGGCAAAGTCAGTGTAAAATAGGGAATAAAACAATGATGATAACTCAGAATTTAGAGTCTGATTTTCATTTATGTTATAGCCTCTTTATATAATTCTATCCATTTTAAATCCTTTATGCTACCAAAATAGTGTCAAATGTCCTGCATAAATGAATAGTAGGTCCATAATGCTTTACACCTGCCTTACAAAATGTAGTATGCAGGACAATGGGAAATCTAGCCTTTGGTGGCCTGGCCTGTAATCTAGTTTGCTGGCCACTGGAGAATGGGTAGGTTTAAGTGAGCATTTATTCATTGTGTACTCCAGGTGGCAAGTGTGTTCTGCTCCTTTAATTGACCATTAGATAAAATTCAGCCCTTTGACTGGGCTCCAAAAGACCTATGATCCCTTATTTTTCGACTAAGAATATAAGTAGGTCTTAAGTGGGGCACAGGTATTGTCCTGAGCCTTTAAGCAAGAGCAGAGAGTGAGTGCTGTACCAGACAACCCAAAGGTGCATTAGCTGTTGTATTCACTGCCCTTCTATATGGAAATTAGTTGATAATGTCATAACCATTGATCATGACAATTAAACAAAGGCAACCAAAGATGGTGGCAATAACTGGTGAGCACAATGGCAAAGGCAACAAAAATAAAATTCAAAATGACTGGAAGGATGCTGGGTCTCAGTGATTAAATGAGTTCCAAGAAATGGCCATAATGCATGAGCAGGTATTAAAATCACAAAGTGTTTATACATGAAAATGTTGGACGAAGTGATAGGAATTTGAACCTATTCCTGTAAAAATGTACAAAATGGAAGGGAGATGACCTCAAACTCTCCGGTCTTCCCTCCCTCCTCAGTGCTGGCCTCTGTATATTCTTCACATACCTGTGCGTAGCTCCATGTAGACTTGCTAAAGAGTCCTATCTGACAATATAAAGAAAGTGGTTTCCTTCTCATTTGCCTAGCTGGTTTTATCATCATCATCATCATTTCATACTGTACAGGGTATTAATGATTTAAGCATCCAGAATCCTTGGCTATTTTTACTTACTGATCATAACAGATACTGTGTTCACATTAGGATTGAAAGAGCAGCGTCCTTTTCCTGATTCACATTTAGAGTCAATCTTGAAGACTTGCTCCTGTAACATAGAAACATACATCATGTCTAATTCTAAGAAAGCTCTGAAACTTAAAATTAATCCCTCAAGGAGTTTTTGTTTTGGCTTTTTCAACTAACAGTCTCAATAATGCTCAGCATTGTTGTTGGATTTTGCTTACTCCATGCAATAAAACTGTTATGATTAGTTTTTATTACTATTTTAGAATATATATTTAGTTATGCCTGATTTAATTTTCACTCATTTCAAATTCGAGGACTTTCTTAGGTGTAAGCAGTTTCTACTTACCTTGGTTGAGTTATGTTATCTGACAAAACCCAAATTTATTTGTATGTAACAATGCCACAGTGGTTTTGTTTGTGTACTCAGTAGGCATGTCTACACCTGCATTTATGCCAGCTTAACTTTACTGTAAAAACAGTAAATAACTGTGCAGTAAGTGGGAATGGGCTGGCATCTACATGTGCAGGCATTAAAGTGCATTAAAGCTGTGTGGTCTGACTTGGGTCTAAAGTCAGTCCCAAGTCAGTGCACACACTATGCAGGTATCAAATTTACGCTCAAGTTGATGTAATTGCCATATTTACTGCACAGTCTGGGTGTGCACGTGTACATAAGCAGTAATTTTGGTTACTGTGCAGTAAATGTGCATGTGTAGACATGTCTAGTGAAGGTCTGCTGGTAATTATATTTCAGCTAAACACATTTGCAATATAACTTCCCTCAGAATAACTCCCATAAAAAAAGTCATTAGATCTTTGCCAGCCCCTCAGTCATCCAAAAGAAATCCTAAATTATGCTTATCCACTTGAGAGCATAGTTTTTGTTTTTTTTACACTCAACAGTCAATATCATAATAGTAGATGTTTTATCAATATTAAAAGAAAATGGTGGATGTCTCTTGCTGTGGTAAGAGACTTAGGAAACTTGATTAGATGATGCATGATTTTTGTATATGCTCCACACAATAGTTTAATTAAAAATAGGTGAGGTGCTTAGAAGAGAGTGCCTTGAACAAAGGCAGTGTGTTTTAGCCCCGCAATTTCTGATTCTATTACAGCATAAAATATAGTTCTCAAAAGCTCATAAGAAAACCAATACAAATGAGTTTACATGATGTTGATCTCATTTCAGTGGAAATGAGATGGGGCCAGAGATTCATTACACCCTCTTTTACTAATAAGACAAATCATCCTGTTACTGGTGTTTTCTCTTATTAGTGATACAGGATGTAAAGAGGATGTTGGGGCAATCCAAACCATTTATTGTTACTTCATATTTATATTTATTATTATTTTAATTCCATTGTCATTTCATTTAATTTAATTCTATACAGCTTTATCTATCCATCCCATTAGCTATATCCACTAAACATTTTAATCATAAATGCATCTCTTTATTTTCACAGCGTTTTAATGAATATGCAGTTTGATATGTATTCAAATGCACTATATATTTATTTGAAATAAGATATTGCTATTTTTCCTTATTGCATGTTCAATAATTAAACACTTAACAAATGTACTGGCAGAACCACTAGAACCATATTCATTTTATATAGTCCTGAAATTAATTTTTGCTAATTTATAATTCATTCACATAGCTGTCTATTTGGTGCTTCTTGCAGATACTCTGACACAAAGGCATACTTGGTTCAGTTAACAGTACTCAGATTGTGCAGTTCATTAGCTGTTGTTCCTCACTCACTTGCAGAGAAGAGCCCAAACAAGGTCTTTATTTTATGAGGTCAAGAGGAGCATTTGTTCCTGGTTTGCAAAGAGCACTTTCCATTAGGTGAGTTGCCAAGATACAGGATCAGAAGATGAAGCAAAAACATTTTTTTTTTACAAACTTTACTTCAGAGAAGAGGATTTAACTAAAGATGGCAAAGTTCTGCTTCTCCAGTATGGATGCCCGCTTAGTGCAATTACGCAGCAGCCAAGAGAAAAAGCAGATCTGCTAGGCTCTGGTTCTGACTGTCATGCTGGATGGTTCTTTATATAACTTCCAGGGACAAAACAGTCATGCTTCCTTAAAACAGCAATTTTACACCTGTGAAAATGGCATCACATTTGTAGGCAACACTGACATATTTGAGATGAAATAATAACATCTACTGTTTTTGAAAAGTTAAAAAAAGCAATTTCTCACCAGTTCCACCAGTGCTTTATAATCCCTCGCTCTCCTGTCCTAATTAGGCCTGCATGCATATATGCAATACACATGAAGGGATTTATTTTATTTCAGAGATGTACTCTGTGCTATTGTTGGTCTGTACAGTAATAACTTTGAGATCACAATGCCTACAGTCAAGTGTCTGACAAACTCCAGACATCGGAAACAGCAGTTTATTTAATCAATTGATCATAGGCATGCACTTACAGAGATAGGCTAAATGAAACCAATTTTGTTCTTCCCAGATACATGTCCTTATTTCTAACTTAACAATCTTAGCATCTTGCTTCATCTAGAAAAGTTTTATTTCTCTTTAAAAGTTAAATCACAGCTATGACAAAATTTAAAAAAAACTAGTGACCTTCAAAATATCTGTAAGATAAGAATGCTCATGTTTTCTCATGTTTTCTTTTTTTTTTTTTTAAAGGATATTATATCGATTCTTTCTCAAATGAGAACATTTTCAACTTTGAATTTAATTTTCTGATAAAAACTATTGCAGAGTAATATAATTAGGATAAAGTAACTGAGAGTTGCTGAGTTGAGAGCAGGGGACCAGAATGCTTCTAATGCTGAGAGAAATGGATTACTCTGCGATACAGGGGAGGGATGCACTCATTCCACTGCTCCGTTTGCCTGTGATCCTGTACGCAGGGTCCAGAAACCCCAATGATGCAAACTGCACTATGAGTTGGACTGCAGTGATACAGCCCACAATCGGCCTGAGGCCTACTTAGTGCTCTTTCCAAAATGGCTGGAATCTCTCCAAGTAGGGTGGCCAGGAGAGACAATATTCATCATCCTTCCTGGCAGTCCCTATTTCTAGGCTGGGCCCTGGCCAGAATGGACAATACAATCCTATTCCCATTAAAATCAGTGGCCAGGCTGATCATAGTCTTGGAACCTAAAGTCCTCCTGCGACAATCTTGATAATGCATTTAAAGCTACCTTTCCATAGCCATAAAATTCCAGGTTAGCACAATCTGCTCTTCCCCTTCAACACAGCTACTTCCCCACATTAAAAAAAAACATGTGAATGTTACTGTGCCTGCAGGAGTAAGTCTGAGCCAGATACCACAGCATAGTCAGAACTCAAACAAGTGCTTTCTTTTTTCATTCTGCCTGCCCAGTTTATTACCTATTTGTATTTGCAATGAAACAAACAATTCATATATGAATCATGAGCCCTGGAAAATACATTTATGAAACATCTGGGACTTTACATGTTTAGCCAACATAATGAAACAGAAGGCAGACAAAGTAGGTCAGGTAAAAGTTTAAGAGTCTGATCTTCAGAAAAAATGTTTTGGCCATTCACTGTACTGTACAGTAAATGGTGAATGATATCAATTGTGGGGCAAGTAATATCTGGTCAGCCAAGTGAGGCCTGGAAGATAGGAGAGACCTTTTTCATAAGTAAATAAATATGTGAATAATTTTAACTTGATTTGTAAATGGATTATAAATATTACAGGATAATGTACAAAAAGCCTTCATAATGTTGCACAAAAACTTAACCTCTTAATTTTTTATCAATGAATAATGAACCCCTTTGCCTCTTGGGAAATAAGTTTAGCTGTGTTGTAAACTTCTATGAAGATAAGCATATTTACACAAGCCCTACAGGCTTTATTAATAAGCAAACCCTGCAGTATTTACTCAGGCCAAATGTCCTCTGAAGGGATAAGTACAGGCATTCAAAAAGCCCAAGCTTGAATTGATTCCAGCTTTGCAGGCTAGCCTAACCTGTGTAGAACTGATTTGCAAGTGAATTTGAACCAACCTGCAAGACTTTCGATTCCAGAAATGCAACCACATACCTGAAGTGGCTCAGACTAGAAGATAGTGGGGTGCTAAAGGGAGCCCTCCCTTCCCTTCAGGAGCAGCCATAAGGCTGAAGGAAAGCTAACTTGGGGGCAGGGGCAGCTGGGGTGTGCCTGGAGAGGGAAGGGGAAAGCAGCCCCTGCCAGGGGGCAGTAATCAGACACTGCTAGGGCTAGCTTTGGCCATGCCCCCTGCTGTGCAAGCTGCCAGTGGGGCAGAAAGCTGGACAGACCTCAGCTGGAGCCCCTGTACTAGTGGGAAAGAGGGGAGATGGGGAATTTAATCCTCGTCCCTCCCCTCCTTTGCCTGAGGTTCTGCCCAGGCAAGCTCTGGCCATACCCCCTGCTACACAAACGAAGAGCAGGGTGGAAGGTCAGGCAGACTCAGGCTGGGGTTCCCATGCCCATGCCCAAGAGTGGGGGCAGGGGGGAATAATTCCCCTTCCTGCCTCCACTTTGCCAGAGGCTGCTGCCCAGCCCATCTCCGGCTATGCTCCACACTGCGCAAGTTGCCCATGATGTGCTAAAGCAGCAAGCAGGGGAGAAAGCTGGCCAGACCTGGGCTGGGGTCCCATGCAGGTGGGAGAGAGGGGCAGAAGCGGGGGGTTAATCCCCCGCTTTCTGCCTAAGCCTGTTGGCCCATGACCCCCCACCCCCTCCACTCCAGTAGGGAAAAGTCTGGTAGGGGCTGTTCCACCTTGCTAGGCAGATCAGGCACACCCCCAGATAGGTTTCCCACCCCATCCCCTTGCCAGCCAGAACCTCAATGCTTTGGCTACAAAGCAGAGGGGTGGGGCCAATCCTGTTCTTCTTGATCAGACAGCCCAGCCCAGCCCAGGGCTGCAAAGCATGCTGGGATCCTGGGGGACTGTGAGTTAACTTGAACCAGGAAGGGGCCTGGGGCAGAAGTTCCATAAACTGGTTTGACCTAAATCAGTTAACTCTGATACTACATTCAACTGGATTTATCTTAAACCAGTTTTGGCTATTTTGAAATACACACTGCTTTATGTGCACTGAACTTCTGTTTTTTTACAGGTTTAAACCAGTTTCTGATCATTTAAACTGTTTTATGTGTAACTCGTGTCCCTAATCTAAATGAAAGTTTTACAGAAATAGGAATTGCAGCTTAAGGACTTTAGGTTTCAAACCTACAAATACCAACGTCTGGCCTGACCATCATGGGTAGGCAATCCCCTCAAATAAGTGCTTGAACAACTGAGGCCTACATTCAATCATTTCCCTCCCCACCACAACTGGCTCCTTTTCTCTCCAAAGTTTTCCTAAAATGTTGTATGATTAACAAAAACTGAATTAACCAGTTAGAATAAAATGCATGTTTGTTTTGTTTGTTTTTCTTTGAGACAAATGTTATGAAAATATTTTCCAAAATGTTCTGTTATGTTTCTTAGTAGGCACTGAGAATGGAAACAGAAGTGTCAGTAAACCATGAACACAGCTGTATTTATGCTACATCTATATTAAACCAATGCCAAAAGATTTTTTAGTCCTGATTTTGCAGATTCAAAGTTTGAATGAAGTTTGAGTAACTACATTTGTTCAACAACAATAACATCTACACAGAAATAATAGGAGAATTATTTACAAAACTTACCTCAGACCTGCGGCCTCTATTGGCATATGTACATACTGGGCTGAAGGCACCACTGCCACATACATACAGATGTGTGCGATTGAAGGTCTGAATCACACGCACAAAATTTCCACAGCCATGCTGTTGGGGGAGAAAAAAGATATACTAAACATTCACACAACTCTTGTTAGCTGCTGAGGGTACTAAGGGTTATGAATAGCTGGTAGTGTTAATATAGTTCTCATCAACTTATTTGTTTAAATATGCTTGCTGTAGTAAGTCACATTGATTAAGATGAAGTCCCTCATTCTTTCTTTCTAATTCCTTGTACGAAGCCAAATCCTTGATCTCTTCCTAGGATTTTCCATCAACAGCTTCATGGAGAGGTTCTTGGTGGGCACTAGAAGAGTGGCACAGTGCTCTTGTTCTCACCTGAGGATTATTATAGCTTCTATGGACCGGGTATTTTAGCTAGCTGCCTTTCCCCCAGCCTGTTCCTCTCTTAGGATACTCATGACTGGCCCAGCAGAAGTATGCAGTGTAAAGAGATTAAAAAAAATTCCTATGCTGTTTTTCCATAGCTCGTCCCTCTTGCTCAGAGAGCCACAGCATTTCAGCAGCATTGGGGGTTATCCACTTAAGGAACCTGATCATTTACTATATAGGCTTTGGGGTAACTTCCATTGCCCTAGATAGGAGCCATCCATATGTTGCATGGGAAGAATCAGGACCCTTTGAGAAGCAGGCATTTACCCTCAGTCTTCAGTGCCTTTAGCAAAGTCCCTGAAAAGATGCCTCTTCCCCTTTTATAGATTTTCTCTTAAACACCAGCAATTCAGAGGTGGAGGAGGTTGAGGGGCATTTGTCTAGACAGTTTTCCTCCAAAATATTAAGAGCTTGAGTTGCTCATAACACAAGCAATATCCCATGGATATGAAATGCTGCCACACACTGAAAACCTGCTCTTCCATTTTCAAAGCCATGTACACAAAGAAAATGTAAACCGAAGGTCCATGTTACTCAGTATGCTCTCCCATTCTCCTCCTAGCATGCCCTTCCCCTCAATCTTCCTTTCTTGACACTGATCAGCTGCTGCTTCATTTTAGGTTATACACACAGATGTTTCTTCTCCAGAATTTCACTTATCAGAAGCCTGACCCTGCCTTCATATTCAACTGCACAATGTCCGCTCAAGTCGGTAAGAATTGCATGTGTGTAATAAGCTCAGTGAAGCAACCTAGGCCATCCATCACTCGCCTTCCAGTCAATGGAGTTAATCCTTCCTCAATAAACTGTACATTTTATTTATATCTGCAGACATTCGTATTTTCAATTCAATATATAATGGTGCTGTGGTATGACACCTCTTTATAAAGGCACCTGAAAAGTGGCTATGCAATTGTCGGTCATGCCACATTGGCAAAAATATGCTTCCTCATTAAGAAACCCGGGCAGCATAGAAATGTGTTAACTCATCATATTACATAGGCTATTTTCTGGGTGCCTGGTCAAAATGCAGTATTTCCCTAGAGCTGAGAGTTTTCCTGGAGTCCTTCATTTTCTCTACATTCAATAATCACTGCTGTGCTCAAAACCAGTTTTGCTTCAGGGTAATACACTCAAAATCAAAGTCAGATCCATATTGGAAATGGTTATTTATCCTTTGGGCAGAGAAAAGGCAAGGGGTTAACCAAAGATGTATACCTAGCCCACATATACTACGTAACCTCATGCCAGAGGGAAGAATGCTGCTTTTATGTCTGCTCTATGAGGTGACAGGAGGATTTTCTGGCTCAGGTTATAAAATTTGGCTTTGTATCAGTGCTCTTAGATGTTAATGCTTGTCTCACTGGCTGGGGCCAGCGAGATAGACAGAACCATTCTTTGATCCCTTGCCCATATCTAACATTTTCCAGTGTTCTGCCACTGAACTCCCTATTGTTTGATAAATGATTAATTTGGCACTTGTTCAGTCCCAACCATTCCAAGGCAAGGCACTGTAATTGCACACCTTTAAAAGAAAGTGATAAATAAATCAATAACGTTTTGCATCCTAAAGAAATTCACTAGCTTTTATCTTTCAATATTGTATTTGCCCTTTTCTGCTCTTGTGCTCCATTTTTTTAAAATCGAGATTAGATGATAGCACAAAGCCAGCACTAGGTAGGAATGCAAAAAATCTGTTTGTCAAGGTTGATAATTGTTTAGCATCATCTCATGTGTTACTAAGCAAGTCTCTTGCAGTTCATATCAGCAGTCAGACAATCAGAGTGAAGCTTTGGGAATCTTAATCTCCTTTGACAAGAATTACACTTGACTGTTTTCATCATATACAGCTGATTGTGTGGAGTGCTACATTCTTCTAACTTCTCCTTCTACATTTCTCTTTTGATCTTCAGTGTACTCTGCTAAGTGCAAACTTGCTTATCATTTACTTCCGGTGACATGAATTTAACTTTTACTCCAATATACCTGACAGAATATTTTTTAAAACATCAGTCTTAATTCATCCTCCACTCCTACCAGATTATTAGGGTTTAAATCCTAGCAAATGCTACTAAAATTGAATTGTAAATTGCAAATACTAGCATTGTTTTTGTCCCCATTGCATTTGATGATTGATTTTTAGAATAAACCCATCGCTAACTTCAACAGAATGAAGATCTAGCCCTTTAAATTGTTTTATTTAGCATTTTAAGGCTTTTTAACCCATAAGGATACAGACTGTTAGGGTCAATGTTTCTAACTGTTCTGACAGATTCAGGGTAGTTTAGGGCTGGAAGGGACCTTGTGAAATCATCGGGTCCAGCCCCTCCGCTCTAGGCAGGAAAGACTGCTGGGGTCAAATAATGCCAGGATGGTGTACGTCCAGTCTCCCTTTGAAGATCTCCAGGGTAGGTGCCTGCAACACCTCCACTGGGAGTCTACTCCAGAGTCTGGTCACATGAACCAAAAAGAAGTTTTTTCTTATATTCAGTCTGAAACTTTCTTCTAGGAGTTTATGACTTCCTCCTGGTTTTCTCCTGCAGTGCTCTGGTGAATAGTTGTTCGCCTAACCCCTGATGTTCTCCCCTGAAATATTTGTAAGCTGCCACCAAATCCCCCTGAAGTCTTCTCTTTTCTAGGCCAAACAGTCCCATATCTGTCAGTCTTTCCTCATATGGCTTGCTCTTCAGGCCTGTAATCATATGGGTAGCTTTTCTCTGGACTCTCTCAAGCTTCTCCGCTTTTTCTTGAAGTGTGGTGCCCAGAACTGGACACAGTGCTCTAGCTGAGTTAAGTTTCTATTCTTGTACCTGTTATTTTTTATGTACCCTGAACTTTAGGCACAAAAAAGCAGCTGGAATTTTATCTGGGTGCAAATGAAAGGCTTAAAGTATTTAGTTACAGAATCGAATCCCTAATTAAATACATCAACAAGTATTTTTAGGTGTAAAAAAGTGGCTATGCTTAGAAATGTGGCCCTCAGTGCTAAAGCACCTCAAGATGCCTTATTGTGATGAAATGCTATAGAAGTTTCACTCTTGAGAAATCAAATTTAAAAGAAGCTTCTTGGGGAATGGGGCAGGAAGAGATTTATTAGGGTCCCCTCCCTCTTCCCCTTCAATAGAGCACATATTTTAGACATTGCCTCCTGGCCAAAGCTCCCATATTCAAATGCTACAAAACGACCAAGCAAACAAACACTAACAGCAGTCACTGTATGTTTGGAGGCCTGAATAAGACTGCTGGAATTTCTACATTAAAAACTACAGCAAAACCCAGCACTTAAACTGTCTTATAACTCTCAGTTCAAATGTGATCACCTACTACTTTCCATCCTGTATTTTCTATGTTTCATGCAATTTAACAAACTAATAAATCCGGGCTCTTACCTACTGTAGTACTAATGACAACGAGAAGTATTCTAGTATAGTTGGCTATACAGAAGCCTTAAGAAAATTCACATTTTTCATTGTGATAATTATCTGGAAAGGAAACTCAAATACGCTGCCATAACAACCTTAATTTAATTATTTTTAAAGAATCATTCAATTGTCATGGAGCACTGGATTAAATTATTTTCCAAGGTTTTATAGCAAAGGCTACATTATGCTTCAGCAGTCAAACATTGTGTTTTCCTTTTTGATAAATCAAAATTATATTGAATGGCAGTAGATGCAGGAAAGACATAAATCTACTGTAATATGGATTTAGTTGACTTGTTGTAATATGGAAGAACAGGAAACTAGAATTTCATGTCACTAGCCATGGACAATTGACTTGAAGAAATGGCTAGTTAATAAAGTAAAATCACTGGGTCTGCTCCAGATCTCTTTGAAACAAAGGGGAGTTGTCTTACTTCAAGAATGGATCATGTTCATTATTTCCAAAAGCATATTATGCTCATGGTTACATGTCTAGGTATGATCCAGGATTTACATAAACATGATGGCATGACTTGAAGACCATTACAATTACTGAAAATGCTCCCTTTGATTTCACTTATTTTTGGATCAAAACCAGAATGAAAAGAACATATGACTAGCTTTCTCTGAAAGAGGGCTATTGAGAAAATTATAATGTTTCTGTTTCAGATTAGCAACTTTAATACTTAAACATCTTTTTTTGTGGGAAAACAATTGTGTCTGAAGACATGATATAATGGAAAACTGGATCATTTCATTTTAAAAGGGGTAAAAGGTATGGCACTGCTCCATTGACTAACGTTGACAAGAATAATAAATGTTGTTTACAATGCTCTATTTTTCACCACTTAAAATTTCTACATCTGTATGAAAAGTGCAAGTTTATATAGTCCTTGGTATCTGACCTTGTAATTTGATCATTCTGGGAGGCATCTCTACCCAAACGCTTCCCTACTGAAGCCAGGATCTGCACACACCTGACAGCAGAACTTCTGCCTTAGTTTACAACTGCTAAATATGGAACCAATGGAAGACCTATACATCAGTAGTTTTCATTTTACACATGTAGTTATAGTGGCTAAGCACAAACAGACAAAAAGATTTAGAATTAATTGATTCAGTCTTTGCAGGTTATTCTAAGTTGCAAAGATTGAATCAATAAGCCAATGAACAGACATTCACTTTTGATTCAGGATATGTGGTTGCATGCCTCCAGTGGTTTAAGCAAGAAGATGCAGGGAGGGTGGGGTGCTAAAGCATGGTTCCCTGGCATATAGCCAGCATGGGCTGTGTGTTCACTTCCTCTTACTATTACCCCTGAGATCTCTGGGATTTCCAGTCCACAGGCACAACAGCAGGATTCTGCAGGGTTGCTCATCACTTCCTCTTTCTGCTACTGGGTTTCTCTGGGATTTGTAGTCCACAGTAAGAGCCAGCAGTAAGCCAGCAGGGCAAGGCAGGGCAGCTCTGTACTTGGGGGAAGGGAAATGTAACCCTGTCCCTGACCCCAGGCCCCCAGGTGGAGTTTGCCTGGTGAGGCAGTGAGCCAGCCCTCACTGCTCCAGTTAGGAAGCAGAGAGGTGGGGCCAACCCTGCTCTCTGGAACAGGCAGCATAGCCCAGCCCAGTGTTGAAAAAGGATTCCAGGGGACCGGGATTTAATTTGAACTAGGAAGGGGACAGAAATGTCATTGACTAGTTTGACCTAAATCAGTTAAGACTGATACTATATTCAAGCAGGTTTATCTTAAACCAGTTTCAGCCATTTTGAAACTGGTTTATGTGCACTGAACTTCTGTTCTGTTACAAGTTTAAACCAGTTTCTGATCACTTAAACTAGTTTATGTGTAGCTTCTGTCCCTAGCCAGGGTGTCACATTTACCTGTTTTAATGAAATAATGCTAATTCTCAGATGGCTGCACAATTCTTTTAAAGAACTCATAAAGGAAGTTTTATGGCCAATGTTGTGTGTGGCTGGAAAGTGAGGATAATCATTACCAGTTTGCAAATAAACTTTCAAAGAGAAGACCATATACTAGGAGCTGATCCAGACACTTCAATGATCATATTGTGGGCGTAGCAGTCCATAATATGCTCCTGAATGGACATATACACTATTAAAGAAATCTATCACTAAAAATATAAATCATAGATCAAGTATTAAGAATAAGCAGTACATTTCTTTCCAGTTGTCACACACTGCACACTATACCATGCAAATATACTTATTTTTCAAAATTTAACTTTGAAATGTACCCTGAACAAACATCCCTTGGATTTTGTTTTTGGCTGTTCTCAAGGTGCTCTGACTTAATTCCCAAATATCTAATTTTTGTGAGTGTTTGTATTTCACTTACTGTAGGATCTTTGCCAGCCATTTTGCACTCTTCAACTTTGTTTGCTGATGCTGGCCAGAAAATCTGTTTGGAAAATAAAATAAAATAAATATATATTAAATACTTTTATTTGAATAAGAAAACAGATGTCTTTTAAGTGTGTCTGAACTCACAAAAATCAAGATCAGCACAACTCTTATGCCTTTAATTGAGCAGCAATTGTTTTCCTATCAAATTGAAGTTAAGAGAATATTTTTAACATCAACCTGCCTGTCTTATGAATTAGTTGTATATCAGTTTAAATCAACTGTTCTAGAGGAGGCATTTTTAGTTTTAAAGCAGTAGTAAGTGAGTATTTTGTATTTTCAAATGCAACAGATAAAACAGCGGGTGCAATCTTTGTCTGCTATGAACGAGCATAGTCCCTGTGAAGTCAATGGAGACAAGCCAACTAATGGCACCTGAAGATGTGATCCAATTCTCTTTACTCTGATTGAAAGTAAATTAAGCAATGTGGACAAAATAAAAACCTCTCTGAGTGTTTACACTTCATTAGAATTAGCCCTGAATCAAACCTTCCTGAGATGTGAAATGTTTGGACAAAAGACACATTTTTGTTAAAAGTAAAAAAACTCGCCCACCAGAGGCCCATCTGGGGAGGGTTGACTGCTAGTTTTTTAAAAGCAGAGGCTTCAGTGCTAGATATTTCATGATAAAGATTGTTCTTGTGTGATTTCCAGATTAATTCAGCAGACTCTGAAGAAAGAGAGAGCTTTCAGATAAGCACCTTAACCTCCACATACTCATCCAGACCAATCTCTAAACTTTCAATATTTTTAGGTTCATCCATTCTTAACTCTGAACTGGTAACAGGAAAGGCAGTAACAAGAAATTGCACTCTCAGGTAGCTTAGCCTGATACGGCGAGCAAAGGTTGTGACAACCGGGTTCACATTTATCTGGGAGACTTCCTTCATTGGAGAAATAAAACAAACTTAATCCAAGGTCAGATTCACCTAATTAATTTCTTCCTCATAGAGGTGACATTCAAAAAAAAAAATCCTCATGATATAAATATGGGGTTTCTTCTTAAGAAGCGATTGGTTTCTTTCAAATCTTTGTGAGCAGTGGAATATTTCAGGCCACTTGCCTCATACAAACTGCTGCTTGTGTTACTAAACCGTGCAGATCACTCCAAAACAAGTAGACAGGTCAACCAAAGTGCTCTGAATGGCAGTCCTTTGAGTGTGTTTTTCATCTTAGGTTACACATAAAACAAGTACTAACCGTTCGATAAGGTGTGGAGCTGGACTTCTGCCTACTGCTGGGTTAATGCAACACACTTTTTTTTTTCCTTAAAAAGAAAGGCAAGCAGTAAAATGACCTTGTATTCTTGAACTATTTTTTAAACTTACACTCAGAGGATCCTGGCTTATATTATTAATATTCAAAGACAGAATATGATCTTTGCTGCCCACATAGATCCGGTCCTGATCTTCATCCATTAATAATATCCTGTAGTCCAGAGGATTGTGGGATATTCTGTAATATTCTGAGGTCTTGGTTTCCTGCAGCTCTGTAAGAGTAAGTACCACAAGTTAGTAAATTATTTCAGTTGCTCGCCCTTAAACTGTACCTTATTTGTAATAAAAGACCCTTTGAATACAACTCTGTCTAATAACAGCAGAAAAAAAAGCCTCTATGTGAGCCTATTTGGGAAAAAAAGGCAATTGTTGGGTTAAAATCAATTTCCTTTTCCAAGGTTGAGTGCATTGTTCTTGCAGGTTAGTTAACAAGTCACACTCCATAAAGAGTCAAATATTGTTTTATTAATTCACCTAATGAATTCTATTCTTTTAATGGATATAATTCTTTACAGCTTTGGCTTTTAAGGAAGACTGTATATTAAGTTAATCAATAGACTTGATACTTTACAAAATTTATGACAGTACAAGATCAATAAAAATTACATGAACACATTTTACTTATTTTTTATTAATATAGGGCTTCATTGAAAATAGATCCCTATATATTTTCAAGGAGAAACCTTTTTTTATGAAGGGAAATATTTTCCAAATTCCCTTTAGTGAACTTCAGCTCCTTAACACAAATTATATTTAGTTTTAAAGAAAATCTAATTATGAAATCACACTTATATAGGTAATTTCTCATTTTTAGTTTGTGGCTATTGAACAGTGCTATCAGGTTTGTTGATTAAACTCAGCTGTTTAGTCAGGTAAACCCTGCTCCTGTTGAAGTGAATGGCACCGCTCCAATGACTTCTGTGGTGCAGAAGGATACCCATTACAGGACCAGAACAAGCATTTTTCGTGTAAGCAACCAGACACCATGACACCAAAGCCCTTTAGTTTTGTTCTTTTCTGAAGAGATAACCGATATAACAGATTAGCACCATCCTCCTTGTTTAGCCAATATTTGGCCTCTACTCAGATTATTCTATTTGCAGCAACCAAGAAGGGAATATTCTCAGTAGCTGGGAATAAAAAGCCAAAGCTTAAAGAAGCAGAACATCTCATTCAAAAAATGTAAATAAGGTTATGCACTGTTCATCGTAGGGCTTTATTTTCCCATGTGTTGAATTTAATTCCAATTGAAATCAGTGATGGCTGCAAAACCAAAACAACTCTGAAAATTAAGCCTTCTCAGCCCAGTCCTACAGTCTTTATGCGCTCAAATAGGGACAAACTCTTTAAATGGATAAAGTTGTTTAACGCCACTGTCTTTATTCGGTCTACACCTGTTTCTCCAAGATAAAGATCTGTTCCACTGACCAGCATTAATGCAATCTCCTACAGGCTGTAACAAAAGTAAGTAAAAATTAAATAAATCTCTGTGATGCAACCCGTCATAGTGAAGCCTATATGACCTTAAAAAGGCTGGTCTGGAAGTAGGAACTCATATTCTCTTGAAGAACTGTTTTGACAGAAAGTTTTCATCAGCTGTAGACTTAACAGCTGTGTCCTCCACATGTGTATTGCTGATAAAAGGATAGGGAATAAACTTTGCAATGCTGTCTTAACTCTTACACGTCAGTTTAATTTTCCTCATGTTTAATAAGTAACTTTGGAGAAAATGCAGCTGGCATAGACAGTCATAGCTCCATGGTCTTTAGCAGAGCTGTGACATCTTACCAATGTATATTAGCCTAATGTATATCCTGAAATATGTTTTGTATATCTATATACATACAAACACAAACATACTGTACGTGTGTGTGTATATATAATTATATATATAAAATCTAATAGTGTTTTATTTAAAAGATAGATTAATAAACAAGGCTCATATTCCTCATTTAATAGTTTAAAAAGTTGGGGTCCTCATTAAAGGAGTATTACAATTTGGTCACCTCGTGTGGATTCTACAAATTCATTTTGCTTTCCGTTGAAAAATTAATTCTTTTTCTCTTTTCTTTGGAAAAAAATATTAAGGCTGAGATTTTTCAAAGGTAACTACTAGGGCTGTGTGAAGCTTCACACTTGGCGACAGACCTGGGAATGAACCAGAACTACTTCTGGTCCACTTTTGGGTCCACTGGGGAGTGCATGGGGAACCCCCCCAACACTCCCCTCAGCTCAGCAATTGGTGCATCCTGAGTCTGGGGAGGCACCCAGGGTTCCCCTGTGGCTGATCATCGAGCCAAGGGGATGCAGGGAAAGAGGGGGGGAGGCTCCTTTGAAATTTCTTAGTGTATACTGAAAGTAAAGATTCTGGAAGTTACGTTCTCATTAAGCTTTTCTGTAACCTTAATCATCTTATTAAATTACTTAGCTGCAGTAAGGTGAAATTCAGTCATCTTATCAATCACACACTTGCTGTATTAACCTGGCTAAACTAGAGCTGAAAAACTGAGGATTACTATAAAATATCATGCCATAAGGAAGTCAGATTGTCCACAAGTGAAAAATGGAAGTCCTTCTTGTAGTAGAACTCAGAAAATATAATCCCACACAAATTTTTATTTACATTTTTTTTGGACTGAACCCAAGAACATGGGCCTCAGCCCATGTCAAGTAGGGCATATTCCCCAAAATTACAAACAAGCCTTCTGTTGACATAACACATTTTATCACAGAACTACCCAACAAAATCTGATTTAATGAAGTACTACAATTTGGAAATCATTACCATGAAACACTGGGGATGGAAATATACTCAACTTTCTCCAACTTTCCCTTTCCATCTCCCTAGATTTTCATTAATAAAAAACATTTTAGGTGTATAGGATCTTTTTCAGATCAGTATCAAATTATCAGATCAATAAGCTTACTGACCTTCAATATAAATCCTACTGATTGTTTTTGTAACTCAACCAATTACCACGAAGAAGTAAACTCCGTGTAGGGCTTCCAGCAAATTAATCTTTGCACATTGCATTTGATACTCATGTGGAAATCAAAATAAAATTGATAATGTATTTTGTATGTAAACAACTGCTGGCCATAGAGATACAAGAGCAACCTTTGCTCTCTCTGCTAAATAGGCCAGTGAATTTGGTCTTGGCTTTCCTAGTGATTAAGTCAATACTAATTTGTTTCAGGCATATAGAAACCTAATTTTAAAGGGCAGATTATTCTGTCTTTCTTTAACAAAACCCAAAAGCTTCATGGAAGTCTCTTTCAAAAAACATATGTCATTCCCTTGATCTTTTATAGACTTCAAATGTTAAAGGAGTTCTCCTTTTTAAATACTAGCGTCTGATGAAGTGAGCTGTGAAACCTATACATCTTTGATTCTGTTAGCCATACGGTGCACCTCTACCCTGCCTTCTCTCTGTTTAAATACTGTATGACTTCTAAATTGCACTGCAGGTATCTTCTAAATGACTCTTTATATATATCTCTATATCTAGAGATCGATATAGAGATAGATATCTCTATATCTATATATTCAGAATTAATTGACTTGAAAAGGTACCTGTTTGAGAAGTAATAGAGGATTTATTATTCTAACAATTCAACTAATCCTAGGTGATCTATCTATCCACAGACAGGCAGGGTGGATAACAAGTTCCTTCCTTTCCAAGGCAGGGTGGAAACAAGTTCTCTTTAAGGCTGATTCAGGAGAGTTTTGAGGTCATCTTAGCATCCCTGTGAAGCTGTCAATATAGGACCCTTTTGAAGTTAGGCACAGGAGTGAATTAGCGACTTCCTCTTTTGTCCCACTCTTCCTTCTCTCTCTGACCCCTCTTAGATCCCTCCCACCATGATAGGAGTTAAGTCTCAGCAGGTTTGTTATGGAAAAGCCTAAGACATGTTAAACCTGGTATGTCTGTTTGTCTTTGAATGATATTATGGGATGGATGGAATAAAATGAAAACTACAACATTTCCTATCCACGGCCACAATGTAGGACAGAAATGCTAACTCAGTATAGACAGTCAAAAAGCCTTAGGCTAAATCAATTCAATCTTCACAGCTTAGTTGAAACTACGCAGATTGAACTGTTAAGCAAGTGAACAGACATTTATTTTTTATTCTGGTAATGCAGTCACATGTCTGAAGCGGCCCAGGCCAGAAGCCAGGTGCCACTAGAGCACAACTCCCTGCTTGGATGATGCAGACAATTTGGGCCAAAGCTAGCCCAACTACTCTGCTAAGGGAAGTTTGCAGGGGAGGTGCAAAGCTTCCTGAGATACTTGGGAACTGAGTGCCAACTTGAATCTGAAGGGGATTTGGAACAGACGTTCAATAAACTGATTGAACCTAAATCAGTTAAGTTGGCTACTACATCCATCTACGCTTGTCTTACACTGGTTTTGGCCATTTTGAAAGCTGTTCCTATGCACTGAAATTATGTTGTGTTACAGATTTGAACTGGTTTCTGATCAATTATGTGTAATTTCTGTCCCTACCCCAGAGGGCTAATTTTGTCATCCAAACAGGCTACTCTTTCAGTCAAAATCAGTGTGTGCTTCGCCAGGTTCTCAAGACTTGGCAAGCACCAGTACAAACTTTAGTCAACTCAGCCCTTACAGGTTATAACTCTCCATTGGCCATAAGTCCCAAAATTTTACTACTTGTAGTAAAAAACTGCTGGTTTGGCAACATTTTCTGAATAAACCCCAGATGAAGGAAGAGCCTATAAAAGTTATACCTCATTTAACCCTTGTTCTGTGCCACTGAAAATGCCAGTAAGTATCAAAAGTAATTTTTATGGTGCGAACACTAGTCTTCTAGGAAGCTGAGTGAGAACAACTTGATCTTTTTTCTTGACATGTCTATTTTATTAGTGTGATGTCTCCACACATAAAATACACTAGTAATGCTTCCATTCAACTTAGTGGGTGAATGGAAATATAGATGAAAAATATAATCTTGATATATCTGCATCTATATCTATATTAATTTCTTAAATTTCATTGTATTGACTTATCATATATTTTAGAAGTATAAGTAGAATCTGAAATGTTACTCTAAGTAGCATTTCTATGAAATCTGCAAACAATTTTGATCCCACAGCAAAACCTGTATTTTTATAGCTTCGTTCCTTTGTGGTTTGCAGCAAGTAGCAGGTGACAAAATGATCTAATTGATGAGACTGAATGGAATTGTAAGATAACAGGCTTCAGAAGAGAAGAAAAATCAATACATTTTCCTATTGTTTCCTTGACCTTCTTCCACATTTTTTAATAGAAAGACATGAGCAAAAACATCAATCCATTATTTTTAAAGTCCATATTCCATATTGCATTTATGGGAGAATATACAATTTATATTACTGATTATATCAAGTATGATTATATATTTTTTTTCTATCAGTGGCTAGATACATTCTGAATAGAAATTTAATTTGTATCTCTTTGCAAAGACAGAACAGAACAAATAATGTTTGACTATATCATTCTGGATGGATTTTTTGTCTTCTTTTTTCTATGCCAGAGAAGGGTCAACATCTCTTTGTCAGTGTAACATAGACTTAGGCAGGCTCAGCTAGACATCTCTACAAATCAAGGTTTTCCTAGATTATCTATTTATTTTTTACAGTTAGAATGAAATATTGATTTTCAGCAGCAGTGAATAGATTTGTAAGAATTCAAAAATCACAGAATAAGCAGTCCAGTCAGTTTGTGAATCCCTTGAGAAAGGTCTTACGTAACCCTATTTAAAAAGAGAGAAGAGATAACACAATGGTAGATTTACCAGCAGTCAAGAAATTGTAAGTTAACTTACAGGATTAAAGTTATATCTGTAAATTTGCCACAGGATTAAAGGTATATCTGTACATTTGCTTGAAGGAAAATATGTTTGGCATAAAGGGTAAATGGCATAAAGGTACATGAAATGGATATATAAACATGACCTCCTTCACTGAATATTGATTCACTGCTACGAACGATCCTTTTTACTTAGCTAAATGAGTGCACAATGGATTCAAAACATCACCAAATCAGTGTGGGATGGCTGTGCACTTGTATAAATGGAGTAAGGAATCACCCCTGGTACAGACAAGTTGTTGGTCAATTGTCATCATTTTTAAATCTACCAAGACCCTGCTTGCCTTTGGTTTACTGTTTTAAAACATACAGAATCAGAGGTGTGTCACAGATCTGGACTACTGTCGGTCTTTCAAGAAGAGCAAGCATTGCAAGGTATGGAAAGAAGCAAGTACCTTTTCCTACTAATGTATAATGGAGTGCTTTGGTGACACATCTTTCAATTCAAACTACCCACAGAGGTTAAGTGCATTTCACTTCAGCTCTACAGTGTGAAGAATGGACATTATTAAAATGCCTAACATAAATGCTTGGTATACAGAGATATCATTATGGTGAGATCATGCTGCAAAAATTCAGTGTACAGGCCCTGGGACTGCTCTGAGACAAAGGGCGAAATATGTCAGCCCCTCCCTAATTGCAGGAACACAAGTATCCCGTGTCCTGCCAAAGATTCCAGCTTTAAGATTCCTTCATTCCGCATTATGCTGGACCACCCACGTCTTCCAGGCAAGCAGCCTAGCTAGAGCTCACCCATTTCTAACCATCATTGTCCAATCATTCTTTTAGGTTAATCAGGAGGAATCCCCCAGCAACATCTATGGATTTACCCAAATACAAAAAAAAAGTGTGAGAAGCGTGGTTCTTATTTTCGTGCTGATTTCTGTGAGTGCTTAATTTTAATGGAGAAAACAATCATACACTTTGTCCCAGATCACTTGATTTGTATACCTTAGAAAAAGGTGGGTCAACCTGCATATTTACCAGCATGCCGAAAGTGGCATGGACAAGCTCTGTGTCATCACATGGCAGATTAAGGAGGGACAGGCTGCATAGAACAGACCAGGCTGGGAGCAGAAAGCAGAGCAGAAGCTCAGGCAGGGGAAGAAGATTACAGTGGGACTCAGGGACGATGCAAGGCTAATTTGTGAGAGGAATGCTGCCTCTGCTTTAGATCAAAGATATCACCAAACCAGGTATGCTCTGGGAATCCATTATTCAAGAAATAGTTTCCCACTCTCTACTTAACATTATCCCAGTTTGTTTGTTTTTTAAGCATTGTCCCCCACAAAAAGAAAAATGATGAGGTGAAGACATATTCATTTGGTTTCAGATTATGTCAATTTAACTTGTTAGTCATTTCGTATAAAGAATTCTTGTTGATTTGTCCCCCATTCCTTCTCACTGTCTGGTGCACAAGGTCAATAACCCTGTAGTGTTAAGCTGCTCTGGAAGAAATTCAAGTGGTATACATACATTGGAGTACGCCTGTACATAGTAATAGAGTCCCCTTTCATTATTTTCAAAAGAGACATGGAGTGTCCTTACCACATCTCCTGGGGCTTTGAAAGCCAAAGTAGTCTCAGCCACTAGTCTGCATGTACACAGTGGCTTTTCAATCAGAGTTCAAGGCATGTTTTCTTTTCATATGTGGGCATGAGAAGCTCTTTTCTTGCCAAATATGACATTATTTTTGAGATGTAGGAAGAAGAAGAAAAAAAGCCATACCCAGGGAGAAATCTGACGTATTCTACATTACTTAACTCAGTCTAGGAACAGACTATCTGTTCATTATGATCTCTTGCTTTCTATATCTCATCTCCTTCTATTAAATGAACAATCACTCCTTAAAGAGGAGAATGGCAGAGCTTCCTCTCTTGAAGTCCATTCACATGCCAACATGTTGCAAACTGCTACGAGGCAAACTTTGGACAATAGAGCCCTTTTTTGTACATGCAAAACAAAACGTTGATCAAAACTAAAAGAAAGATGACATAAAAGAACTAGACTATGCCAATTTTCTCCATGTGAAAATGGATCAAAAAACTACACTTGCTGTAGAAGGACTGTGTTTGATGTTATGCTGGGAGTCACATGAGGACATAGGAGATTTATTCTCTGATGTCATGATCCCACATCACCATTAACAGCAGTTTAACCACGGAGAACTCGATCAAAATCTGAACTTCCCTTCCTGTTAGTTCTGAATGTTGTTCAGTTTATTTTGGAGACACAAAAACCTACAAGGCTTGCGGTTTTAGGACCCAAAAGATATCCCTACATACTGCCATGGCAACTGATATAAACTGGGCTGTGTTTCCAAATGATCTCCATATTTGAACATCAGTGCAGTGGGATGAGGGAGGTGAGGGGAGCAAAGACAGGGCATTTTCAGAGGAGGGTCCTCATTGCAGGATTCTCCCTCTTTTGTCTCATTGGTTAGTTTGTTCAAATCTTCAAGTCACATTGCAAGAATTTATGCAGGTAGTTTTCTGTGATGAGCTAGTTTGGGGCTGAGTGCGTATTAGTTTGATGCTCCAAGAGAAGCTACTGTAAAAGTGCAATACATTTCCACACCCAAAGAGAGGAGGAGAGAATATTGCAAAGCAGCAGGGATATTAAGTATTGCTGAAATCAGTTTATTCGTTTGGCCAAACAAAAGGCATTTTAAACACTGCTGCTGCTGCTGCTGCACTTATCCGTCTCTCCTGGCCTTACATACTTCCATCAAACTGCTAAGATACAGCTAAGTCTGTGTCTACCCCTGCTATTTCCAACACAAGAAAGCCCTGTAATAGAAACTCACTGAGCTGAAGGTCCAAGAGAACATAGTTACTGAAATTATGCCATTCCCAAAGGCAGCTACCACCATGATAGAGGTACAGATATCCTCTGCTTAAAACTAATCTCGGATTATCAATTAGAATATAATTTACTGTAGTCCAAAATGCTGCTAGTTTCTATATGAGTTTGGCTGTAACTCTTAACAACGTCTCGTTAACATTTGCTGAGCATATAGAAGACAAGGGTTGGATTGTTTCCCAAGGTCTGATAAAGCTGGGCTCCACACTCCTGGATAATTTTGCTCAGCTGACCTTGCCAGAGATAACCTGTTGCCAGGGCTCATAAAAATACTCCTGAAGAGAAAATCTTAAGCTTTGGAATGTAACAGTGTTAGGTATTTCTAACAAAACTTTGGGGGAGATACTCTCAGTATATCTACAGTCAACCTTTTAAGCTTCCCTCTACTTTATGGTAGCATTGTGGAATTAGGGAAGTAGGGCTGGAAGGAACCTCAGGAGGTCATCTAGTCCAACATCCCCCTGGATGGGAACCCAGCATTGTCCCTATCTAAAATCATCACTCCAGGCATGTGTTTGACTAATCTATTTTTAAGAAACTTCAGGAACAACCCTTATGCTCAACTACCAGAACCAATGCCCTAAACATCAAAAACACCCTTTAACTTGCCACAGGTAATGTATTAGGTGCTGCTATACATAAAAGAAAATCACACTCCCTGTCACAAAGAGTTCACAATAGAACCCTATTGCTTATTATAGAGGATGGCAGGACAGCCCTGGTGCAGCACTGGCTAGATGCAGTGGCATCTATTTTTGTGCCCCCTCACCTCCAAAGTGGCACCCTGGGCTGCTACCCTGCTCACTCCTCCTCTTGCCTTACTGTAGATTTCAGACACTAATACATTTTCTTTTTAGTAATGACTATACCACCAACATTCAATCCATACTAGGGTGTATGTGTGGTATGAGAAGTAGATAAGCACTGTAAAATATTTATAGCTGTTAGAAGGATAACAGTATGCTTTAAGGTTTAAGTGTAGACTATTGAGTTTACATTTTTTCAGACATAGAAATTTCTTCCTGTTCTTCCTCTTCTCCCCTCAACACAGTGCCCCCTCCCCGCCAATAAAAACATAGTCACTTAAATATAGAATGACATTCACAGCCAGGGCTAATAAACACTGGCAGTACTAATTGACAAAAGCACAACTCAAGTGTTGAGATATTTCACTAGGCTCTCTAATAAAACCAGAAGCAACTCTATTGTGGTGAGAGAGAAGAATCCCTTTCATTATATTATTTCCCTTCTCAAAAAGTAAACTCTCTGGAGACTCAGCCAGTCTCTGTACAGTGAGGATTGGTATTACTGCTCATGCTTCAGTTTAATCCCTGTTCTTATTGAAGTTACTAATGTCAGCTGCATTTCTGTCCTTTTGGCTGTGTCACTTTACCCATAAATTTCCTTAAAACACAATGGCTTTTCTTGCCCCTTGACTGTATTAACAAAAGAGAAACCTCATGTTTGCAGGCCACAGTTGCTATTCTATTCATTTATGTTTTTAATCAAGTAAGGATTAGTTAATCTTCTATCAAATCCCAAGGCTGTAGCTTTCTATTCATTCCCTGAAGGAATGGGAGGTTTCGATGAGTAAGGACTGAGTAAAAAAAAAAATATTTGACTAAAGATACCTAGGATATGAAGAGCAGCACTTAATGGTTCTTTTCAATAAGGGTTTCCCACATGGAGGGAAAGCTTGAAAAAGATGTGGAAATGTTTGTAGAAGATGTGTCCAACCAGCGATTTGCAGGTGGCTGTGGGGCAAGGAGATGGAAATGGCTGTAACCGGGTGCATCTGCACATGCATTAACACGCTTTAGTTAATGCACATTAAATCAAGTACCTCCATTGTGAGGTACCAGGAAAATGTGCATTAGCCTGTCTATAAATGAATATTAATTAAACAGCATGGTGTTTAAGTGATGATTAATGTACATTAGCTTATTTTAATGTGCATTAACTAAAAAGCGCATTTTTGACAGTTTAATATGCATTAACATGTGCATGTAGACATCCCCACTGTGAATAAGTGGTGTAGAGCAGTGGTATGAAGAGCTCTGGAAGAGAAGACTTAAGTTTAAACCTGCTAAGGAATAAAATAGTGGAGGGTCTCAAACAGCTTATCACTGAGCAATGGCTGTATATTATATGGAAACTCCGGGAAAAGGATATTAGTATTTTGAAGGGCATAAGAAATGAGGTCATGGAAAGCTAATATTAAAACCTTCTTCTTCCCTTCTCTAATTCAGGGCCATGGCAGATGACAGCAGCACCCCGAAATGCAGGTCCCATTCAGTATGTCAGGGTCTTCCTTCTGGTAGATTAATAGCACAGAGACTGGAATAGTGGAAATAACTAGCTTCCTTACTTTTTAAATATCATTTCCTGGATCTTGCATAATCCAAATTTGAGGGGCCAATCATTACTGATGCTGGAGAATCAGAAGACCAAGTAAATATTTTCTCTTTAATTTGTATATCATCTGTAATCAAAGCTGGTGGGCATTAGGTAAGTAATTTTTCCCATATCTGTTTTGACCCAGTACCTTGGCATGATGCCAGGAGGAAGAGGAGGTCACTTCTGAAGTGAATAATAGTCACCTGTGATTTATAACAATACCTGTCCAAATGATGGCAATTTCACCTGGATATGACAATCTTCACTTCCTGTGCAATACTTTTTGTCATGTTTTGTACTGCTAAATTATCCTTTGCAGTTTTAATTTGGGTACTTTGGATCAATTTGACTTAGCAACCAAAGGAAGGCCACCTAGTCCTTGCCATTACAAATAAGTATGCTGTTGTCTGTGTGTGGGTGTGCGAGATACTTTCTGAAGCCAAAGAACGTATGGTTTGGGAGATCAACAAAGTTTGGATCTGTGCTTTTTTTTTGTTTTGTTTTTATGCTTTTTTTTAAATGTATTTTTGTGGTAGACAAAAAATGCAACCACTCCCATAAAACGGACAGGAATGTGGTTACGTCTATGTAAGGTTTTCTGCTAATCAGTTTGCATATGGTAAAGGAAACGATTTTAAACCAGTTCTGATGTCACAACTTGCTTCAGTGGACAGAGCCTAAAGTGTTTCTGTTACTTCAGTTCTTAGTGAATTTCAGAAGTTAGAAGTAACTTTAAAGATGTACTACATATTTAATGAACACTTTCTATTTTATGACTTGGCTTAATTGACAGCCCCAGGACTATCAAGATAATCTTGCATTATCACAATAATAGAAAGTTTAGAAAACCTGTCAAATAAAATCATATTGGAAAGTATTTATGCCTTCCTCATGTAATTTTTTATTTTATGAAACAATGGGTTTGGAAGTTGTGGAAAGTTTACTTTATTGTTTATAGTTTTTCCCATTACTGACCCAGTCATTTGGTAGTTCCTCAAATTTATTTAAAGATGGTAGGAAGTGTTGCAACCAGAGTCCTCGGTGAAGGGATATACATTCTGTGGGCAACATGATTGCTTTTAAAACACACATGGAATAACTATATTTCACTCCATATTTATCCAGTGAAGAGTGACAAAATGGGTCATTTTAGGTGTGCATTCCACAACTGAAAGCTACTATCAGTCTTCACATTCAAGTGATCACCAGGGCTAGGGACAGAAGTTACACATAAAATGGTTTAAGTCAGGGGTGGGCAAATTACAGTCTGTGGGCCAGATGCAGCCCACCAGGCCATTCTCCCCAGCCCACAAGGCCCCAAAAAATGTTAATAAATGATTATTTATTACCTCCGGGCTCTGTGTGAAAGCAGACAGGAGCCAGGGACAGTAGGACCCAGCAGGAACCTCAGCAGACTAGTAAACGTGTCCCATTAACTCTCTTCCTTAAGGTGCAGAAAACCTGGCATCTTTATGATAGTATAACTTTACACCGATGCAAAAGGAGAGCAGATAGGGAGAGCAGCCCTAAAATATTCTGTTCCAAGGTAAAATTACCCCTTGTAGGTCAGGTGTAACTACACATTGATGTAGGTTACACTGATATATGGGTTCCTGTTGGCAGCTGTAGTCAGTTCCATCCCAAGGTAACAGTTTGTTCAATGCAATCAAGTTACTATTGGCTCCTCCACCCAGTGGCAAGGCTCTGTAATAGCACCTACTGCAGGAAGTGGCCTCCAGAGACCTAGTCTGGACACCCATGTATAAAACTAAGTTTCCTCATAAGTAAAGTGAAGATGTTAGTGAATTACCCAACTCGCTGGACGGCTATAAGGCTGTTAGGCAATATCTGAAAAGCCTTTTGAAATGGAAATGACAGGAATGGCTGTAGGAAGTTATTTCATGTGCATGTCTCATAAAAACAGGGATTTTTTTCCTTGTTTGTCTTAAGTTCAGAGCCTTCAGACTTTAAAAGTTCAGCCAAAACTCTGGCTTGGATTTAGGAGATAACTTTTATGCTTTTCTGTTTAGATTTAATCTGAACGGGAAGCTACTTAAATAAATAAACGGTCTGCAGTCAGTCACTCCATGTTTAAACTAGAGTTGCCATATTTATTCAGTATCGGTATCATCCAGTATTTGGCCAAAAAAAAAGGGTAGTAAAATTTTGTACTTCTTTTATGTCATTAGAGAAAAAAATGAAAATGTTTTAGACAAAAGTTACATGTTGAAATATCAAACTCCAGGAGTTTAGTGTCTTGTGATTCCTGCGCATTCACTTTTAGATAAAATTAGCCCTTAATGTTCAAGAGCTTTTAGACCCCATAAGATATGGAGCATGTCAAAAGAGAATTGGGAAAGATAAATTATTCTTTTCAGGTAGAAGTAGTAATAGCCAAGAAAAACTTTAAACTCAACTAAACAAAAGAAGCACGTAGATGCCTAACAGGCTAAATGTCGTTATAGAAGATTCAAGGCAGCGCTAGGGTTCCTAATCCAAAAAAATGATGACCCACTGCTATTGGGATTCCTGCACTAACAGCCAGATTGTGATTCACAGAGTTCAGAAAAGAAACACGAAGCCAAACACAACTCTGAAAATACAGGTCCTGTGTACAATCATGGGCATGATTCTCCTCTTTCTCTACTGATAAGGAAAGTTGGAAAGACACCAACAAGGGAACATGCTCCATCATTGAAACATTCTCTAAATGGCATTCATCATCTGCTTTTAGTAAGTGAGTTTAGGCTACATAGTGTGGCCTTTAAGCTAATATGTTATCGCAGTTCATATGAAATTTTCCATGGGTATGATACTGCTTCCATTGAAATCTGCAGCTGAAATCCCATTTCCATCAATGGTTCAGGATACGGCAAGCGTACTACATGGAAAATGCTCTCTATGTACGATTTGATCCTTGAGAAAAGGTACTGTGATACCTAAAACCTCATATAGATCTATCCCAAATATACTACTGGTGGTCCAATAAAATATATCACCCACAAAAAATATTGCTTCTCACATTTGCTGGCCCATCAGAGCTTCAACATCACTAATGGTCAGGGTAATTTTGCCTATGTCAGGGCTGCATGACTATGACCTTTGTAATACTCATTGTACACGCATTTTCCACTTGCCCGCTCATTCCACTCTTCCTGCTCCAAAATGCACAAGCAAAATAATATTATCATCCACTTAAAACTAAAATTTTAAAATATTTAGAACAATAGAGGGCATTTCATGATCAGAAGGACTCAAACTCTGTGGGCACTTGTTATGTTTTTTAACCTGAGCATGTGTCAGTTTAACCATTTGTCACACATGTAGATCACTGCATTCTTAGCTCTCAGGCCTACTAATAAAATCAGGTAATAAATGTTTATAGAGAGCACAGATTCATTTAGATGAAAGGCATTATGTAGTATAAAGTATTATTCTAATCCCCATTCCCATTAAACCATCTAAGCCTTTTATATGGTACATTTAATCGCTCCATTTTCTACGAGTATTTTTTTACTGTTTTGCTTGCCATGTAAGTAATAATGTTTAATTCCCAATTCATTCCAGGTCTATTAAATAGATAATGTCAAATTCCATTATGGAGATAGAACTGTGTGACTTGCAGTAAAGTAAATGGAGACTGCTCTGAATAGCTTTTAATCTGAGACACTGTTTATCCAAGGTGTGTTAACCTTGCTATATTTTCACGCAAGAGGGAGTTCCAAACAGTGTCCTTTTGAACTCATAGCCTGATGTACAACAATATTTTTAATAAACTCATTCTTTGAGCTAGTATTTTTTTAATATGCCTTGGTTGCTTTATGTAGTATGTTATGGCTAGATCTAATGCATAGGGAAAATTCCAATGAGGGAGCTAATTATTTAGCCTATACTATATAACTGAACACAAGTGTCGTGATTTCTACCTTTCTTTCACTCATCCTATACCTGCTTTTATCTACATGATTATAGAATATTTATTCACAATGTCTAAATCTGGCATGACTGAAAACAGTGCAATCTCAGATCTGTTTTGCCTGGTGAAATACAAGATGTCAAGTCTAGTCCTTATTTAGGAATTGCATCTGATTTGGACAGTAAAACTTTGCATAAACTAGGGCTTTACTGTCAAAATAACAGAACTCAAGTCTTGTTTCCAACGCTTTACTCCAGTTCTTTCAATTTTTCCTCTACAGAAATCAATAGAATTCCACTGGCGTAAAACAAGTAGTGAGAAATCAAATCTTGGGTTTGAAGCAACATGCAGTTTTCAATGCAGTGCTTTTGGCCTCACTAGTTGTCATGGCCTTCACCATTGGCTACCAGAAGAATAAAATGCAATGGGTGAGATGACATCGTTGTTGTAAGTGAGAAGAACGAAGATTTTAGACTCTTGAGTTTTCTTCCTGGCTCCATTTGTAACTAATAATAATACAGCCTTTAGTACATGACACCTACTGTACTTCAGTTTTCCCATGTAAAATCCATACAATAAACCATGTACACTTCCCAAGGATGAAGAGGTCAACAATCATCAAATAAAAATCACTTTATAGTCAAAAACATTGTTAGTATTATCAATGCTGTTGATTTTACAATTGGGAAAGCTGTTCTGAGCATAGGCCGTGCACGAACATGCTGTCATTCTTGTATTGTGAGAGCTGCTATTTCATATGCACTGCACTGTATTACCAGTGCAAGTCTAATTCCTGAATCTAATTTTGTGATACTGGACAGGCTGTCCTTTGGGGGTGCAAGCAGATATGCCCTCCTTCCCCCTCCCACTTTACTGGAAGAGAAATCATGCCATTTTGACCCAGCTCCCCAGCATCTGTATAGCTCGCGCACTTCAATGGGCCTTTTTGGCACTTTTATCTAATAGCTGATTCAGCCACCTATTAGATAAAAGCACCAAAAAGCCCTACTGAAAAGCACAAGCTATATAGACATTGGGTGAGCCTGGTCAAACTGGTGTGACGCCTCTTCTGGGCATGTGCTGGGTTCAATGCAGGGATGCACCAAACTGAAAATAAAGCACTGTTTTGTCTTGTTTTTCCACATCTTTAAGCAGCCTAAGATTTCAAACACCATACATCGGGTTACAGCTTGAGGTCACTGAATGAGAAGCACTGTAGTTCAGAAGTAATAAATGACAGGTTTACGGGCCTTGAAACCTCAGTAGTTTATCAGCTGAATGATTAGTGATTTACTACTGGTCAAATAAAGCACATACAAAAACGAGGTTAGTTGGTGCACACGACGCTCAACATAGCAGTTAATTAATAAAGTCATACAATAACAGAGACGACACCTCGCTTCCTGGGGCTTTAGCAATGACAAGACAACCACAATAATTCTATTTTAAGCCCTGATTTGAGAAAATCTGTTCAAATTCTTAGTGTCATGGGGTAGGGAACTGTATGGTAGGAAGGATAGACAAACCAAGATAAATGATCCATTACATAGTGTATTCTGACAGTAAAGGATAACACAAGCTAGCTCATGTTGAAGTGAATAGGAGTTTTGCTGCTTATGTTGCTGGGTGTAGGTTAATTTCTGCAGTATTTTACATGTTTGGATGAAGGCAAGAAATACAAAAAAGCACTAGAAACAATTTTTCAGAGGACTGTGAGGAATTGTTTATTTGGCTACTCTCCATCTACTGACCACATTGTTATCTCTGGACCATGAAGAAAGTTAAAAGTCTCATGATCATCATCACAATTATTTAATAATTGAGACATGACTTGAATGCATTTTTTTCCCCCCAAAAATCCCCACTATGTACATAAACACAGAGGTGGTTAGTAGGGCTGCATGAAATTTTGCCGGCGGTTCAGCTGTTTCATTTGGACGCTGTTTGGACTCATTTCAAGCTCAAAACACTGAAATCGAAATGAAACGAAGGCCTTCGAAACAGCCTTGAAACGAAACGAGGGTAGTCAAAACATTTTTCAAGTTTCAAAACATTTCGAGTTTCAAAGCTGAAGCTGAGCTTGCCTGCAGGGAAACAGAAAGTAAGGAGAGAAAGGGGGAAGAAGGGGGAAGGACTGCTCTGATATTGGCTGTGACTATTTGGCTGCTTGAGATGCTGCTGACGCTCTTGTGCTGCTTACTAAGTTATTACATGTTATCATTTAAAGTGGTGGACAGGACTTACGCTGTAGGGGAGGAGGAGGCCTCATTGGGGCACGCTACTGTGTCATGTAGAGCCCCCTGTGCCAGTGAGGGCGCACCTTAACACACACACACACAGAGTCACACATGTAGGAGTTTTGCTTGTGAGCAGCTTGAGATGCAGTTTCCCAGAAACCCCTGCACCCATTTCCTTGAAACTTGGCAAGCTTTTTGGCCTCAGCAGGGGCTAATATACCTGCAGTTTTCACCCTTCTGTGCCTTCACACTTACAAGGGACATGAATTTTGCTTTCAAGATTTGAGGTGCAGTTTCCCATAAAGCCCTATACCTATCGCCTTGAAACTTGACTGGCTTCATGCCCTGAGAAGGATCTACCATTCTTTCTCTTGTCATCCAAATCTATCCCAAAGTGACAAAGTTATAGGCAGTTTTGTGCTTCCCCATTATAGACTGTGGGCAAAACGCCCAAACAGTGTTGAAAGAACAAACAGTTTTGAAGAAACAAAACAAAATTTTAATTAATTTCAAAATTAAATGAAACCCAAAATGAAACACTGTCCTGTCAAAATGGTGAAATGGAAGTAAAACCGAAACAGTTCTGTTTTGCACAGCCCTGCTGGTTAGCCTCTAACCTCCAGCCAGAGGCTATATAAGTAACCAGTTGGGGTACATACAGCAGGGTTAGGGTATATACAGCAGTTAGATTTAGAGTGACCTAACTAGAGTTAGGTCACTCTAAATGTCCATCTGCGCAAGTCTTCAGGGGAGTTAAATGGCGGGGAGGCGGGGGGAGGCAGAAAGGCAGGCCCAATCCAAGTTGATTCACCAGAGGAGGTAAATTAATATAGATTGGGAAAGAGTTAACCCAATCTTTTGAATACCTACACATTTAGTGTGCAGCCACAGGGCTGTGAACTCATCACAGCCCAGCGCTGTGCTTTTACCTACCCCTCCCTGAGCCTGTCTGCCTAGACTAGTATTAACTCCCCTGCTTGCGCCTGGGTGAACAACTCCCCCTCTCCCCCCCGCCCCGACCCGACCCGACTCACCAACCCCACCTCTATGGACCTGTTTATGTCACCTCTTGTTTAATTGATTCATCTGGTATTTCAGTAGATGAAGGTAATGACATTACAAATACTTTTGAAACACTGAACTAAGTTTTTCCAAAACAGCTACTTCGGGGTTCAGTTCAAATTGGGGCTCAGACCTGCAAGAGGTCTAATTCTTTATAAAGTTGTTTTACACTAGGCTTCAGCAGGCCCAGCCAAATTGTGCAGGGAGAAGGAGAAACCCATGAAAACACCAGATTACACATAATTCATAGACTCAGAAGGCAGGGCACATGCACAGTGAAGGAAAAGGAATTTTTATATGTAATTCTTTTCCTGATAATTATAAGTCTAGAGTATACGCCAGCTAATGCCTTTTTTCCCTTCAGATCATCATTACGAGTCTGGTTTCGAATACATGCACATTCAGCGTCCTACAAACACATATTTATGACATTATTCATCTTATTTTCATATAGACGTAGTGTGAATAGGATTATTCACACGAGTAGAGGTTTGCAGAAGTAGGCAGGTTATACCTTGCTGATCCCTAGCAAATAGACAGACATGATTCACTAAGATCTTTAGACTAGTTATATAAATACCACTACCATGCTATTTTCTACCTTCCCACCCTGTATCGATAACAGGTACCAGGCCCTTAGCTTGTACAAACAAATGTAGCAGTATATCTATTTGTACCAGTGGAGAATCCAGCTCCAAACGTGATACCTGGTAATCTCCCACCTACCCTTTCATTAATGTTTTTCCTTTTCAAATGTGGTGCATAGCTACTTAAGGCTAACTTCCCTGCTCAGAACTATCTAGTGTTCAGCAAAACCATCTCTGATCAAAGTAAATTATACCAAGAATGCATGCAATTGTTCAAACATCATATTTTAAATACCTGACAATGTTATTTATATAACTCCAGTATGGTTCTAATTTAAATAAGGCTTATCAATTACAGGCAATTAATAGCAGTAGCACGTGTGTGTGTAACCACTGAATGTACACTGTAATATATTTGAACTATTTCCTGTGTTGTAATGATACTGCCACTCTGGAGACGTTAGCACTTAGCTAAGTTTGTCTGAACAAAGGAAACTATGTCAATAGCCTTGGGAAAAACACTCTATCAGAAATGAGCAAGTGTTTAGACAAGATTACCTACATACTGAAACCATACAAAAGGCCTACAATAATTGCTTATGTCAGTTGGGTTATGGGGATGTAGGACAAAGGTTTTGCCAACAATTCTGGAATGGACAAATTAAATAACCATCCTCAGAAAGTTCTCTCTGATGCTCCAGAGGGGATGGCATAGAACCGGCACTTTAAGTATACTTGGTAATACAACATTGGACTATTGAGAGGGAACAGTTATTTTGGTAACGTTTTACATTTTCTTGGGGATAATACCTACATGCATAGCTCTTCTTACAGGTCTGATAATAGACTGAGGCACAAAACTGAGACAACTGTTACTGACCTGCTGTGCAACGTCACCTCTCTCCATCTCTTTCCCTTCCACCTTCCACCTTTTTTTTTTTTGTTCCATCTATACATACATGTACAGATTAAGTTTTGCAGGCAGTGGTTTACATACATGTCCAATCCTTTGATTTATTTATTAATGTAACATCTACCTGATTTGCTGATTGATTTAGCTTCCTCATTTGCTCTCTTTGAACAAGTTTGGAATAGCTTCCCCATGCAAAAACCTACTTCAGCTTGCCTCTTGCAAACACATACTGCCTCTTGACCTGCTCCTCTCTATAGGAGAGAAGGATCATTACACTATTGCCAACATCAATTAGTGGCTCAGCTTCACGGTCCTTCAGTCAGTTCTCATGTAACGTTCTGTACTCTAAGCGACAGCACAATCATCTATTTTTTTTTCCCAAGGAAAACTGAGGAGGGGCTGAGAGTTATGGGGAAGTGGTATTCAGCGAGGCTTCACAGAAGCCAATCCTGGGAGAGGTCAGTGCTTCTGCTGAACACTGCAGAGTCACAAGTGGGAATTTTGGTACCCTGGCTTTGAGGGAGGAGGGTTACTGTTAGGGTTTGGGAGGTGGGGGCAGGAGACGGAGAGGGGAGGACATGAGCAGAGGAGTGTCTTACTAGAGACTCAATAGCCCCCAGCTGCTGCTACTGATGCTGGCACTTCACAGGCTCCCCACACACCAGCAACTGTTTCTACTGCTGCTGCTGGGTGGCCATGACCTTCAAACTGGTGCCCAGGGCTGACGCTCTATTTCTCCACCCTTAACCATGATACTGAAACAATGTACACCCAATCTTAGGCCTATCACAGAAGGACCTTGATAGACCAGCAAACCCAAAGCTTTTACCAATGTGAGCCCAGCCATCCCACACACAGACAAGTAAGGTGTGGGAGGAGGAACTGAGCAACCCTGAATTAGGAGTATCCAAGCATCCTGCTGGACCGTCTGTTCCCAGTTGGTTACAGTATGTCAGCAAGGGATGAGTGTTGCTCTTTTGCAAATCACAGGCTGAGGCTCAGAGCATATGGGATGTTCACTTGCTTGCAAACAAGATATTCTGCAATGCTTCAGAAATGCCTGCTTGGTACTGCTTTAGGCCAGTTATTCCTTTTTTCCCTCATCATTGTTTTTCAGTGTAATGCTCTTGGTCATATCTGTTGCAGACTGCTGTATGAACTGGGTGATTTCTTCTGTATTCCTTTCATGCCCTCTCAGTGGAAGCATTGTGCCAGTAGGTTCTTTGGACTTTAACCCACAAGGTGATCTGTGGCCTCTTAGCTTGTGCTAACTCCTTTTGGAATTGGCAGGACTCGTGCTATCATCCAGGGCTCTAACATCCAGGCACAAGATTTATTTCCAAGGTCTGTGGCCCTTTTCAATCTTTGACAGGAATAAAATCAACATAAGCTGTAGGATTTTTGAGTCTAAGTATATGGGACACATAAATAGAACAATTTTCAAAGAAGGAAAATAAAAGCTGGTGAGGCTAAGATTTCAAAATCAAGTACTATGTAAGTCTCTACTCTAAGAAGACAGACACTTTTCTATGGGCAAATCTTATACCTTTTATTAAACCAACTGAAATGGTTGGAAAAAATTGCAAGCTTTCAGGTACAGATACCCTTTGTCAGTCTGAGGAAGGATGTGCAGTTGGTCTGTGCTTGTCCTGGATGGAAAAGTAAAGCAGCCAGAGGCCAGTATATATGCAAAAAAGGCAGTCAGTGAAAATGTAAATTGTAGTAGTCAATGAGTGAGAGACTGGGGGAGGGGTGAATGTAGCTGGTAACAAATGGAGAGGTTACCTGGGGAGTCAGTTGTTAGGCAAGTTATCTTTTCTTGGCAGTTCTTCACAGATGAAGATGTTTGGAAGGTAACTGCCCAAACCAGTTGCAGGCCCACTGGTTGTTGGCTTAGAAATGGTATTTAAAGATCTGGGGTTTTGGGGGGAATTGACTTACAGGTATAGATATATGCTTTATAAGGGGTCACGATGGGCAGCAGGGGTTAACTGGATTTCTAAAGAGCTTGGGTCTCATGCACAGAGTCCCATATAGCCCTGGAGGCAGACAGGCTGTCTAGCACAAGGCCAATGCATGGACACAGCCTGAGAACTGAGCGGGCATGCCATAACATGAGATCACATCCTTCAAGGCACGCAGGTTGTCTAGCACAACAAGGATACACAGCCTGGGAACTGAGGAAGTATGTACCATACTGTCCCATAACATGAGATAAGTGACACCAGCTACAAGGCCCCAGCACTTCAGTCTTCCTCAGGCTCATGCTAAGTCCAAAGCGTTGTGCTGCAGTGGCAAAGCAAGTAGTCATGTGCTGCAGATCATGTTGGGTTTGGGTCACAAAGCACAATCAACTGCAAACAGAAGTTCATGGTTGAGATGTTGTAAGGTCTTTGTATGAGCCTGTAGCCATCTGAGGTTTAAGAGGTTTCTGTCTGCCTGGAAGTAGATGTAGACACCTTCCTCGCCTTCCCCAAGACTGTCTGATACTTCCTGCAGCACCTGCGTGAAGAAAATCGTGAACAAAGTAGGAGTGAGCACACACCCTTGCTTAACTCCGCTGGAGATCAGAAAGGGCCTGAGAGGTTGGTTACTGTTGTACTTGACTTGAGTCAGATGTAAGGCGGGTTATAATGTGTCATAAATCCAATATCTACATTTAATCTATGATTTTTTGTATCAAGGAGGTTCATGAAGTGAAACTCATAGACTCGTCTGTGAAAGGTGATTTGTAAATTTGTTCATTCTGGTACACCGTTGTTGTTTGGTTTCTCCTACATATTTTCCATAAAGTCATTTGGGGCACTGGGTGAGATATATCACATTTCTGGAGGTGCAGCTGTAAGATCCAGGAATGGTGATGGTTTTGTTGTGGGGTGTAGTAATTGTGGGAGTGGTGGAGATGTGTGGGCAGGTTTTGTATTTCTTGACAAGACATGTCCCATTTAGTGTGTTTTGGGCTATAGGACGCTTGCTTCTGGTGAGAGGTTGGTGAGGTTCAGTGCTTGTTTAAAGGCTACAATGCGTGGTTCTGGGAAGATCTCTTTAAGACGGGGCGGGCAATTATTTTGGGCAGAGGGCCGCTAACTGAGTCTTAGCAAGCCATTGTGGGCCACATGACAGGCAGCCCAGGTCAGATCAATATTCATTTTCTAAAATTTTAAGGGTCCCGTGGGCCAGATAGAATGGCCTAGCAGGCCCATCTGGCCCCTGGGACACATTTTGCCCACCCCTGCTTAAGAACTGGCTCTTCTTCCAAATGGGTTGCAAACTGGTTGACTTTTCACTGGCTGGCTTTCTTGTATACGTCCTGGTCTCTGGCTGCTTTACTATACAAGAAGAGCACAGACCAACTGCAGATGTTACCCTTTGTCAGCCTAAGGAATCTATACCCAAAAGCTTGCAAACAAGATTTTTTTTCCCAACCATCTGAGTTGGTCTAATAAAAGATATCAGATTTACCCAAGGAACCTTGTCTGCCTATGCCCTTAGACCAACACGGCTATAACCTACACTCCAATCTAAAAAGGCACTTAAGCATGAGCTGAAGTATGCAAAAGCCCAACACGGATTAACCAGGTACTTAAATTAAGTATGTATTTAAACGATTTTCTGGACGAGGCCTGAAGTCAAAGGACAGGTGCAAGTAAAGACAGATGCTTTTACTTGTGGGAAAGACTGAATCAGAGAGAAGTAGTTTAGTTTATTACAAACGAGAAAAGAGATGTCTGTGAATCGAGACACACAGCACTGTCTGACTGATACAAAAAAAGAAAGCCATAGCTAGAAGCTGTAAATATATCGGACCGCTACAGGTATGAATTAGTAACCCAGCAGCAGAAAATTTTAATGAATAATAAGAGGCTTATAAGGGGGAAAAAAAGACTGAAGGAGTAGAAATGTGGAAATCAGACTGCCTGTACAAGTGACTGTTGACTCCTGACTTCCTCTTCTGTCCTCCTTTTCCACCTCTGCCTAGGCTGGCGTGAATGCTGTTGAGAACCACCATCCCTGGTCCTTCCTACTGCCCTCAGGACAGAGCTCTCATGAACAAGAGGAACATAGAGTATGGTGGCAGCTTCTGCCCACCCTCTCAGGAAGCAGGCATTGCTATCTATTTGTATTTCAGCTGGACTTAGCGGGCCTAGCAGACTCCAAGGTTCCCTCCCCTGGAATGAATAAATTAGAGAAAAGAAGCAGCAGCTGAGTGTGTGTATGTGCATCCATACACAAGAAAGAGTGTCTTGCTTTAGGTCCCCCTCCAGGTGAGTGGCAGAGATGTTATACTTTATCCACTGAACAGGAGGTTACATTTTGGATCTTCCACACGTGATGTGTAGGCACCCCTCTGGAATGGGCATCCTGGTAGTCTCCAGAGTGCCAGACTTAGACTGAATTCCTCATGGGAGCTTCAGGTGCAAGTGAGTTTTTTGTTATCCTCCCTAACTTACTTAACGGTGCCAAAAAGAGATTCTTCCTTTTATTTGTTATGAACTGCACATGCTTGAGGAGAAAAATATGGAAAGTTTTTCTCTAAATGGTCATTAATGGTTTGTGGCTTTAACTAAAAATAACAATGGCCGGAAATGTGATTCAAAGTTGCTTTTCTTTATAGGTTCAAGTTATGCTATGTTCAGTGACCACGAAATTTCAACCCACAGAGGTTCAGACTATGCTGTTCTAGAAGGGTTAGTTGGTGATGGGTCTTTATGAAACCTGTAGATCTTGGAACAAGTGGGAAGGCTGTGGCTTTTGCTGAATCTAATACCAGCGCACACTATTTTTGGCCTCCCCAATGCAAATACATTGCATCTCACTTGGGCAATGGTGAATGGTGATGGATCTTGACAAATGACCTTTAAATATCTGATGGGCTACCATAAAAAAAGAGGGAAATGCCTTTCTCTCTTACTGTAGAGAGTAGGACATGGATCAATGCCTTAGAGTTCCAACAAAGTAGGTTTAGATTGGATATGAGAAAAACTTCCTAACCTGTAGAAAAGTGAGGCAGTGGAATAGACTGCCTAGGGAAGTTGTGGACCCTGCATCACTGGAAGTTTTCAAGAAGGAACTGGACAGGCATTGGCCCGGGATGATTTAGGAGTAGCTATGCCTTTGCTTACCAGTGGATATTTCCCATGCTTCCGGGCTTTGCTGGTTGTCAGATGGGGCTGGGAAGGAATTTTTCCCCTCCTACTGCTGCTACATGTCAGGCATTTTTTAAAAGCTTTCCTCAGAACCAGTGTGTGATGGCTATACTCAAGGCTGGAGATTTTGATTGAGGTGTTTCAGTGCTCTTGATGGGACTTATACCCAGAAGTTCCTGTTACAGGGTCTTGCCAGTCCACTCAGGGTCAGATCAATTGCAATATTTGGGTCAGGAAGGAATTCTATTCCATGGCCAGATTGGTACAGGATTGGGGAGAGGTGGGAGAGGGTTGCCTTCCTCAGCAGCTAGGGGCATGACTCTCTATCTTGGAGCTCTCTAGTGTATTTAAACAACTCTGCAGCAGCAGGTCATTGGCTTCTGTGGTCCACCTGCATTACCTGTAGCAGGTTAGGGTATTCCTTTATTTACCCAAATCCAAGAAGACCATGAATTTAAGATGACCCCCCCAATTGTATAGCCTGTGCTTGCATCAGGGTTGACTGTGTAGTTTTGCTAATACGTAAATGATCCTGCCTCAGGCCGGGGTTGGACTAGATGACCTCTGGAGGTCCTTTCCAGCCCTGCTTCTCTACGAACCACAGAACAGAGGTTAGGAAACCAGGAAGAACATAACGTGGAGAGGAAAAACTCGACTTTTTACTTGTAACTGACAAAACAAAACCCGACCTGGTGTCACTGAGATAAAAAAACTGTGCAACACCAAAATGACATTTTTAGAGTCACAGTTTAGAATACAATCACACTTTAAGTGCAACCTTTGAATTGACAAACATTTGCTATTCCTACACCTTATCACTGAATTATAGAGCTGTTTGTTCTGCTCCAGAATCTGTATGACAAGTGCTAATTCCTCTCATTTGCCTTATTTGACACCCCTTGCCTCATTTTTTGTGCTTAATGTGCATTACATCTAATGTGTACTAAGCAATTTCTTATTTCTGTTTCCCATTATCACAGGATTTATGTCACTGCATTGCAATGCATAAACTTACCACCACCCTAAAAACACAAACAACAGCAAAAAAAGAGGGGAGGAGAAGCAGAGAGAAAACCCAGATGCACATAGAGAGAGAAATTCTAACCTTTCCTAAAAAAATATATATCCAAGACAGACATGTGTATCTTGGCAAGTAAACGTCCCTAATGTGAAAAGGAAATGCTCTGGCTCGCAAAAAATGGAAGTTACTGAAACAGTCACTGACGTTGCCATTAACAGAAATGGGCTTCAAAGAAAATTCTGGGGGAGTGAAAATGAGTAAATATTTGCCCCTCTGTGATTGGTGGCAACCAGTGGGTTCTGCTGATCTCTGCTTAACCCTGCTATCACGTCTTCTTTCTTGAGACTGAGGGGAAACGAAGTCAAAAGGTTGCAGAGTGCATTTTCTTATAATGAACAGGCAAATATTAAAGGCTGGAAATCGGAGACAATTGGGTGAGTAGAAAGAGTCCACTATATATTCTCTATGGCCAACAGGATTTAGATGGAGAGAAGGGTGAGACGAAGTCAAAAGGTTGCAGAGTACATTTTCTTATAATGAACAAGCAAATATTAAAGGCTGGAAATCGGAGACAATTGGGTGAGTAGAAAGAGTCCACTATATATTCTCTATGGCCAACAGGATTTAGATGGAGAGAAGTGGCTGATGCTACAGTTAGAGATAGTTGAGGAGTACACTCTCCTCAGTCTTGAATTCTTAGTGCTACGAGGACCAGATCTAGAACTGTATCTTCCCCTAAACTTCTGAGGTGTTTAGCATTGCCTAAGGTGTTTAGCTATTCCCTGTTTGCAAAAGTGGGTTATGAGTTCCAAACATCCTGGAAAGAGAAGATACTACTATAGGTTAAATCTTGGGAGATCTTCTATTGATTTGAATGGAGCCATGAGTTCAGCCAAGGATAGCTGCAACGAACACTGAATTCCGTACTTTGTCCTATTGATGTCCATGGAAAAACTCCTTGACTTGAAAAGAGCAAGATTAAGCCTATACTTATTACCTGGATCCAGCTCAGACAGTCTGTCCTACTTTGAAGTCAGGCTATAGAAATAAGCCTAAGAAAGGACTGAATGCAAACTGAATGAATGAGGACCACAAGATCTGGTCTCTAAATATTTGGAAGTGACCTAAATCTGCCTCCCTTTGTCCCCTCCCCCCCCTTTTTTTTGAGGTTCTCCTATTATTATAAAGTCTGAGCTGTAAAAATATGTCACATAATAATGAGTCTAGTGCAAGTGTTTCATAGCAGTTAAATTTGTCATCTAACATTGAATATGACAATGGTAAATCCTACTTAAAATATATGGGTCTTTATGGACTCCTAATGACAAGACTGTATCTACTGCAGCCAGGTTTGAGCTGTATACAGTCAAACCCACAAGCTATATAATAGCAGGTTTAAATTAATTTGTTAAAGCTGCAAAGTATTCAACTTCTTAAGTACAACAATTCTATTAATCTCTCCTGGCTGCATTGTAATAACTGCCTGATAATGAGGTCCTATACTAGACAATGCATGCATTCACCCAGAAAAAAATATGTGTAGCAATTAGCTAATATTGTAAGGCTAATAAAGAAACTGTTCACAGATCCAGGAACCAAAAAAACCCAGTCAAATTAATTTATCAAAGCAATAAAATGTACATGCTTATTGTGTGTAGTAAGTGTTCATTTATGGCATTTAATCAGACTACTTTTCCCCTAAAAACATTTTTTTCTCTCAGGAAACAGCACAGTCTTATAGCTGCAGTTGAGAGAGAATTCTGTCCTTCCCTTCTGTTCCCTGCCTCCTCCTCCCGAGTGAAAAATAGCACTGCTCAATTAGCAGGTGCATTTGGGGAAATAATTTCCTCATCCCTCATAACCAACATAACTAAACATCTCACAGTCTTTAACATATTTTTTCACATAACAACCCTAGAAGACAGGATAGTACCTCTACCTCCATTTTACGGATGAAGAAATATGATAAAAGCCCAAATCCTCACGGTTCTTTGGCACTTGTCCTTATGCACCCAAACCATTGGATCAGGTAAGGCAGAGAGTTGCACCTGCGTCTCACGTGCCTGATCAGTGCTAGAATGACTAGGCTCTTGGTGCAGTTCTTGGATGGTGTTTAGAAAAGTAACTCCAGGAAATCAGGTCAAAGTTCAGGACTGTTGGTGGAGGAATGTGCCGCTTTGTCCTGATGTAGGTATCCAGTTTGCTACCGGGGGCTGGATTCAGACAGGCAGGTATGTGCGGTTTGTGGTGCTGCCAACCTCTTTGCAGTGCCACAAGTCACACACATTGCACATCAAAGCATGGTGCTGCTAATTAGCACTGGGGCAAAATTTACTATCGGGATTTCCCAGCAAAGAAAAAAAAACAACTGAAGGAAAAAGTGGTGCAAAGCACACCAAAGTGGTATGTCCTAGGAGAACTGCAGGGACAGGGGCTGCTCCCTTATGGGCTGGGGTATAATGTGCCTGGAGACAGGGCTAGCACACAGCCCTGGGCTGGCTGCTCTCCTGTCTGCATGTGACTCGGCACAGGGACTCTGCTGTGGATCTTCCACATGGAGGCATCTTGCACCCCAGGTAGCTGCAGAGCAGGTGGCTGGGGTGCAGGGTGCCTCAGTGAGGGGAGTTGTCCAGTGTGCAGAGGTGGGCTGCCTGCTCCCCCATCTGCACATGCCACTCCCCAGCTGGGTAGGGCACAGGGTGCCTCAGCATGGGGGCTGGCCCTGCACCGAGGCACCCTGTACAGACCCACCCTGCAGCAGATGGAGCAGCGGGACACATATCGCACTGCAAAGAGCATGGGTAGGCGTGTGCACTATGGCACAAAGTAGAAACACAAACTTATGCTACTGTAAACACATGACCCTGCTCATGTGGACATGGCCTAGGAGTCCATGCTTTATCCTTTGCTCTGCATTTCAGTCCTTCCTTCCACTGGTATCTGAGGACCCTCTGCTTGGGTGTCTGATTCACCCAAATGCTATGAGTGGCTGTTGGGTGTCTAACCATGGAGCAGTGAGTCCTGGTGGTAGGTACGGCACTACCTAAGGTCATACAGGTGGGCTGTGAGGAAGTAAGGGGCTCCTAATGTAGGGAGAGAGAGTTTTGATCTAGAATGTAATTAGTTAAGGTTGATATCGTTGAGTATGCGCATTGAGCATTTGGTTCCAGAGATAAGTAACCCTTTGACCTGCTGGCCTAGTTTCCCAGCTTAGGCACGCACAGAAGTGAGAACCTTTGAGGTCGGGGGCGGGGATGGGTTCAGTGTGTCTCGTGTGTGCAGAGATGTGTGTTCGGTCTTGTGTGATGGTGTCTCTGGTGGTGTTGTGTGGTCTGTGAGTTCTGTCTAAAAATCTGCATTCGACTGTGCTGGAGTCTTGAGGTGTCCGTGGCTAAAAGCACAGTCCTTTAAGAGATTTTTCTGCTATCTATACTGGATCTTGACTCTTGGAGTGCTTATTGGATTGCCCTGATAACCTGTTTTGCCACCGTTGCTGTTTGCCCCTGTATTTGCTGTTCCTGGTTTGCTGTATCCTTCTGCTGTCATCCTGTTGCTGTAGGATATGCACTGGCAAAGTATCCGTGTGTGTTCTTTGTTGTTACTGCCCCCTTCCCCTTGTAAATATTCCCTTTTGTTAATTAGTTTGTTCAATAAATCCTGTTTATTTTTAACTTTAACTTTGACTCCCTGTGTGTGTGAACCCTATACCTAACAATCAACTTGATAAAATCCAGGGCTGGCCATCCACTTCTCTACATTGAGAGTGAGCCCAACACAAATCTGACCCTTACTGTCTACCAACTAGCAGGTCCCTTCCCGAAATGTATTTCTTCCCGCTACACTAACACCCAGACCAGTGCTCCAAACCCTGAAGCATGCATCCTCTATGTAATTCTGAATACTAGATTTACAACTTTCTGTATATGAGAATAAACTAGCACAGAGACCTTGTACACACAAATCCAAGGGTATTAATACAGCATGCAATAAGAAAGCAAACAATTGTTAATGCTGCACCTTTCAACTATGCTTCCCCAAAGGCTTTTGAAACTTTAATTAATCTCAGAACACCCCAAGAGAAAATGAAGCCTTATTTGAGGATCATCTGTCTGAACAGCCAGCTCTGAGCTGAAATGAAGTCACTACTTCACAGTCCATAGTAAACAACACTGAGGCCTGAGACTGGTGATGAGGGTATGAATCCAAACAAAACAGCAGGTTGCAAGTTAAGTATGAACCTCAAGGCTTTCTCTTGGTTTTGTTCACACAGGTTCATTCCCTATGTTGTGCTTTGAGTTTTCAGATTCTACTAAGCTGACCTCCACTTAACATCTTACCCCAAAGATGACACCTCCAGTAGCACAATCTAAACTAACCCCATCCTGGTGTCCTGGCTTAGGAGAGTCTCAACTAAACCAGGACCACAAGCTGCTGCACGGAGAGCTAGCAGACTTCTTACGCAAACCAGAACAGCTGCAAAACAGAGGTGAGGAAAGTCTGAAGCTGTATGTAATGTACAGGGCCATCCAAAAGCATACTCCAGGGCATTTAAAGGTCTTGATTTTAGTGATAAGCAGTTAGTGCAGCTTTTCAGCGCTCATTTGGAAGCCTCTCAAATACACCAGTTCTGCATTACGTCATATCCATCTGCTAGCCAGGTGAAAGGACAGGGAAAGAGTTGGCAGGTGTTTTCAGGACCATTTGGCAAGGCTGAGAAGAAGCATGTCTAAGATTAGTGTTCACAATTAGTGCTAATTAGTTGGCAAAATGGTAATGAGAGAAGGGGTATTACAAGTAAGACAAAATGAGCTGTTGAAAATCCTTGTTGGAAGGGAAATAGAAATGGTTTAGATGCCAACAGATACATTCTGACATTTAGATTTTGAAAGGGTGTAAATTTTCCTCAGTAGTGGTAGAGGGCTGTTGTAGCCATGATGGTCGAGGAATTGTGTGACAGGCAAGGATTTTTAGGGTGATATCTTTTATCTTGACTGTACCGTGGTTTAATAAAGTAAGACAAGCCTTTAAATGCAATGCAGTCTTCTTTAGGTCACCTGAAGGTGGGGATGACCTGAAGAAGAATGCTTTTCATTGGAAAGCTTGTTTAACTTTATCCCACCATTATCCCGTAGTGGTCAGTAAAAGACAGCACGCTAAGAAATAGTTTCCTGGAGAGATTGTAGTTATATTTTATAACTCAGTGCATGTAACTACACCATTATTAAGCTATTTAATAACTGTACTGATTGATAAATTCTATTAAGAAGGAAAGATAACTATGGGACTGAGGGTACAATGCAGTTAATAGACTGGATATTTAGAAATGTGTTATTACATTTGAAAACCAAAGAGACAGAAGTAATAAGTAGGTCGGTAATGCTGTTTACCCCTTCTGGTCACAAGTCATTTATCATTATTTATCAAAGTATAACAACAGTGTAATTTCACTGAAATCTCCACGTAATCCCAATGTAAGCATAGTAACTAGCCAGCAAAATGTAACTAGGACTGTTGTGTTAGTAAGGAGAGAGTTCTAGCCGGTAGGCTAGTATTCTCTCGCTCTTTAAGGTGGTGTAACTTGTAACAGTAAAATAGCACAATAAGCCTCTGCAGCTACTGAGCACAGAAAATCTGCAATTGCTCTCAGAGCAATTTTCTCATTTCTTCCTGTCAGCAAAAAAAAAGGAAACAAACAAAACGCAAACTGAAAAACAAAAGCTAAAAGAGCTATTGCAGCACACTTGACTGTCATATACAACACTTCTGCCTCTTTCTAAGCAATGCATTTTTTGAATATTTCAGCAAAAGTAGAGATTACAGAGTGATTTAACAAGCTCTTAAATTTGCTCCATTGTTCCTTTCTTTGTCACATGCTTCTGTCCTGCTCCACAGTATAAATTGAATTCAGCATCCTTCATAGGACCAGATAGCTAAGAATTACCCACCAATGTTGATCATTGGCCAAGATGCTGAATAATTAACTGTGTAAAAAAGTTCAAGGAAGGAGGCATCAGAAATGAGATTCCTGTGGTGAGATCCTATGTACAACTAGTTTTGACCAAAACAATTTACATCTGGATCACATTAGGACTTGAACCACAGATTCTTTGAACTCTGAGGTAGTGGCTGAAGTGGTTTTGATGCAAACATATATATGTATAGGATTCAAAAGCTTTCCAAGTAAGAATACAGAAGAGATAAATACTAGAACATCTGAAAATTTGAGTGAGGTCTGTTAATAGTATACTCTGCAAATTGACCACAAGAGAAACACCAAAAATGACTAATTGGAAAGTGAATATAATGTTCACTATCCTTGCTGAAGGCCATTTTAAATGCTAAAGAGTATTGTGCTGCCAGATGTACAACACATTGCTGAGGTTTTTGTGGTGATTTACAATATGAGAGGCTCGAATTGTAAAGACCTCCTGGTTGCACCAGCCAGATTAAACATTTACATTTTAAAATGGATCGCAATCCTGGTGCTAGTTATTAAGGACTCCTTGCTACCTTTGAACTCTGTTAACTTCTGTAACCTCATGTGGATTGTTAGCCTTTTTCTATACACAAAAGTATATAAGTCAGTCATTTACATAAACCAATGAAAAGCCCTGTGTGGATTCTCTTAAGTTGGCTTCAAACAGATTTCATTAAATCATAGAATCACAGAAATTTAGGGCTGGAAGGGACCTCAAAAGATTATCAAGTCCAACCCCCTTCTCTGGGCAGGAATACTGCTAAGATCAAATGATCCCAGCAAGGTGTCTGTCCAGTCCACTCTTGAAGACTTCCAAGGTTGGGGACTGCACCACCTCCCGTATGCAGAAACACCAACGCAAAGTATTTTTTAAAGAGTTCACCTTTCTTCTGACTGTCTGTTATCAGCTGTCCCATCCCATTTTCCAAGGGCCACACATTTTCCTCAGTCTTCCTCTTGCTTTCTACATACCTGAAGAGGTCTTCTTATTGTCCCTGATTTCAATCACCAGCCTGATTGTCCTGCCCTTGCCTTCCTTATCCCCTCCCTACAAATATGGGCTATACTTGTATGTTCTCCCATGGTGACTACCCCTTGTTTTCACTGTCTGTAACCTTCCTTTTTCTTCTTTAAGCACTCTTTGACTTCTCTGGCAAGCCCAGAGGGCTTCCCAGCCCCTTTCCCACCTTTCCTGCATATAGGAATGGATCTCTTCTGTGCTCTGAGGATCATTCCTTTGAGGAACGACCACCCTTCCTGAAGTCCCTTCCACTCAAGTCCCTCTAGCCATAGCGTCTATTGCATTATTTTCCTAAGATCATTGAAATCAGCCTTCCTGAAATCAAGAACCTCTGCCCTACTGGCTGACTTCTCTGCCCTATGAAGGATAGTGAATTTTACCATCTCATGATCACTATCTCCCAGATTACCCTCAATCCTCAAATCCCCACACTAGGTCATCCCCTTTGGCTAGAACTAAATCCAACAAAGCCTTCCCCTGGTTGTCCTGTTCAGCTCCTGTACTAAATAAAGTTCTTCCATGCAAGTCAATTCCAGATTTGGCTCCTCTTCCTGGTGTGGTGGTCTGTAGTAAACACCTAACATCAAGTCCCTTCTCCCCCTTCCCCCCATATCTTGACCCATAGGGTCTCAAGTTGCTCTTCCCTTGAACCAATTTGGGTCTCCAAAGAGGCATACCACTCCTTTACACAAAGAGCTACACCTTCTCCCTTCTTCCCTACCCAATCCCAGCTGTGCAGCCTGTAGCCCTCTATGCATACAGCCCAGTCATGCATGGTGTCCCACCAGGTTTCTGTTATTCCAACAAGATCATATTCCCTGTTTGGTATCAAGAGTTCCAGTTCCTCCTGCTTATTTCCCATAGTCCTAGCATTGTGTATAGACACTTAAGTCCCCCATTAATAACTCCTAGTTCCCCGCTGCCCCAGTGTCATTCCAGGCTCTCAATACCTCCCCAGCTGCCCTTTCTATGTCCTTCCTGCTTGGCTGTCCCCCGACTTGCATTCTTGTCTGCAAACCCCCAACACACCTAATTTAAAGCCCTCTCCAGCAAGTCAACCATCCTGGAAGAAAACAGTTTCTTCCCCCTCGACATAAGATTTATATTGATTTACACTGATATTTGTATTTATATCAGATTTAAATTGATTGATTGGCTAATTAAATTCATAGCTTAATTCAGTAAGCATCAGCTTTTATTAACTTGCATAAACTAGGTTTTATTTGATTTAAGAGTATTTACAATGTGGCTTGTTGAGCTTAATGAAAGTTAATCTTTACTTGATTTTCATTCAACCTATGAGAGGGGAAAAGACCTGGAACTTCAATTAAGTCCTAGCAATAAAAGACCACATTCTCTTGCCAGTCACAGTGGTGCAAATGCACAGTAATCTTGACATAAATGAGATCATATTCAGTGCAAACCAAGATCCTTTTTTCATCCAAAAACTTGCTTTGCCACCAGCAAAAGGCTTATTGTTAAGAAGTGTTAACACATTTGTCACTTCCTATATCAATGTGGGGAGAAAGGACATATGTGACACATGCTCAAATTTCATATTTCCGTACCCTTTCTTGAAAAATATGCCACCAGCAGTGTGATGCCAAGAGCCTCAAGGGTCACACTAGGCCTGCTGCATGGGTCTGCAATGATTACATTATAGTGGCATTGACACAGCCATGTCCAGACAGCTGCTAAAGAGATGATGGGATACCATCTGTCACAAAACCATGCCCAGCTGCCGTCTAGTGTGAAGATTATTTCACTGACATGGTGCAGATGGCAGGAAAATCTTCATTACTAGTTTTGTTAACTGAAGTCAGAAGAAGCCAACTTACAATTAGAAGAGGACTTTCCCCACCTTGAGGAAAGCATTGAGCCCTGCAGTAAATCTTGGCACAATGGAAGGCTGTAAAGGGAGAAACACTATGCAGCTTGCCATAAGGCAGACACAAGACTAACAGAACAGTAACATACCTAACAGCCTTCATTTTACAAGGTTTCTGCATGCATGTGTATTAATGCAAACAAGCTAATGTTGTCCTCTCCCAACACAGTTTTCGGTGCGTACTCCTTCTGTGTTGCTTTCATTGAGTTGTATTTCTCCCTGGTTCCTATCTGAGAGAGAGCTGGCCCCAGGGCACCTTCTGCATGGGAGCTGCGGAATAAGAAAAGGTTTCTTTATCCCACTACTACTTGCCTTGAACCAGGAAAAAAGATTTCCATTTTTTAACGTCTTCCCTCATTCCTCTCTTATCTGATTACTTAGTCTGGATGTTGGGGAACCTGTTAAAACTCCCCTTCACTGTAAACAGGAGTCAAGCTAACACTAACAGTCTTCCTATTAATTTAGTCCAGTAGAAATACTTTTGGAGGTTTGATTGTAAAAGGTTATTTAAGCATAAGCAAGTTAAAGATGTCCACTTTAGTGTGTTCATTGCTTTAATTATTATGATTATGATGCCGTTTCATGATCCATGTCGCTACTATACATAGCAAGATATACAGATTTCACCTGCATGACCTGGAAACTATGGTTGGAATTTTCCAGTCAATTAAACAATTAGCAACACAAATTCCAGTGACTTTCAATGGAACATATGTGTCTCAGTACCTTGGGTACTTCTGAAAATCCCACCCTATGTTAATATTTCAGGAGACAAAGTCAATAGCAAAAGCTTTAAAGATTTTAAATGCTTTTATCTTTAAAAATATAGGCATTTTGCATAGTGTACTTCATGCAAAATAAATGGGCTCTTGCTGCCTGCCAAAACTCAAATAATAAAATATAAAAGCAATGCCAAATCTTAAAAAGGAACCTTGTTTTAATCATGTAGTTAGTTTACAATTAGCAAATGTACTGATTCCATTTAAGGCTACAATCTGTGGATGCAGTCCTCATAAAAATGAAAGCAGCTAGTAAGGAAACTGGATGAGTAATATTTGTCTTCTTTTCTTTTTCCTTTTTTATTTTTTCCCCTTTTTCTTTTTTTTTTTTAATTAAAGTGGTTTGGGAACAATATCAGAACATTTAATGTTCACAAATTCGACTTCACTTATTGGAACTTCTACTTATTATGATTTTTAGAAGAATTATAGCAAACATCAGGTGGAGCAATTTGAGACTTTCTCTCCTACACACAGTCAGTGATTCTCAGCTGGGTACTGTAGCACCCTGGGGCTCCATGAGACCCTTTAAGGGTGCTGTGGCACTGGCACTGCTGCCGCTGCCAGGTGGCTCTGCCATGTGTGCTTGTTTCCAGTTGAGATCATGGGATACTTGGGAAATAGGGCTGGAAAGGGCCTCACAAAGCCATCTAATCCAGCCCCCTGCCCAAATCAGGAGTACCCCGACTGAACCATCCTAGCTAAGTATGCATCTAACCTGCTCTTACACTTCCCAAGATGGAGATTCCACAATTTCTCTAGGTAGCCTGTCCCAAAGTTTGACTCTCTTCACAATCAGAAAGTCCCTCCTAATCTCCAGACATTTCCCTATTGGAACTTGAGGCCTCCTAGTCCTGTCCCTTAAGGTCACAGAGAAAAGCCCATCCCCATCCTCTCTGCAATCACCCTGCAGGTACTTGGAGACTATTGTCAAAACCCTCCACCGCAGTTTCCTCTTCTCCAGACTAAATTAACCTGTTTTTTCCAGCTTTTCCTCATAAGTCTTGCCTCCCAAGACATAAGATAGAATAGGTAAGGTGAGATTTTAGAACAGAGATTCTCAGCAGATGCCATCAGGTTCAGTAACGTTTTAGAAGGGGGGGGACACACTCTAAGCCTAAAAAAGGTGAGAATCACTGCCCTCAATTTTATACAACTGTATTTCTGTGTATGTAATGAACAGATTAGTGATGGAGGACACTAGGGTTCAGGCTCTAGATTTAGTTCAAGTGGCTATGTGAAGACTAACTTGAGATAACTTTAGCA
>JAGPOW010001296.1:124166993-124177977 GCA_030014935.1 Caiman crocodilus
ATGGTAAACTACTAAGACTTAAATCACTATTTCGAGTCCAGATACTTTACCTCTGCCAGCTTCATTATGACTCATTCTGTACACTCATTGCTCTTTCCTGCTCTGGTGACTCAGACCCTGAGATGTAGAAATAAGGATGGCTACTGTCTCAGATGCTTTAAATATCTTAGAGGATCACAAATTTTAATCTATTTAATATTAATAATAGCCTGGGTAGGTATAGAAGTGTTCCTGTTCCTGTTAGTAGTGTAACTTTCGGGGGGAGGCGGAGGAGGTAGGAAGGCAGAACCTAGCCCAGAGGAGCAATTCAAGAGAGTGCCAAAATCACCCACCACTATCGCTGCAGAAACCCATGCTCAGGGAACTTATGCTGGGAGAGCTGCAGCCTGCACCACTGCCGCAGCTATGGCAGTCCCTATGTGGAGAGGTTAAGTACTCAAATCCCATCACCTTGTGCTACCCACAATTCCAATTTTTTACATTATGTCTCTGGTTCACGTTTAAATAATGAGGACCCTAGGCTGACATGTGTCTTGTCCCAAGATAATGTTGTGCCTACGAACACCATCTAGATCTACTTGTGTTTGGACACCTAAGGAAGCTTCTCAGTTTGTCCTTTTCCCTTGTCCTCTCCTTGCAACTCATTTTGTGACTCTTGTTCAAAATACATATCTTGCTTTGGAATATTGCTACAGCTATCTGAGTTGGTCAGCAAAACTGGGTAATCTCACAAATACGTTTTGGGTTGAAATTCTCTACATACTTTTCTTATGGAGGCTAGATAAATTACTGTAAACTATATATTTTTAAATAGCTCGGTAAAACTTTTGTTCTAGAAACTGGCCAATTTTGGTTGTTAGTTTTCAGCTTTTCCTTTTCTAAAGCAGTTTTTACATCCTCTGAGTAAATGTTAGACCATACAACATGAGAGCTTTCCCCCTTCAGCTTCCACAAAAGCGAGAACTATTATTTCATTCTTGCTTAATAACAAGTGTTCTACTTTTTACATCCCTTCTTCCGTGTTTAATGCATGAATAGCAAAATGTGCTAATAGTGAGAAACCACAACTGCCCACACAACACTTGCTGCAGTGAAATCCAGACAGTGTTGGTCATTGTCTGTCCAATTTTGTAAGCTCAGTAGTGAAAAGCTGCCAGAAGTCATTCCTCTGTCAGGAGCCTTTCTGTAAAGGAGCAACAGCTCCAAGAACAACTCCCTGGCTGGGTGCTGTACATGTGGACTTGGAAACTCATTTCTGATTCTAATCCAAGCCAGCAGGCTGTGAAGGAAATCATAGTCTCTCAAATGAAGCAAACATTTTTCCGTCACCAGCTGCCTACGGAGACATTGTGTCACTGAAGATTTTATTATCTCAGCAGGTGGGGGTACTACTCTGATGTACCTGGCAGACATTGACTGTTTCAGTAATAATTCCAACACAGATGCACTTCTCTTTGCAGAGGGGCCATGCTCTCCTATTCTGTGTGAAGTGATGGCACTAAAACAAGTTGAAACACTACAGTGATGAGCATGACCGTCAGGAGACAGACAGATGGACAAAACTTGCATCTACAATGACAACTGCATTGTCAGCACTTCTCCCTGCTGCTATAGCAAAGAATTACCTTGCATACAAACACCACAAGCCATTTATTTTGGACCCAACTCTGACTGAAACAATTATGAGAGACAATATTATTGTTGCACTATACTGCATATCCTCAGAGTATTTACAGCAGCCAGCCATAGGATCAGCCTTGGTGCTGGAGCAAACTAGGATGTGACTTGGGCACATAATTCCAAAGGAACCTTATGGAGACTTCTCCACGCTACATCCAAATGTCACAAGGGTAGGAGATATTATGTACCTCTTCCCCAAAGTATTGGACAGCCATCATCTCTCTTTTTTTTTTTAAGTACAAATTTAACATTTGAGCTGGCAGTGTCCAAAAGTGTATCTCTGTATATATCTCTTGCTAGCTTTAGTAGTACTGCATGCATAGGGCGTGAGTTATAAGTTGAACTTGCTGCAATACCAAAAATGGAGCTATTTTTATAGCAAGTCATTCTCCAAAAAGAAGGTATTATCTGTCAGTACACAGAACTTGGTGTCAGAAGTGCACAGGCTAAGTTTGATGATGACACTAAACTTTGTAGCATAGTGTTCACACCTGCAACCAGGCTAGTGATCCAGGCTGACTTGGATAAACTTAGTAAGTGGGCGTATACAAACCCAATGATGTTCAATACTGATAAATGTAAGGTATTACACCTCAGGAAAAAAAAAATCCTCAGCATACTTATAGGTTCAGCAGTGCTTTGCTTGCTGGCACCACTGCAGCAAGAGACTTGAGGGTCATGATTGACCACAAGATGAAGATGAGCCACCAATGTGATGTCACAGATGGTAAAGCAAACCAAATTCTGGGTTGCATTCATAGATGCTTCTCAAGTAAATCTCAGGGTGTCATCCTCTCACTGTACTCGGCCTTGGTGAGGCTGCAGCTGGAGGACTGCATCCAGTTCTGGGCTCCACACTTCAAGAAGGATGTTGAGAAGCTTGAGAGAGTCCAGAGGAGAGCCATGCGCATGATCAGAGGACAGGAGAATAGGCCTTATGAAGAAAGGCTAAGAGCTATGAGACTCTTCATGCTGGAAAAGCGCAGGCTCAGAGGGGATCTGCTGGGTGCCTATCAGTATATAAGGGGTGTGTATCAGGATCTGTGGGAATATCTGTTCACCAGAGTGCCCCAAGGGATAACAAGGACCAACGGTCATAAACTCCTCCATGATCATTTTAGGCTGGACATAAGGAAAAAAATCTTTACCGTCTAAGCCCCCAAGACCTGGAATAGACTCCCTCCAGAAGTGGTGCAGGCACCTACTCTGGACTCATTCAAGAAACGTTTGGATGTTAATCTTGCTGGGATCCTTTGACCCTAGCTGACTTCCTGCCCCTGGGGCAGGGGGGTGGACTTGATGATCTTCGAGGTACCTTCCAGTCCTAATGTCTATGAAAAAAATCAATGGAAACTCATAGATTCAATACTCTACTCCAACACAGCCCTACCTCTGCACATTATTACATTTAAAATACAGTAAAAGCTCCATTACCTGGCACCCATGGGAAATGCGGGGTGCCGGATAATCAAATGTGCCCGTTATCTGAGAGGCGCCTCTGCCTGCTTGGGCAATGATGCCCCTCCCGCTGCGTCTGGCACATCTACAACTCAGATTAATGGTGCCACTCCTCCCACCCCTTCCTTGGTGTCAATGTGCCAGAGGAAAGGGGGAAGGAGGAGGGGGACTCCATGCAGGTTGCTTTACCCTGCACAGGCTGCTTTTCCCTGGGCTGTGGGATTTGACAAAACCAGGAGTCCTACTTCTGGTTTCCCTTTTGCCGCGTTGACTGGCATCAACTGGCATGTTGGTTGATAGAGCATGCTGATTAACGAAGTGCCCGTTAACGTGACTTTTACTGTAGTTAGAGATGGACTCAAGTGATGGACTTGAGCTATGAACTTTGGCCCAATCCTAAATCCATAGTTTTGCTTAAAGACCATCTCAGAGCAGAACCTTATGAATGAATGTCGGTGATGTCACCAATTTTAAGGCCTTCAGATTAGCTGTGCCGGTTTCAGAGAATCAAAAACCTTCTCCATATGTTCCAAATCTTTTAATCATGGAAGCAATTATTTGATTTTACACTTGGATTCACGGTAGCAATTGGACACTGGCTGCACTTGTAACCTTGAGGTTGTAGTGTTGATTGTGGTTGGAACTGTTAAGAAAGACAAACAATCAGGTGAAACTGGGTGGTGACAGTATGAGGGAAATGTTGACCTTTGTAAAAAGCCTGTTACTTTTACAGTTCACAGTGGGGATGCCTCACCCTTCTGCAAGCCCAGCAGGCTCTGTGCATCATTAACATTGTACCAGAGTCAGCATTGACCTCACTCTTTTGCCAGTCAACCCACCTGCTTATTAGCTCCCCATGGTCTTGCTTATCACTTATCTGCACAATAAACCACGCAGGTCTAGCATGCCAGTTGCTTCTATTTTTACTTTTGCTAATGACAGCCTTTACAGACCAGCTCAGATAACATATTTGTATTGCCTGGTGATATTCTAAAGCAGAAAATGGTCCCTAACTATAAATCCATTTGGATCGAATCCACGGCCTCACCCAGGCCCCTCTATATACCATCCCCCATCTAGATGGAGCCACTGTGGCTGCCTGGAAGGTGAGATACGGGGTGGACAGGCTCCTTCCCCCATAGTTCTTCAGAGGGGAGAACTGCTGGTCTCCCTTCTGCCACTACACAAGACTCAGCTAAGTCAGGCCACTGTTTTGTCAATGAGAAAAGCAGCTTGCCTGAGAAAACATTGTGTATACTTAGGTTTAGGAGGATCACATGACAAATCATTTTGCAGTTTAGTTAAGAAGTGAACACTATTGTTAGCTCAGCTGTAACATCTATAACAGATATGAGTGAAATCACCAGTTTTTCAGTAAAATCAGCGATATAATTCTAGCTGCTCCACAGATCTGAGGCCCACCGAAGACTTCTGATGCTTCTAGGTCCAGTTATAGGATTCGATAACAGCAATATTGTGGGTTAGCTATTAGCTTGGTGGAAAGGTTCAGGCACAAATTAACATCTGGGAGATGGTGGGTGCAGAGAGGTCCATAGGTGAGACAAATTTAATATATTAAGGTCTCTTAAAGGACACCAAGATACAGCCATAAAATTCTGGCCTGGCCCAAAAAGTGTTTGACTGTTGCTCTGTATAGATAGTCCAAAAGGGTGTAGGTTGCTGTAGTCCTACAACTGATAATTTTTATCATAAGTGATAGCAATAGTTTTATTTTTTATGGTAACTCACAATTTTTCTGTTGTATGAACAAAGATATGAACCATTTCAATTATGCTATGATCACTGAGCATAGGAAAAGAAAGCGATATTACATCATGTAAGATATTTGTTTTAGGGATTCAGTTAAAACTTTTTAGTAATATAATAGTTTTGCAAAATTATGATATCCCCAGCTAATAAAATCATAAGGTATACACCAAAAAAAAAGAAGTTACTTTTGCCATTTCCTAGCATCTGGGTGGATTTGTGCTTTAGCATTATTTGAATGTAATTTTAAAAGTTAAATTGACTAGAATTTTTAGAGAAAAAACAAAAAAAACAGTTTAATTTTATGTATCTTTATTGGACAAATATGAAATGTTACTGGTCCCATTCTCTGTGCACTTTATGCAAACTTACATATTTATTATACAGTAAGTTCTGTCACCCAGGAACTGACTTAGAGGCTATTTGCATTCAAAACTAGTTGAGAATATTGAAAAAAAATGCATATACTAAGCAAGGGTCTGTTTGTTACTCCTGTTGGATAGGACTCCATTCCACAAATAGTGTTGAAGTTCAGTATGAATCAGTGGTGACACAAGATACTTTCTGCACAGTAGCATCACTGGGCATGAACCATGATGCAGTGCTACTGCACAGCAGCAATGAGCTACTGTGCAGTAGTAACAAGCTACTGTTCAGTCAGCATCACGCAGGAGCTGTGCAGAGATGCTACTGCACAGTGACGCTGGTTCCCGCACAGTCATTTAGTACTTGGGTATGGGGTATGTAAATACTAAATGACTGCGCTGTACCAACTGCGCAGGCAGCATCTCATGTAGACAGGCCACTGTGTCAGAATTTACTTTTAATAAAACTGGAACATGTATTGTACTTTCCCCTACTGTATGTACGTGTTCAGAAGTCACTGTTTTGACATTTAATTAATGATATTGTGTCCAACCTTTTTTGGAAGTAGGTGTAAGCACATAGTAAAGGTGAACAAGCCAGTGCAAGTCTGGGTTCACAATGAGTACTGTTTACTGTATGAGTAAGGCCTGGAATAGACAAATCAAGTGAATTATACTGGCAACTCATATTGGCAATCACAGCAACCTTATGTTTTACTTTGTATTTTTCTGTTTTGTATGTATAGTCCATTCAAATGGCTCTGATTAGTAAAGTATACCCAAAGTAAATACACTCTGTTGGAATTTCTGGCTCAGTTAAAGTTAGTCCAAGAATGTGGGACATCTCGAGAGAGATTCCAGAAACGTATTCAGGCTTCCTCAGTACAGGAAACTTAAAACAGCATACTTGGAGCTTGAGAAGAACATAAATGTGTGAAGCTGAATGAAAATTGTGGGAAAATGGCAGGCTTCTAATACCACGTACCATACCATGAGTACCATCTGCATCGCTTGCAGATGGCAGTGGTCCCAGACCTATACCAGAAAGCATGCACTTTTGTAAAAGCAGCTGAAAACCAAATTTTGGAGCCACCTTTTGCTCATTAAAAATCTCAACCTTACTCTTACTGAAGCCAATGGCAAAAATGCCTATACACTTTAATGCACTAAGACTCTGGGTTTAGGATTGTCTATTTTCATTCAGAAATTGGCTCGTTTTCATTGGAAAAATGGTCCATATTATAAAAAAAAAAATTGAAACTGATTTTTTTGGGTGGAGGGGGAAAGAGGAACATTTGCAAATTTATGAAGCATATTTTGATTTTTGTGAATACCTCTATATTTTATTCATAATTAAAATATAGATGTAGATTATATTTAATAACAGACTTAAAATGTATGGCTCTATAGTGCCAAATTATGATATAGGATCATAGGAAAGTAAGGCTGGAAGGGACCTCACAGGAAGGCAGAGTAGATTCACACCTTGTAGACTAAACAAAGTAGGTAGATATCTATATATTTATGTATCTATACTCACAAGCTTCCAAGGAACCACACAAGGGCATTTAGTTCAGCCCCCTGCTCAAGGCAGGATCATCCTTGACGCCTGTCTAGTCTGCTTTTGAAAATGTCCAGGGATGGAGATTTCACAACTTCTGTAGATAGCCTGTTCAAAAAATTAATCACCCTCATATCCAAATTCAAAGCAGAGGTATTGCATTTGTTGATTGAGAGTGGCTCCCTAGTTTCTGTTTCATAATTTCATAGTTGTTAGGGGCTTGAAGGGACCTTACAGATCGTCGGATCCAGCCGCCCTGCACTTAGGCAGGAAAGACTGCTGGGATCAGATGTTCCAGCAAGATGGGCATCAAGATGCTTTTTGAAGATCGCCAGGGTGGATGACTGTACCACTGTACAGTCCTGTGTTGGAGCTTATCCATTCTTCAGTGGCTTTTCAGTTGATGAAGGGTGTTTTCAGACCATAAGAAAGTGTGTGTGTGAGGGACTATGCTTCAAAATGCTATTGTCTTAGCAGAGTGGCTAATTTCAGCCTTTTAAAAAGATACTGTGATATGGGAAGAACAGAAAAGGTTCTAATACCTTTTGATACTACCATGCATTTTACACTGTGAGTAGATTTGTTTGCTATTCTCTCCTAAATTAAGTAATTATATACCTTTAATTGCTCAGTGGCTAGAAATGTCAAGAATGTCCCTCTATAACATACAATATAATTACAATGGAACCTACTACATGGCCTATTATTAAAATTGCCAACTCCTACCATTTATAAGACCCTTTTTTAGTTGCTTTTAACTCAGTCGAGTATTAGCTGCTGGAGTTGAAATTCACAGGCAGAGCCAGCCTTAGGGAAAATGGCGCCCTGGGCAAAATTGTATTTTAGTGCCCCTCTAGTGCCCTCCCAGGGCCTCCCCCCAGCACCTCCCCCAAGTCATGATGCTGTATGTGTGGGGTGTCTGTATGGGGTGTGGGGGGGGGTTCATGTGCATGGGGGTGGAAAAATGGGGAAGTTTATGGGAAGTGCGGTGTGCAGTATCCCCCTGGCTCCTGACCATGCTCCTGGGTGGTCACCCACGCCACCCACCCCTAAGGCCAGCTCTGTTCACAGGGCTGGCTGTTTGCCTTCAACTGATATTTTTTCCAGAAAATTTCCAGGTCCATTTGCCTTGAAAATAATATTCTTAGGAATATAGCTGGACCAGCAAAAGACCTGGCAAGGGTAAAATGGAGGCAAAGAAGTAATGAAGAACTACAAAGTATCATGGAATAGCCCCTCATCCCCAGTGTGGCACATGCACAATGATTAGTGTGGATTAGCCATGTGGTAAGAGTCACAGAATTGAGAAACTTCAACATTGTCCTATTGCTTGATGCTAATAGACAATGTCCTTAAAATAGGTCTCACCAACAGTTGACAAACAACAAAAGAAGAGACCTGAAGGTACATAATATAGATCCGGACTGGGAGGGGACAGTTCTTGATGAACAAGAATAGGTGTATCAAGGAGGTAAAAATGCTACAAGTGCTAATCAGCCATTGGAAGTAAGTATGCAACTTTAGTTTAACCCCCCTTTGTCCATGTGAGGATGCAAGTGCTCTACATATAGACTGAAAGCTGCTTGTTTAGTGAGTAGCAGTTTTATATTTCCTTGTATTGCTGCTATCCATATGTGGATCTGGACTGCAAAGAAAGAATAATGGATTCACTAATGGAATTTTCTGTAGGGCTCATTATTATAGTACCCAACTGCCTGAATAAATTCATGTATTTGTACAACACTCACCAGGTGAAGGGGTGATCTTAGCCTTGTTTTGAGAGAAGCATTTGATTAAGGCAGATTTAAAAAAACAGAATTGTTCTCATTTTAATTGTACTGATTTTGAGAGTTCAGCATAAGAAATCAGTATTAGCATGATATAAAATTGTATACATTCAAAGCACAGCTTTCACTGACTTCTATTGCAACTGTAAACATATTCAGCACTTCTGCAAAGGCTCAAGGACATCAAGTGTAGTGTGCAGAAAATGAGGACTATCCAATGCAGACATCCCTGAAAATTTCTAACATTGGCCCAGCGTTATATTGTAGCTTTGTAGTAGATAGGGGTAGGAACCAGTTCCCCAAAGCAGCACTCAAAGCTTTATCCATAAGACCACGCTCTTTCTTCTTGCAATATAGTGCAGTATCTTATTCATCACACACCTTCTACCTTCTGCAACAAATAGAGCAGGGGCTCAACACGTAACAAATCTCCCTTGGCACACAACTCTGGTTAATTTTCAGAGTACATTTGAGGTTGTGCAGTGAATGAGGCAGGGGTCTTCTGGGCAAAAAAAAAAGGTGGTATGCCAAAGGTTTCACTTTTCTGTACACCAACTGCTGTACTTGCTGATCTTTGATAATACTGTTTGGCAGCTTTCCATTTCTTGTGCAAAGCAGGGCTCTGACAAAAAAAACCCCTAGAGGCCTTTCTAGGAGACAGAACCACTCAGTTCATAGGAATTTTTTAATGGACCTCAGTGGTTGTGGGTCAGGCTCTAGAAGAGCTGTCAAAAGCATGTGCTTCCTTGCCTTTCACAGTGCAGGGAATATCCCAGATCAGCATGTACAATTAATAATGCTGGGGAATAATCTTTTTACACTGAATTGTAATAAGCATTGGGTTTAGTCTGCAAAACTATTGTGTAGAGATGTAAGAGGTCCTGACCTGGGCATGCTCTGGCACAATACATCACCAAACCAGATCTAAGGTAACCCAGGCCTCTGATGTGAACTAAAAACACATGTACAGCAGAAATTGTACAATGGCTTTATTTCCTGCTAGAGGAAGTTCTCTACGTCATTATAGTATCCTTTAATATTTGTTGTAAGTTTGCAAACAAGTCCTTTCAATAAAACTTTAGATGCCAATATAATATGTAAAACAAACTGTTGAAAGAGCAGTGGGACAACTACGTAGAGAGTGTGGCACATGCATCACCAAAAACGTGAATTACTTACTTTTTAAAAACTCACAGGGATCTTTGATTTCCACAAATTAGAAAGGACTATTCTGAGAGGGTGAAAAACTCTTTAAAAGCAGTTACTGAAACTGAACATTGCATGTTTGAGCAGACTGGAAATGAAAATACACATTGTATTTCAAAATGCAAAATACCTCAGGCTGTCCACATTATGGTTAAACAGATGGGAACGGATTGGGGGGAGGGAGAAATGGCTGCCCAAATGTTTCACTCACTTCTAGGGCTCAAACTGAACTTATTTTGGGATTCCTAGATAGTCAGATGGCTTGATTGCACCATTGATTTCCAAATAGGACCAGGACAAGACATGCCAAATCTTCTTATTTTATTGTCTACTCTAGCTGGATGGGAACTGCAGGAAAAAATGTAGAGAGAAAATCTGTTGATAGGAGCTCTTGGACATCTTATCAGGGGGTTCAGTAAAGACAGATACGTGGTACATTCTAGGTAAGCGTTCAAATAAGAAACCTTGAAAGCCTGCAAGCAAATATATGAGTCACCAAATCATCATTAGCATTATGCAGGATTTGCTTAGTTCAACTCACGCAGATTGAGACGCAACTTGCCTTGCTCAACCATATGCCCTGGTTTTAACCGCATTACAGTAATAATGGCATTCAAAGGAATTACATTGTTATACCAAGAAACAGGAAAACAGCAAATGTGATTAAATATCATCTTATTGCACGTGATGACAGCTCAGATTGCCAAACTGGGTGTGTCTTCAACCTCGAATGTACAGCTCGCTCTGTTCACAGGCCTGGAGTCCAGCTTTTTGAAACATGGCACTTAAGCAACAGTCTGGAGTCATCCCTATGAGTTGTGTGAGCAAGTGTGACGCCTCCAGGGTCATTAAGAAAGCAACTTTCCAAAGGTGTAGGATACCCATTTTTATACCTGATTGTTCTTTGATATCTGACCTGGTCAGTGGTCCTGCCAATGAGGTAAAAGCAAACACAGTGTATCAGGCTGGACAGGATCCATCTAGTAACACTCTGTTGTCTCACCTTCTCTTTTCAGATGGGACAGAGAACTGATCCTGACAGTGGATATTTGCCTACATAAGGTTGTCCTGCGGAAATCCAATTTGTATATTCCCCGTTCAAATTTTACACAGGGAAAACATAAAATCGGTCCCATTACAGCTAACATAAACATAAAGGG
>JAGPOW010001296.1:124206531-124234031 GCA_030014935.1 Caiman crocodilus
CTGGCACACACAATCTAGCTTTGAATATGGAAACAAGTAGGCCTAGTTGTCTTCTCACCTGCACCAATATCAGCCAAGCGTATGGTAATTCCTGTGGAGTTAATTGAATAACATTGGTACCAATCAAGTGTCTGTCAGAGAATAATCAGACACAATGTTATGTCATCTCTGAGCATGAGACTCTTGATTAATGTACAACGTTCCTTCATGTGATAGCATTTCATTTATACTTTAGAGAGATTTTATTTTTAAAGTCAGTCTGTGTCCTCCTTAAATGGTATTATGCAGTCATATCTTTACCTGCATTACATCCATATGTGGGTAGCTTTGCTTCAGTTGTATTAAAACTGCATGTTAAATTAAACAACTGAAAATAGTATTCCCTATACACACAAGAGGCTAACTACATTAAAAAGTATGAACATGTATTTGTGCTTACACACACAAGAGGGATTTTTGGTTCTTGATTCCAACAAATAGAAAGGTACATTGATAATGAAATATACAGTGTAATGCTGGGATTGAAATATAAATTTATGTCTTCAAAAGCAACTTGATATTTTAGGTGCCTAGTTTGATATATGCTATAGGGGCCTGATCTTCCAAAGCTAGGTACTTAAACGTTTTCAGGAATCAACCCACTGTAAGGTCCCTGAAGTTAAGAAGGATTATTACTAATTATTTTGAAAACCTGATCCTATTTGATTCCCTGACTAGGATGTTACTATAATAGACTTTGAAAGAATCTTAATGAATTTTAGATTGATAGGGGGGGTTGTTTTGTATATAAATAGACTTCTATTCTATAACCTCTGTCTTCCTCTTGAAACTAGCTTTCACTACATGAACAACACCAAAGATCCCCACAACTATATAAGCACAAAATTATTGGCTACTGGACTGTCATCAGCACAAAGTGGCCTAAATAATAAATGAACTTTTTATTAACTGTGGTATCATTAGCATAACAATGAGGGATTGTTTCAAAACAATCTGTATTGCTGCTACTCGAGAGCTCAAAGAAAGTGGTTCTCAGTTTCTTTATTTTTCCTTGAGGGGAACCACAGGGGTTGTATTAAATCTTTTAAAATATGTTGGCAGTTGAAAAAGTGCTGCTGTTGCTCTGGTGACATTTTATGCTTTTTAATTGCTGTTAATGAAGTTGGCTGATACGTTCGTAAATGTTTTTACTTGTTCTAGTAATTTTAAGATTTGAAGAGAAACAAAACTGTCTGTTGATATGTAAAAAATTAGTCCTGATCCATTATTTACATGAAATTTTCATTGAGAGCAATGGGGGATCTTCATGGGAAACTTCTTTTTAGGCAAGATGTTATGGGCTTTCGGAAGTACCAACAGCAAAACCTGCAATCTATAAAAGTGTAAAGTTAGAAAAAGTTCCTACTTCTCTTTAGCCTAGTTTTGTATTTCTCACTTAGACAAAACTTCCACGGCCTCAATAATTTTTTTTATCCAAATAAAGATAAAAGACGGGACCTTGAAAAGTTAGAGTGCTCTAACTTGTATCTGAGCCTGAAAGGCACAAAATGAACTTTCCCACCCAGGAGATCTTACAACGCCTTCAGCTGTCCTGTGACATATGAATTTTCACTTCTACCTAGGAGAAATTTTACAATCTTTGCATTCTCCTATGCCTGAAGAAGGGTGAGTGTGCCCAAGAGCTTGCAAATAAAGATTTTTTTTTGCAAGTATCCAGTTGGTCTAATAAAAGATAACGCCTCTACCATGAGTTCTGATTCCTTTTGCCTGTAGACCAATACAGGTACAACCTGTAACGCTGGACCCTGGAAATGCATTTATACACATGGAGTAGCAAGGAAGAAACACTTACATTGGTGGGTTAAGAACTAACAGTGGTTTTGCTCAGTAGTTTACAAACCAACAGTGTTGGTCTTTCACTAAAGAGAAGCTAAACTGTATAGATTTAGGATGCTCTAAAATATAGGGTGTTTTCATACCTCTTCCCTCCTCCCCCACAACTTCAGAATCAGGGGAACTTAGATCCACCATTTCCTCTCTTCTTAGATGGATCAAGGGTAGATGCTGAGGGTCTGGGCCACTACCACCACCATGATCCCCAGCTGATACGAAGAACTCCCGGGGAAGACGAGAGAATTCTGGAGCCTGCGTGTCCATAGACTTGTGCCAAGCCTAGGCACTTGAACCTGAGTAAAGTGAGTGTTTTGATTCCTGGCTGAAATTGTCTTAACTCAACGTAGATGCCTGTGCAAGGTGCAAGGCAATAAAAATCCAGCCTATAAACCACATATGACATTTAAATAGTTTAGTTATGTGAGGCACAGAAGTCATAACTTCCATAGTTATATAAAGTATTATTATTATTATTTAGATTTATATCCTGATCTACACAGAAAGGCTCAAGTAAACATTAAGCAAACTCAAGTAAGTCACAACCTCCATTTTAATTTGAAAAGGGGATACAATCTTTATTTTAAGACTAGAAATGAAGTTTGCAATCCTCTGCTCATGGAAGTTACTTGCAAATTCCCAATATTAGGTCCTCCAGGGTATAATTTTTAATTGCATTTTTGTCTCAATTCCATAGATGTCAAGGAATTAATGCAGCCGATGATTCAATATGTTCAGATCTTTATCTTCCCAAAGAATAATGGAATGGGTTAAAATGATGACTGGAGTTTCACAATTCAAGTGCTCGCAAGCAAATATGTTCAAAGGATTTGAACCAAAAAAGGATACGACAAGCTTTAAAGGGCACCACATTTTTATCCTGAATTCATTTTATTTTTTCTCTCATCTATATATAGCTATAAGACCAATTCAAATCCACTCTTAAATATGAACAATATCACACCAGAATCCTAACAGGGGAATTAGTTGTCTTAATTTTCTGATTTCATTATGTGTAAACCTTAAATACATTTTTTCAAAGTGGAAGAACTTCAAGAAAAAACAACAACATACCATGGAGTAATATAGAATTAAAAAAAACATAGGCATGGACAAGACCTCAGAAGATCATCAAGTCCGATTCCCAACTAGATCATCCCAGCTAAGACTTTGTCTAGCCAGGTCTTTAAAAATTCCAAGGATGGAGATTTCACTAGCTCTCTGGGTAACATGTTCCAGTGTTTTATTACTTTCCTACTGAGAAAGTTTTCCTGATATCTAACTTAAACTTAGCTTGCTAGAACTTGAGACCATTGTTCCTTGTTTTGTCATCTGCCACCACTGAGAATGGTTTAGCTCCATCCTTTTTGGAACCATCCTGCAGAGAGCTGAAGGTAGTTATGATATCCTCCCTCAGTCTTCTCTTCTCCAAAGTAAATAAGCTGAGTTTCCTCCGTTGCTCCTCATAAGTCATGTTCCCCAGCCATTTAATAATGTTCACTGCCCTCCACTGGATTCTGCCCAATTTGTCCATGTACTTTCTGTAGTGGGGCCCGAAAACAGGACACAGTACTTCACCGGTGCCAAATAGAAGGTAATAATCATTTTGGTTGATCCACTGACAATACTCCTACTAATGCAGACTGGTATGCCATTAACCTTCTTTGCAACAAAGGCATACTGTTGGCTCATATTCAGCTTATTCTCAACTGTGATACCCAGATCATGTTTTCAGAACTACTGCTTAGCCAGTTGGTCCCAAGCCTGTAGCAGTGCACAGGATTTTTCAATCCTAAGTGCAGGACTTTGCACTTGTCCTTATTGACCCTCATGAGAGTTTTTTGGGCCCAATACTCTGGTAAGCCGCCCAGTTTTCTGTCCATCTTACAGTCCTTTCTTCCAACCCATACTTTCTTAGCTTGTTTGCAAGAATGCTGTGGGAGACCATATCAAAAGCCTTGCTAAAGTCAAGGTATATCACATCCACTGTTCTCCCCGCATCAACAGAGCCAGTCATCTAATCATAGAAGGCAATCAGGATGGTCAGGCCTGACTTGCCCTTGGTGAATCCATGTTGATTGATCCTGATCACTTTCTTCTCCTCCAAGTGCTTAGAAATGGATTCCTTGAGGACCTGCTCCATGATTTTTCTGGGGACTGAGTTGAAGCTGACTGGTTTGCAGTTCTCCAGAGTCACCTTCTTCCCTTTCTTAAACATGAGCAGTATATATATGCCCTTTCCCAATCATCTGGGACTGCTCCAGATTACCACAAGTTTTCAAAGGTAATGGCCAGTGGCTCTGCCATCCCATTGACCAACTCCCTCAGCAGTTTTGGGTGCATCATTTCCTACCCATGAAGTTATATGCACCTAGATTTTCTAAATAATCCCTAGCCTGCTTATTCACCACTGTTTGCTGCTCACCTCCTCCCCAAACTGTGCTGCCAGGTACAGTAGACTGGGAGATCAAGGTAAGAAAAGGCACTGAATACTTCAGCCTTTTTGATATCACCTATCATTAGGGGTGCTTTCCCCATTCAGTAATGGACCCACACTTTCCCTGGTCTTCCTTTTGTTGCTGACATGCTTGTGGAGACCTTTCTTGTTACCCTTCACATCCCTTGCTAGCTGCAAATCCAATTGCACTTTAGTCTTCCTGATTTCATCCCTGTTTGAGCAATACTCTTAACCTCCTCCCTAGTCGTTTGTCCAAGTGTCCACTTCCTGTAATCTTCCTTGTTGTGTTTTAGCTCACTGAAGAGTTCTCTGCTAAGCCAAGCTGGTCTTCTGCCAATACTCTAGTCTTCCTGACTATCAAGATGGTTCATTTGTGTGCCCTTAGTAAAGTTTCCTTAAAGTACAACAAACTCTCCTGGACTCCTCTCCCCCCTCAGACTGGCTTCTCAGTCGGGATCCTGCCCATCCCCTGAGTGAGTTAAATTCTGCTTTTCTGAAGTCCAGAGTCCTTACTCTGCTGCTCTCCTCCCCTCAGGATCCTGAACTCAGTCATCTCATGGTTGCTGCTGCCCAAGTTGCCATCCACTTCTATGTTCCCAACTAATTATTCCCTATTTGTGAGCAGTAGGTCAAGAAGAGCATGGCCTCTAGTTGGCCTCTCTAACACTTATATGAGGAAGTTGTCCCCAATACTCTCCAAAAACATTCTGGACTGCCTGCACACAGTTGTATTGCTCCCAGAAGATGTCAGGGTGATTGAAGTCCCCCATGAAAATCAGGGCCTGTGAGCTGATAATTTCTGCTAGCTATTTGAAGAAAGCCTCATCAACCTCATCTATCTGGTATGGTGGTCCAAAGCAAACACCTACTATGCCATTTGGTTGCTTGACCCTCTAACCTTAACCCAGAGACTTTCAATAGGCCTTTCTCCAGTTACAATCTTTTACATAAAGAATAACAACTCTTCCCCCCTGCCTGAACTGCTTATACTCATCCATGATCATACTCCAGTCATGTGAGCTATCCCAACAAGTCTCTGTTATTCCAATCAAATCACAGTTCTGTGACTGCACAAGGGCATCCAGTTCTTCCTGCTTCTTTCCCTGGTTCCATGCTTTCTTGTACAGACACATGAGGTAACTAGCTGATCGCCCTACTATCTCAGGAAGAATCAGAAGGTCTCCCTGTTATGCCCTCCTGCTGGTGCTTCCTCCAAGTCATCTGCTTCCCCCCTTACCTCAGGGCTTTGGTCTTCATCCCCTGGTGAACCTAGTTTAATACCCTCCTCATTAAGTTAGGAAGCCTGTCTATGAAGATGCTCTTCCCTCTCTTTGTTAGATAAACCCATCTCTTCCTAGTAATGCTTCTTGGAATGATAACCCACGGTCAAAAAAAGTCATATCCCTGATGATTACACCATTTATCTGAAGGATGTGTCTGTTCCTGCCTGGGCCCTTCCCTCAGTCCTCCATAGCAGTATCATTGGTACCCACAGGGATGAGCACCATGGGACAGTAGTGAGAGGTCTGGCTGAGTTTCAGTAATCCTTCTGTGACATCTTGGATCTGGACTGTGGCCAAACAGCAGACTTCTAAAGATAACAGATCAGGCTGGCAGATGGATGCTTCTGTCACTCACAGAAAGAAGTCACCAACCCATTACTTCCTCTTTGTGGCAATAGTCTTCATCCACCTACCTTTGTGGGGGTTGGCATAGCCTCTCCCACTGATGAAACATGTTTCTCCTCTTTATTAGGGCTCCATACCTATTTTCCAGCCAAACTGCTTCAGGTGAGGATTTTTCCTCTGTTTGCTGCTAGAGGTCACAGGCTTCCAGCTTCCACTTTCCTAGGAGTTCATGTCCTCTTCCTTCTCCAGCACCTTCTCTCTGGCAGTCCTTCTACCACAGTCCTAGAGGCTTCCTTCAACATGAAATTGAACTCCTCATGGCTGAAGATTTTTTTGAGTCCCACCACTTCCTTTAGTGCTCTTATCTGTCCCCTGAGGGACACCACCAGGAGGCACCCCGCACATCATGGGCTATCATGGAAAGGAACCTGAAAGCCACAGCCCCCACAGCACCAAACTAGTACCTGAGTGGAAGCCTCAACAGTGAGAAGTCCTGCCTAGACAGACACATCACAGGTGTAAGCAGGGGCAGTGGTTCTGGCATTGCAGTGTCCTCCAGCTGAGGTCTCTTAAATCCATTGCCTACCTTTTCCTGTCCCTCTCTCCAGCAGACCTACCCTAGCAGACTCCCCTGCAAGCTGGCCCATTTTCTGCTCCTTAGTCCCAAAACATTACCTTTCTTCTACTGACCTGCTTCCTTTCACCAAGGTTACAATGAAGGAAGGTGAAAAAGAGAGTTTCTGGGCAAACTCTGTAGCAAACTCCCCACTCACTCTGGTCTCTAGTTAAACAAGGGACTTAAGTATTCATCTAACTCCCAAATTTTAGCTACTTATGTTGAACATCTAGGTTAGTTACACTTAATTAAAGAACTTACCTTAAAGGCTCCCTGTCAAAGTGGAGGCAGGAAACTAACCTGCAGACTGACTTGCAAACTGCTTGCAAACTTCCCTGTTTGCTGTTCCTGTGCACTTGCACATATCATACTATAGGCAGCCAATAATTTAATATTTTCATGTAAATCTAAGGCAGAAAACACAGAAGTTAATGAATGCTGAAAGGCTCTATTATCACCTTGAAAAAAGAATGGTATAAAGTTGCACCTTCTTTTAACAGAAGAGTATGCATAGTAGAATGTGAAATTTTCCAAAAAATTATTTTGTACTGTATGTGGGGCAGTTATCCTATTATATACAGCAAGGTATGAAATTCCCTTCACATTCAAAAAACTCTTATTAACATCTGGAAATCAGACTAAGGAAAAAATGTGTACTATTTCCATTTTATGCAAAAAGCTCACCCCTTCACATTTCATATAACACCGGAGAAGGACAAACTATAAAATACATATTAATTGTTTGCTTCAGGGACTTGCAAACACTTGTTAAAAGCAAGGAACTGAATATGCGTACTTTATTGAAAAACAGCCAAAAAAATTGCATGAGCTGGACATTTTGACATGCAAAACTCAGATCATATTCAGCAAAAATCTGTCAATATAACAAATAGCTGCATTCAATTATGAAGTGCAAAGATGAAATTAGTTGGAACTCAGTCCATTTTAACATAATTGCAACATTGCAAGCCTGAGGAGGCACCAAGACTATCTCTTCGTTTTGAGAGCCAGAGACTACCACTATTACTTGTATTGAATTGCACCTTGCAATTGGTGCGACTCCTCTGGGAGATAGAACTGACTGTGTGACTGACTGGTCATATCTAATCCGAAAAAAAATAAATCTAAGCTATATTAACTAAACCTAAAATTTACAATAAATTCACCAGTATTTTATCCTGGCTTAACTGGTGCTAGAGTTCCTTGTGGGTGGGAACTTCACCAAAAAATGTTTTATGTACCAGCCCTGAAGGTAGTAAAGCAGTGCTAGCCAAAACTATGGTTGCGGTTGTGACCCATGTACTTATTTACTTATACGACCCAGGCTACCATACTAATTAAGCACTTCATAGTTTCTTAATGTGTATATACACCCTGCCCTGTGAAGTAGTACTAGTTGAAACACTATTATTCTTACTTCAGAGAAGTGCCATCAGAGTTGGAAGGAAACTAAATGACTTCTCAAGGTGAAATAAGGTCTATGCAGGTCTACTGCGGCTCAAGCTAACTCTAAGACCATTCTTTCATCTCATCTCCAACACACTGGAAAGTTGGGTTGTTCAAAGGAGACCTTCTGTTTAAACCAAGAATTCCATCATCTCTGTTCTCATTAATTAGGGACAGCCACGTTTGTTTTGTAAAAGGGTGAGATCTGTTTTGAAAAACCAGCTCTGTCCACATTGGGCTTTGGATGATGTTTCCTACACTTTGGCAGTATGGGGATTTCAACTCATTATCCAGGAAAATAGATTTCTAGCTTAAAGATCTTCATCTCTTCATGTGGCCACCCATGCATGGTAAAACAAGAGTTACCTTTACTTCAGTGAAGCTATGCCAATATACACCTATTATTGTGGCTTCAGGATTCAGCCTGTTGTGTCAAGTGCCTATCACACTACCCACAATACAGGATAAACATTTCCCCTTGCAAAGTTTTTTTTTTCACTAATACTTTCATTGATATACTATAATTTCCATGGTAAAATCTGTGAATCATATAAAGTAGTGCTGCAAACTACCAATTAAATCTTCTAATCTCCTGCTCATTAAGTGCATGATTTATCTTTTTGGAAATGTTATAGAATATTTGCAAAGCAGAAATAGGCAGTTAGAGACATAAAAGAGGCAATCAATATACCTAACACAGGCCCACATGTTTTTTCTGGACTCTTTTGGGACATGGTATATAAGGGAAAAAGCAGTAAATGAGATAGAAAATCCCAGTGGAGCTCCTTCTCCACCTTCCCTGGAGGAAAGGAATATTAGGACCACATGGCTAGATCCTTTGGTCTGCTTTCTGTGCAAGTAGCCCTGCCCATAAGAGAGAGGAAGTTAAAGGTAATTTAAAGTCCGTACTCCAGTCAAATAACTGGATATGAGATCACTGGGCTACTGCCAGGGAGCAGCTTAGAATCAACTAGAAGTTGCTTCAATTTGTGCTAGCTTCACAGAGCCCCAAATAAATGTTCCAGAAGCTTGACATGATATTGCTAGAGGCAGTGTCATGCTTACTTTCCTCCTGCCATAGCAGTCAGTGGATAGAATGACATATGGGGATTTCTCCTGTACACCTTATTATGGAAAAACTAGGACCCAGATGGTGTCTCCTCAATCCCTGTTTTGTGTCCTTGAGTAAAGATGGTGCAGAGAGGCACCCCACAGATTCCAGCCAAATGAAGAGCCGTTAAAGTTGTAACCTACAGTCACTCGGGACTTTTTCTTATACTGACTGGACTTTCTGTGCCCTCTGCTTACTGCTATTTCATTCAATCCTCTTTCTTCCCAAATCTTTTCATCTCATCTTCACTCCACACTCACTCCTGTTATTCCCTCCTCCCCCATCCATTCCTACCGGCTCCCTTCTCTACCCATTTCCATTTAGCTTATTTAATGACAAGCAAACCCTTTTCCCCAAAAATTCAGAGTCGGGGGGAACTAATGTAATATTTACCTCCATCACAGGATTTTTTTTTTATGCTTACCCCTTCTGTATACATATCTTATCTATTTGGTCGCAAGATCTTCAAGGAAGCTATCACACGTTTGTACAGATCCCAGCAAAACAGTCATTCTTGGCTGGCCCTTATACACTCCACTTTTAGGCAGGTAATTAGCACTTATGTGGCTAGAGTGGTGGCATTTTAGGATGTTTTGTGACTCCATGAAAGTCAGAAAAATGAAGGCAAGTCCTCCCTATAAAGTCCTCCCTATATAAGTCCTCCTTATATTTAGCCCTATAAATTAGTGGTTGGGGAACATGCTCAGGTAATAGGACCAAAGTTTTCAGTTCCCCAAAACTCAGAGGGTGCTTGACCCTGTACCTCCTATGTCCTAACAGCATGCTGTAACCAGGCCATGGGCTAGACAGGGCCAAAAGCAACCTTTACCCTTCCTGCTGAAACTGGCCCAGTGGGAGCCAGAAGGGGAAGATACATGGCTGGAAGCTCAGTGAGGTGGACACTGCCCTGAAAGGAAATGTGCCTTGGGTTCTGCCTCTTGGTGCTGTTTCTGCATTATATGTTTTAGTTAAGATAACAATGAAAAAAGGCAGTGGGGCAGGGTTTCTATTCTGCTGGGGAAACAAGGGGCAGAACCAGGAGGTCAGGAAGGTGCCTGGAATAGATCCCTTGAACGCTACTTATCCAACTAACTCTAATCAAACAAATGCTGTTTAGCTATCCTAATGAGGAATTTAATTTTGGCCTACCAGAATAAGTATCATTATTACTATCAATAATAATAATATCAGTAATCATAACAATAGCCACTAAACTGGCAGTTCCAAGGCTTGCCCTGCACGTGTGCAAAATTCAAGCAGTGGATTCATAGCTGCCTTGCTGCAGGGAAGGAGTGCAAAATTATCCTAATTAGGCCTAGGATCTAGTCCGGGTGTTACAAAGACAGACCAAAGCCCATCTGGGTTGGTAGAGGACTGCAGGCTTTGAGTGCACTGCATATGAAGTGACAATCAGTTACTAATTTAATTAGTATGGAAGATAAGCTGAGAAGATGCATATATTCTGCAGAAGCAGCTGGAAGCAGAATTTTAGGGAAAGACTAATAAAGGAATTGCAAGTCTTCCAGACATTTGGATGATTGAAGCAATAATAAAGTAAATGGAGTCAGTTATAAAAAATACAAATAGCCTTTGACTAGGTAAGTGGCCTTTCCCATTTATTCCTCTTATGTTCTTTATTATGAACTTGATGACTCAGTTACACTTCGCACGTGGTTTGGATTGTGAGCAGCACAAGCTAAGTTTGGCAAAATAATTTGAGCTGAGGCTTGAATTCTTCTAAATTTCTTGCAATTTGTAAGCTCACAAATTTCTGTACATCTCCTGGAAACTGCACATGCAGAAAACATCAATCAAAAGCGTATTTTCCTTCCCTAGATTCTTTTTATTTCAGCAGAGTTTGTCAAAACCTCAAAGAATTCTCATGCAAATATGAAGAAGGGAAAAATTATTAAAATAACATAGAGTCACCAAATGAAACGCTAATAGCTGACATGCAAGGAGACCCTGTACCTCAATTAAGTGGAGGATTTTAAAGCAATTACATTGCTATTAAAGAAACACTGCATAGGCTTTTAAGAAAAATAAGTTTTAGAGGTGAACCACATCAGGATTTTGACAGCAAGCATTTTTACTGTCTATAGTAGATAGATGTCAATAATTTGATGCAATGATCATTTAAAATTCACAGATGCAATCACTATATGGTGTCAAAAACATAACAAGCAACTGTACAAAAAGACGAGTGATCCTTTGATACCCAAAGTGCATTCAAGGGGCCTGATGTTCAGGGGGAAGGTGCCTAATTTAGACAACAGACAGAAACAACTCCAAATGCAAACTTCTTGCTATCATTGACCACATAACCATACATTCAAATATACATTGTAGTAATATGCCTTTCCAAAAACAAACAAACAAAAAACATTTAGTCTTCAGTCTTACGAATCTGTAAGCACAACATTAAATGCAAAATTAAAAAACTCCCCATGTTCATGTGACTGCAATTACCGGGACACTAGCCTCCGTACAGAAGTTCACCTTGAGCGACCAAGTATGGTGGTAATATGAATAGATATCAATAATTGTGGACAGCTATCAAGAAGCCTGCTCCCTATTTATTGCTCAGCTATTGAGCTGAATGTTGCACACTAACATCTGCGGTAGGGACGTTTATCATCTGTCTTACCGTTGAACCTTAAGAACACCCTGGCTTGAGGCAGTGCCGATCCTTTCACGCTGCTAGAGAAAATAAACATCCCAAGCACCACGTGGAGGGCTAGAAATGCCATTTCTTCCGATTTGCAAGTTAATATCCACGAAATGAAACCTACAAGAAAAAAAGAGCCCGTTACTGACTTTACCTCGTATAAACCGCTGGAGACAAAAAGAACCGTTCAAAGCAGCAGGTGTCCCAGAGCTCTGCCAGACCAAAGCTGTAATGCACGACAGAGTGAAGGAGGCACTGCTCCTCTGCTTTTGCTTTATACATCTGAAAACATTTTGTTTGGCTATGTTCTTTGCTGGCACTATAATCCTGTTAGGTGGAACCAATATACAGTTTTTGGCTGAGTCAAACTACAGGATTTAGATCTTTTTATTTTTCTTTTAAAGGGCAATTCCACCTGCTGGAAAAATAGTTATGCTAAATGTCAAGGCAGAGCAAAGCAACGATGGGAGATAGTGTTCCACGAACAAAAACTGGCTGATATTTTTAGATCTCTCTCCCTACTGTACTTCATAGTTAGGATACTAATTTCTAAACTTAAGGCAGGTTCCTAATAGCCCTCAACTCCCATTTTATTCTAACTATATCGAGTGTAAAATAAATGACAAAAAATAGGTTGAAATACTGGCAATAATGGCCAGTGTACTGCAAAACACGGGCAGAATACCATCATTTTACTTTTTATACTGAGCATCCCGCATTTTCTGCTTAGGATAGGAACTTTAGCTGGCTTCCCAAATTTTCATATTATAATAATACTTAATACATAAACACCCTGGTCACTTCATTATACCATTAATTTTAGACAGTGCAGGTGAATTAAATTTGTACATGCCAATACTCCCCTTTATGGTTAGCCTATCCCTAAGAAGGAGTATTAAGAACACACAAAAAAAGCACATATGTATGTGCCAAACTGGGTCTGACTACAAGTTGACCCAGCCCAGCGTCCTGTATCTCACACTGGCAATGGCAGTCTTTCACACCACAGAGTACAGGTCTTAAATTAGGGTCAGCATCCTAATCACCAGGCATGGTGCAAGGATTGGGGGGAGAATAAGATGCTGGAAGTACTACAACCTGTCTTATTTTCTAATGGCAGTGTAACTCGTTTAAGATTCAATCTGTTGGAGTCAACAGCTTTTCCCTTAGCTTCAATGCATTTTGGATCAAGCCCATAAAACAAAATGTCATTCAGAGCTAAATTGCCATTTAGCACCTTGATAAGGTTTCCTATTTGAATATCTCAAACTGCTTTCCATAGGCTAATATAGCTGCACAAAAGCAGGTAAGTGTAAGTAGCCAAGTCTGAAGCTTCAGAAATGGAGGCTAAGAGGTGTGAAGGGCCATCCCAAGATGTTGCCAGCAGCCTGAACATCTATTTTCACCAGTTTAACTCCTTCAATATGATTGGGTTTATATTGGTTTAAAAACTGGTGTAATGTAGCAGGAAATCAGTTTCCTAGTCAGCAACCTTGCTAGAAATAAATCCTACATATTCTAATTCTCAGCTTTTATCCTTGTTTCTCCATTCTGGATATGCTTTGTTATAAAAGTGTAATATCTAGGTGGCTCAGTGGTTCTGGAAAGTAAAATGTATTTAATTCAGTCAGAGTTAAGGGCACTCAGCACTTTTCAGTATATGATCCTTAGTGTAGGGAAATTCACTCAGAATGGTAACATTAGGCTTTTGCTTAACCTGAGTACTGATACTATCTAGACTTGGCCTGCACACTGTGCTCCACAAGGGCCACTGTCAAAAGCCCTGAGATATTGAGGTATTTCAGAATCTGTGTTTATTCAGTTCCTGGCTTCCATCTGACCTTTGCATCTCTGAATCCTAAGACTAACACTTGTCCTAAAAAACCCTGGCTCTGACCACCAAATCATGTCATATAAAGCAGTGAGCAGCTGTCAGCTATTGATGACTAGGTCAGGACCAATTTGGGCAGGATTCACACTATTGACTTAGAGGTAGAAAGTGCAGTGTCCTATTACTAAGCCTCTCAGTCATCCAATGTCCACTTATTATAAATCATTTTGAAAAGAGCTACAATCTGCATTAGAATTATGCACTAAATCAAGGGCTGGAAGGAGGGAAAGACAGCTTCAGCGATAGTCAGACTGTGTTGGAAATCTAAGCCTTTTCCATCCGATTGGTAGTGTAGAGAAATACAGGGAGATCAGGTAACACAGTGTTTCTTCACTAACTGGCAATGATCACTAGTGCCAGGAAGTCCCAAATACAGATCTGAATTGCAAAAGGTAACTACTCATCCGGGAACAGTTCCAGGTTGTTTTTAAGAGTTTGATAGCTAATAACATATTTGTTGTAAAGCCTTTGCCAATAATTTGAAGCAAGCTAAGTCCAATATTAACACCACTGTGCAAATTTTAAATTTCAAACCCTCTCACTAGCTCATGAAGTATCCTTTCACTTAACCTTCTTCAAAGAGTGAAATGCCATTAAATCCCAATAAGATTGCTTTCTCAGGCTAAAACAAATGGCCAATCACACAGAACATGTGATTTTAACAGATGCAATGGGATTACAGCAGTAGCATTATGCCTTCTTTGCAATACAGATAGAAGGTGAAGGAAGGGAAACTGTTGGATTGTGCCTGTTCTACTAAATAAAACTGGAAAAATATAGTGAAACAAGTTTTGGTTAACACTTTCCCCCTCAGCCTCTTGCTTCTCCTGGAGATCCTAATTAAATCAATTTTCTGAGTGTAATCTGAGTGAAACACTTCACTGCTTCAATTGCAGCTTTTCACTCTTGCAACACAGTGACAGGCAATAGATGATCCTAAATATAAGCAGCATGTTCCCTGCCCTGTTGTTAGATACACAAATAATATGTGCACAGAATTGCCATAAAGGTATCTAAGGGCTTTCTCTGACATTTGAGTTACAGAATGGAAACAGTTTGGATGTAAAAAACTTACATATCTTGCAGTGCACTGGCAATTAAACCCAAACTTGTTTCGGTTTAGGATCTTAGTTTGGACTTCTATCCCAGTTCAGTATTCATCTCCAGAAAGTCACTAACATCCATGTGTCCTGTACACATGATCTGTACTGGCAACTAACAGCACTATAATCTTAAAAGTACATTGGTCAGGCACCGGCACCATAAATGCAATGACTAAGTTTCATTTCTCACTGTTCTTCCTATTCTGTCAATATGGAAAAAAAAGTAAAATAAAGCAAAGAAAACTGTAAAGCTAAGAGTTAAAGTTGCATTCACATGGACTTTCCCTTTAAACATGCTACACTGTTAGAAAAAAAACATGTTCTGGCGTCACTGTAAAGTGCTGTACAGGTGTCATATGTTAAAGGCTGAATTCCCACAGTATTCTCTGCAATTAAAATTATTCACTGGAAGAAAACAAAGAAGAAAAATTTAAAAAATTATGCTAATGTGAGAAAACCCCATATATTAATTATCTCCAAGAATCAATCACATTTCACATCTATTACAGTGCTAAAAGCAAACTTCAGTTATGCTTACCCAGCTACTGATAGCTATCTCTTTTCTATCAGTTTATGGACTCCACTCCTTTTACCAGAGCACTTTAATTCCAAACCTGGTTCATTTTGGGGGGGCAGGAAAAGACTCTTTCCTCCTGCTGGTTGCAAATGTACTCCCAGTTTCTTTGTACAATAATCCTTATTGCTTAGTCCTAAGGCACCAGGAACTCTTCTCCCTATTCCTCAATTAAGCACCTAAGAGTGAATGGAAAGTAGCTGAGCTCTGACGGGGAAAGCTTTGGTTTCCAATTACAGCCACCACTCATTCTGGTCCTCCTGCCCTCCCAGCAACCGCCTTCGAGAGGCAGCTGAACTCCAGGCTTGAATACATCATTAGGCTGAGCAAATAGGGGCTGTATCTCATAAATAATGTATGCGCCACACCCATAAGGAAGAGAGTGAGAATGAAAAGCAGAAGGGAGGATACGGGGAGAGCGAGAAGTAAAGGCAGGCACAGGAGCAGGAGTAAAAAAGGCGGAAAGATGAAGGGTGAAATCAGGCGACGGATGCCAGGACTGGGTTGCTCCACGCAGAGATGCCAGCTCTTCAGCTGTTTGCTTAGCAGCCTGGAAGAGAAGGCAGTGTCTTGAAGGGTGGGTTGAGAGGATCTTGTGCAGCACTTGGAAAGCAGACAGGCCCAGTTTGGCCATAAATATCCGACTGCACTGCACTTTTAAATGGAAAAACTGATTAAATCCTTTTAAGGGAAAGAGTTTTTTCCCCTCTGAAGTACAATTCCATGGCTGATCTCTGTGACGCGTCTCATACACTCACAGTAAGTGCAGCCAAGCTGAGTTTCCACAGCATGCCAATGATCTGAGCTACCTTTGAATTAGAAAACAATCCTGCTGGATTTATGAGTGCTATGACTCCTTATTACCATTTCCTTTGCACTGTGAAGTATGTATTCTCTGTAACCCTGTACGGTCAGATGTCTTGCTCTCTTTCCATTGATAAATAAATAAATGCTCCGGTTTGAACATACCTGTCTCAAAGGAGCTTGGTCCACAGTCTTATAGGCAAAGGCATTTGGAAGTTCAGATCCCACAAACAGACATGTTTCTCAACTAAAGGAATATCATAATGCCAAAGATTAAACTCGGAGCAACAGTGCTCTAGTTAGGAGTTGTAAGACACGCTTTGATGTCCATGGTAAAAATGCTGCTCTCTCAAGAGCCAGATGTTTAAACTCTAGGCAGCTGGCAGACAGCACTAAGATTAACAGGCACTGGAAGACATATAGGAATTATTTTTGCCCAGTAGATGTCACTATACAGAGGGGAAAGTAAAAATGAAGTAGAAGAAAGAATTAACCTTAAAACCGAGTTCTGATACGAGCGTTGTTTTGGGTTATTTTTATTTAATTTTTCCTCTTTAAATCCTTAAAAATCACATGAAAAATGGAAATTATAAGAAGGACTGATAACATCTCTGGTTAGAACTATTACAAGTTGTGCAGATAACAGAATTATTACAGGTTGTGCAGATAACCCCCAGAATTAAAGAAAAGGTGAACATATCAAAAGCAACTACATGATGCAGGGATCTCAGTCTCATTTCTGGTGGGAAACTCCCACTTGCTAAGTCACTTAGGTACTTTTGCAAATTTAAAATAAAGCACTCAAGAAGCATAGATTAAGAGAAAATAACAGTTTTAAATCAGCATGGTTACAGGTGGTAACCTGTGGAGCGATGCCAATGTATAGAACAGGACCTATATAGACAAGCTGTGTGAGGAGTTCGCCTAAATTCTCTTAAAAAATTTCTTGTCAATTCTCTTATAAATGTACTGTTACTGGTTCACCCCACAACATACCGGCACTTCCCGAGCCAGCCTTCTCAGGTGCTCTAGTACCCCACATCTGTTTGGTGCATATTACAGAAGACACCTTTACTGTGCTTCATGTGAATGATCCCACAGCCACAGTGTGGGGTCATGGGCGCTACTGAAAAGCGCTGATAATGAATGCCTTTGCTTCTAATGTACCCCACCTAAAGTTTGGGGTCATGGGCTTTGACCCTATTATGCAGCGTAGTCACCAATGCAACCTTACAATAACAAAGAAGCAGCAGAACAGTACTATAAACTTAATACAGCTTCCTGGCTGAAGAATTTGACTTCATGAAACTCTCTTGGTACATATGTGGCTCACCTGGATAAGTACTCACATGACTGAGAGCTGCACAAATCCAGCCCCAAATAAATTGAATGATATATATACATGTATATGTATTTTATATATATACATACACTATGTATATATAATATAGCTGTGAGTGTGTGTGTGTGTATACACACTATTTCAGCACCTCCAACTTTACAAGTGCTCCATCCCTACTCTAATAAAACTAATGTTATCTTCAAATGTAAAATAGCCATACAAATCACAAGTAGATCCAGAGAACTCTGCCCGCAGACCATCAGCTGAACAAAAGCCCCTGGGAGTTTTGCTAGTGATCTTAGTAGCAACAAAACTGGGCTAGACTTAGCAAACCTGATCTGCTATGATTCCACTCTGGAGTGAGATGTCCTGATACCATCTGCCAATTTGGACTGTCCACAGTAAAGCTGATCAAAGGCTTTGTGTGCTCAGAAGCCTGGCTGCCGTCCCAATTTTATATGTTAGCATAGTAGTGCTTGGACTAATTCAGACATTGATAAATGGATATATACTCATGTACGACAAAGAAGAGAGTAACCAAGGAACATTTTGAAATATAAGTTTGTCAGCATTCACTGAAATCACTCACGCTCCTCTGTATTTTCATGCGTATGAACACTGAGGAGCCATTGGGTTACCTGCATTCATCTTTCACGTATGTCAGCTAAATCTGAGATCCAAAGGTAAAATCGAACACTCAGGAAAACTATGTGGATTTCGGATACTCTCTTGAGAATCATGTTTTCATAAAAAAAACAAATGAACTACAAGAAACTATACACACAGAGTTTTAATCTGAGAGATATAATAATGCACATATTATTATTATGAAAGGAAAACTAAGCATATTTCAGAACTTGAAAACCAAATCCAGACACGAATAAACATGTGATATTTCCTTGCTTGCTTTATTTATCATATGTATCTTTGTGGGAAAGAGATAATTAATTTTATATCATATTTTGAAACTTCACAAATCTGGACTAAATGAAATAGTTAAAGATTTAGTCTAAATGTTTTGCAATTGCATGCTTTAGCTTCAAGCAATGACAGTGGAATGGGAATTGCTTCTCCAAACACTAAGGTGTGGTTGTGGTATTTACTGGCATGAATCATTCATATGAGTGAAATGAAAAGTATGTAAGACTTGCTTTCCTCGCTGTGGCTGTAAAAGACAACAGAGATTGAGATTAAAATGAACTAACAGAGGACCAGTTTTGCAAATCATTAGTAATTATTTATGTAGTGCACAAAGTATATTAAGTCCTTTATAGCCCAGTTCAGATCTCCCATACACCAGATTTATAGTGGTGTAAGGTCAGTGAATTCAATCGAGTTATACCTGGTAGATTCATGTATATTAGAACAGAATCGTGCCTGTGTACCTACCTCTAATTTTTCACATCGTAAAAGCTCCTTAATCCTGCAAAATGATTTGCATCTTCATACTCTCATAGTCGCATCAAATATCCTTAGGAGATGTGACATTGTTTTGTGCTTTGGATGCATATTTCCACTCACTGATCAGCTCCCTGTATCAAGACCGAACTTCAGACACAAGTATAATAAATAAAAACAGCCAGAGGGGTGGAGACAAGTGGACTGAGAGGGCAAGGCCTAAGACTAGCATATGCTAAGACTTTCTCTTACATTCTTTCTGTCCTTGCTGTTTAAATCATTAGCTTTTTAGGGCTTGGAGCCATCTTTCATTTTATGTATACAGTGCATAGGGCAATGACATCTCTTTTCCTTTGATCATCATTCAGAATGTTTTATTACATGTTCAGAATTGAGTAAGGAAATGGAAAAGTTAAAGAAGGCAGGGAGAACAGGTGAAGGAGCAGAGGTTTTAGAAAAGGAAGGGCTCACAAGAAGCTGAGACAGTGATGGATAAAAAAAGGCCTGGCAGGAGGAAGGTGAATGAATGAAAGCAGTGAGTAAGAGGAAGATTTGATTGGGTGTTAGTAATACGCCAGTAAGAAGATCAGGAGTTTCAGCAACCAATTTCCACTTTAAACACAAAGACAGACTTTTAGATCAAAGAGATCAAATGAAGCTATGATAAAAAGTGCAATAAAGGCACAATAAACACAATATCAAGTACAACCCATTGCTGGCTGCAAAATAATTATGCAAACTCCAATTCTGCACCAGAGCTCATAGATATAAAAGGTCATCAGAGGGTCTAATCAGATGGTCTTTGGTTCTTTTCCTCCTCCTTTATTTTTTAACTATAATGGATGGGCAGAGTGTGGGTTTTATTTGTTTGTTGTTGAGAAAAAACCTGTGACAATAGCATTTTGTCCTGAAAATGCCAAGATGCATTTTCTAATTCATAGGGAGTGGTACAAAACTGTAGGAGACTGTCAAGATGTGGCTGGTGATAGTGGAAGTGCCTCATAGTAGTCAGAGCCTCTGTGAACAAGAGCTGGCCTGGGTTGATTTACAGATGTCTGCAATGGCTAAGCATGAATGAAGGTGTTTTGTGAAAAAGAAAAAGAAAGAAATCGAAAGAAAACAAAAAAGCCCTGGCCAACTATTCATGTGAAACTGATAATAAACCTAATCATTGCTACCTCCCATTTCTAGCACTGTGAGATTATATCTGTAAACCAAAGCATGTGTTTTGCTCATAATGTTACGGCAGTGAGCTGAAAGAACAGGTTCAATTTGGCCATGATACAGTGCAATGGTCACCCCCTTGTCAAAGGGAAGCATAACAGGCCTAATTATGCACAGTTCCAATCACTTCAGGGGCAATGGTGAATGTATTCAACCCCTAACACCTCTAATGGGAGGTTAAGGGAATCCAGCACAGTACAGGATTGGGCCCTATACTGAACAGATTAATATTCCTCCAGGAGAATCAGGCTACTACTTTATTTGTGTACATCACTGGAAATAATCTACATGTCTCCTGTGGTTTGTAAGGAAAACCAGGCATGGGACTTTGTCCATGGTGATTTTACAGGTTGGTATCGATCTCAGATTTTAAAGCTTTCAAGTCCTAGTCTCATGTCTAGTCCACTAGATCATAATGGAGGAGGCTGAGCCAACCCAAAGGTGATAGCACTCAAAATCCAGAAGGAAGAGACTTTCTGTGAAAAGCAAGGGACTTTTTGTTGCAATTTTTAAATGGTATTTTCCTATCATTTATATTTACAGAACAGTGTCAACCACCAGTTTATAAAAGATGGCTTTTGGTTTTTTTTCATTCGCTTGTGGCTTAAAACACAATCCTAAAAGCCTTAATGCATAATGCTTTTGTTCCAGTTAATGTAACAAACCTTGAGTACTCATACCTTGACCCTATTCTCCATTTTTTTTTTACAATAAGGATGGCCAGAGTCTAGAATGGGCTTCCAAGAGAGGTGATACTATCACCCAACTTGGAGGTCTTCAAGAGGAGGCTTGACAATCACCTGGCTGGGGTCTTCTGACCTCAGTCCTCTTTCCTGCCAGGGGCAGGGGGCTGGCCGATCCATTAGATCCCTTCTGACTCTATAATATATGAATCTGTGAATTCAATGAAATGAATGGATAAAATGGCCAAAATCACCCCCTACTCCCCTACGTTCATGCAAATCTCAAATACTTCAAAAAGGAAATGATGCAAAGATTATTGTGGCATTATCTTGTTACTCCGATAGGCCAGTTAGCCTCACCTCTATTTTTGGGAAAACTTTGAAAAAATTATTAAGGATCACATTTGTGAGAGTCCAGCAGGAAAAATAATGCTGAAGGGCAACCAGCATGGATTCATAGCAGGTAGATCCTTCCTGCCTAACCTTGTTTCTTTTTATGACCAGGTTACACAATGCTTAGACACAGGAGACAAGGTAGCTGTCATCTACCTGGATTTTAAGAAAGTTTTCAATACAGTATCTCATCCTATTATAAATAAACTGAGTGGCTGTGACGTAGATGATTACATGGTCAGGTGGGTGGTGAACTGGCTAATGGGATGCACCTAGAGAGTGGTGGTAGACAGGTTAGCATTGACCTGGAAAGATGTGGGCGCTGGATTCCCCAAACTTTGGTCCTTGGACCTGTGCTGTTCAATGTCTTCACCAGTGACTAGAATGAGTGCATGGAGACCACTGTCCAAATTTGCGGATGATACCAAATTATGGGTTAAACACACCAGTGGGAAGGGAACAAATCCAGGTGGATCTGGGCAGGTTGGAGCAGTGGGCAAAACAGAATAGGATGCAATTCAACAAGGACAAATACAAAGTGCTGCATCTAGGGAGAAGGAATCACCAGCACACTTACAGAGTGGGGGATGACCTTCCCAGCACCACTGTAGCTGAAAGGAATCTCAGAGTCATAGTTGACTCCAAGATGACCGTGACTTATCAATGTGATGAAGAGATCAGTAAAGCTAACTACACTTTATCATGCATTAGCATGTGCATCACAAGCAAGTCCAAGGAAGTGATATTTCCCCTCTATGCGGTGCTGGTGAGGTTGCAGCTGAAGTACTGTGTCCAGTTTTGGGCACCATACTTCAAGAGGGATGTGGATAACCTCAAGAGGGTCCTGAGAAGGGTCACTGGTATGGTTAGGGGTCTGCAGGTAAGGCCCTATGAGGAGATATTGGGGAACTTGAATCTCTTAAGCCTCCACAAGAGAAGGTTGAGAGGTGATCTTGTGTCCATCTACAAATTCATTGTGGGGGGGACAGCAGAGGACAGGAGATGATCTGTTTACCAGGGCACCCCTTGGAGTAACTAGAAATAATGGCCACAAAGTGATAGAAAGCAGATTCAAGTTAGCCATGAGGAAGAACTTCTTTATGGTAAGGGTTGCCAGACTCTGGAATGGGCTTCCAAGGGAGGTCGTGCTCTCCCCTACCTTGGGGGTTTTTAAGAGGAAGCTAGACAAGCACCTGGCTGGGGTCATCTGACCCCAATGTTATTTCCTTCTCAGGGCAGGGGGTTGAACTTGATGATCTGCTGAGGTCCCTTCTGACCCTAATATCTATGAATCTATGTATCTGAGCTTGTGACAAAGGAATCTGGCTGAATATTTACAAAAATATATTTTTCAATCTCAGCAATATGTCCTAATATATTCCTTAAGGAGTCTGTTTGGGTGCCTGCTGTTAATCATGGGTTGCCTAAGATTATAAAAATTGCATTTGAGGCCTGTTACAGTTGGAGATTGATCTCTTCAGTGCCGTATAGTTTTGGAACTACCTCATTCTTCCAAGGCACTACACATCAAATTCTGCATGCATTGTATGTTTCTGTGAACTCCCTTCTTCTCTTCTTATATATACTTATAAAATGTCTTTGAATGCTGATGACAGTCAATTCCTTTATTCTATTGTACTCTTGATGTGATAGATTTTTGGAGCTCCTTACTTATTCGATGTAGCCCTGTTCTACAAGTGGACCATCTTGCATGGCTAAAATGCTAGAAGCAAGAAGTATTTCTTGGTAATATCTTTTATTGGGCCAATGTCACTACATAGGCGGGCATCTTTTTTCTTTGTCTTATGGAGTTTCCACTGAAGATGGTGAATTATAATATCCTTCTTGCAGTAATAGGGTTTTTTCCATCAACTTTCCTATTCTTTTTTGTGGGGTGGAGGAGAGAGGTCTAATATAGCTTGGAGAATATAAAAATATTCTGTCTACAATGGAAAATCCACAACACAAATGAAAAAAGAACGCAAAGTACAAAGTGATCTTTCTCTAATAAAAGATATCACCCCAAATCCCCTTGCTTCTTTATATTTCCTGGATCATCACTCCACAACAGCACTCTAACTCTGCTACATAAATCAAAGGCACAGATTTGGATTCTGTACAATGCAACCGGTTAGGATTCAATCCAGAGCTCAATAAAGTTGATGGGAGTCTCCCTATTGACCTCAGTATTCATTATATTGGGCTAAAGATGTAGATAAAGATAGGATAAGTAGGATGTAGAGTAACACTGTATTATCTTGCATGAACACACCCTGGAATATAATATAAACCTTGTTTTTTGAAAGACAGACTAAAGAATAAAAGATCTTTCCTTGTAGGAATCAGCTGAGTAGCAGCATCCAGGCAGCACGACCTGTTTGTTTTGCTCCCTTTGGAGCCTGCTGCAGATTTCACTTTCAATTTTGCCTGTAACTGGCAGAAACTGCTCGTACCATATTTCTCACATATAATGCTCACTCCAATTTCCAGCAGCTGTTTCCTGGTGGGGAAAAAAGGTGTTGTATGCAAGAAAACATGGCAAATCATTTATTTTTCTTAGTGTGGGTTTTATTAACCAAAAAATGCTAAGTAAGGGCTATATAAGAGAAATACTATTTCCTAGGCCAGATCAAAGTTTAGCTAGCCCACTGTTCTCTCACAGAGACAGAGAATTAATGCTGAGGTGGAGAAGGAGCAGGGCATGTCCTATATCTTTCACCTCTTGCCCTTTTATCATGAAGTTTATCATACTCAGAGTACATCTACCCATGAACTTTATTGAAGAGTTGACTAATTAGCTCTGAAGTAAAGTGTCACTTTCTACACATGTGTTGGTATTAGGGCACAGTGGATTAATTAACTCTGCTGTCAGATAGTACTGTCAGAGACACTACTATCTTATGGTGGAGTAAGTAAGTGCTACAATGACAGGGGATGGCTGAGCCACAAGGGTGCTAAACTGTGGGGGCTGCCTGCTGCATGGCTCAGCATTTCAGCACTCGTGCCCCAGACAGCCCCTCCACCGCTGCCCAGAGCCCAGGGCTGACCCCCTGAACCTGCTGTCAGGCCAGAGCTACTCCACCCCCCAAACTGCTGCTGTCCTGGGCACATGTGTAGTGGCTGTGTATATATACTGTCATTATGGTTTTCAATTTCTGAATTTTCTATTATAATGAAAAAATTACATAGCTTGGCTTTCTGTTGAAAAAAACAATTTAAAATGAGCCTATACTTAATTTTTTCTCCAAGAACATACATAAACACTCTGCTAAATATTTATCTCTCCCCTCAATCTCACTCTCTCCAGAACAGCTGTTAATTGAACATTTAATTGAATCTATTAGCAGCAGGTTGATTAAAGCCAAATACAAAGACAAAAAACATCTATATTGTGGATGGCAGCTAGGGTACAATATCCTTTCCACAACTGCACCTTCACCATTTAGGATCAATTATTCAAGGTCACTAGAAAATAAAAAACAAAAGACAGAGGTGAAATAAAAGCATTTTTTTGTGTAATATAAATGTTTGTAAGAGACTTTTTATGTGTTATGAACATTTTAAAAGATTAAAATATGTTTGTGATAACCAAAGATATTGTAACCTCTTATAAGAAAAATAAAGTTTGAAGTAAATATATTTTTCCTTAGCATTTTACCACAAATCTGACTGTCTACTCCTTGTAGTTTGTTGATGTTATGTCTCAAGAAATTGCTAATCTGTGTTATAAAAACAAATCTTGTTATATTTACCCACTAGTAGTGGTTTCTGATCAACTAACTGTAGACATTTGCTTTTCCTATATATGTAAGAAGCTGTCTTAAGACCTTGGGTTTTTTCCACAAAGCTCACGTGTGGCAGGAAATAAGCAGGGAATGTTACTGCTATTACTTGTGACTTACATTGTACGCAGCATGTTTCACTTTTCCCCTGAATTTTTAATGTCAAAATTAGGGAATTTCCGGATTTTAGAATATATATTATCTCAGACCAGCTGATTTCAGGAAAACCATATATTTTACCATAAGAGGGCATTGTTTATGCACTTGGAATAGAATATGTCCCTTCTCTTATTTGCATACATTTTAAAGAATGACAACTCTTTCTTCTCCTTGGTAACCAGGAGAAAAGGGGTAAAAAATTGTAGATTGCAATCCTAATCCCACTCTTCATGTTCATTGGCAAGTTAGAAACATTGTTGGGATAAGCCATATCTACACCTAAATAGGGTAAATATGGCTTATTCTGCATTTGCTTCCTAGACATATTGAAAAGATATGGAAAAGTCAAGGAAGAGGAAAGATATGTGTTCTGAAACAAAGAAATCATCACTGGAGAAGTCAACATCAAAACTTGATGTTTTGAATTATAACTTTGATTCTGGTAGGCTGCTTAAGAAGAGAGTGGGCATGCCTATACAACACTTTACTGCACAGTAACATAGTTTACTGTGTAGTAAGCACGTGTCCTTACTGCACAGTAAATGACACTACATATGAGTAAATTCACTACCTGCAAATACAAGTAGCATATTTACTTGAGACTAGTACATAGTAATACACATGTAGAAACCAACTGGGAGTAGATTTGCTCCCAGCCAGCCTTGCCACTAAGGGCCCAAACTGAGGCTAGCCCCAAGGCTCTAGGATTGGGGATCTCTCCTGTCCCAGGGCTGGGCCACCTCTATGGCAAGCCCAGTCTCAAGCCTTAAAAGCCTGTAGGCATTTTGAACCTTGGGGCACATATGCAGAGGGAGCCTAAGGACACTCCATGTCCCTGTTCCCCATGGTGAGCCACAGGCCAGCTGCACCAGCCTCCTGCACTCTGGTGCCACCACCTGGCACCACAGTGCCATGTGGCTGCTAGGCCCACAACATCCTACCAGGCCTACCATCACCCAGGCCCAGCTGCTGGCTGCTACTGGCTGCAGCCCACCCCAGCAGCTTGTCCAGAGCCTGCAGGTGTGGTGGGGCAGTGTCTTGCCATGTGACTCCCAATCCCATCCCATCCCATGCCCCTGCACTGGGTATTGCAGGCAGCTGCCCAGGCTTGGCAAAACAGTGACAGCCACATGGAGGCCAGGAGAGCTTGTGTGGGAGCTCTGATGGCCTCATCATTGCCCACACCCATTCCTACTACCCAGGGCCCAATTGGTCTATGGGGGAGACTGGCGACTTCACAGTACTGTGGAGCAAGGTGGAGGTGTAGTGCTAGTTTGAGTGGGGTGGACATTCCAATGCCCACATCTATGAGGGGCTGTCAGGCCAGATGTGGGAGCACAGGCACAACAAGTCAGTGCAACAGTGCCACATAAGGGTCAAGGCCTTGTAGGCACAATGGATCATTGTGACAGATCCCTATCATTGGTCGAGGAGTGCCCACAAGTCCATGCCTTTTATGTGGCAACTGACAGACTTCCTTGTACCTTGGGACTCAGGCTGAAAGTGTGCTGTGTACAGCAGCATTGGTGGCCTGCCTGAGCCCCTGCCCTAGCCTGGCATCCACGGTGATGTGGCACCAGGAGAAGGGCCCCTTTAGAGATCTAGCAGCCCATCCTACCAAGCTCCCTGGCTGCAGTAGCTTGGGAAGCCCAGACCAGCACCTGCCCAGACAGCTCTGCAGCCTCATCCCCAGCCATGAGGCACAGCTGGTCATGTCATCACCAGCTGTCAGCAGTGCCAGCCCCTCCCTGAAGGGGCACTGCCTAGGTGCCCATGTGCTGTGCCCTGCCATCTAAGAACACTGCCTGGAGTGGCACACCATCACTGTTAGCCAGACTGAGTGGAGCCACTGGCCATGCCAGCTCTGGCCACATGGTAAGCCCCATACTGTGGGGAGGGCTCTCTCTGCCCCTGCCCCTGGCACCTCTTCTCATGTGGCCTGTCCACATTTCCTTGGCCCTTGGGTTCCCACTCCCACCACAACATGCAGGGAGGTAGGAGACAGTGCAAAACTTTAATGAGCAGCCCGTACCCCCGCAGCTTTCTCACACACTTAGAAATATTTCAATGCCAGCAGTAATGTTTAGTGCAGCCATAGGTAGCCCTCTTGTAGCAGAAAGCCCCCTTTTCCTCTTGTCTAAATTTGCTCTCCCCTCTTTAAATATGTTTTTCCTCTTCTACCTTTTCTTTCTTCGTCTTTCTTTCACTTTAAGATAAGGAATTGAGTTTTAAAATGTGTATGTGTGCATTTTGTATCTCCCCTTGTATTTTGGTATTTTTATCTATTTGTGTGCCATGGCATTTGTAGCTTATATTTTATACTCCTCACC
>JAGPOW010001296.1:124234131-124263264 GCA_030014935.1 Caiman crocodilus
CTCCCCTTGTATTTTGGTATTTTTATCTATTTGTGTGCCATGGCATTTGTAGCTTATATTTTATACTCCTCACCTTTCAACTTTCAACTAAATGTGTTTAGCTTTATAAGTAAGTTATATCTTGTAACAATGTTAACAAGGGCAGGAATCAAACTGTCCTTCTCTGTATCAGGCTGGCCCCTGAAAGAGCAAGTGAATCAGTGATTGAATGTGTAACATGGTAGCAGGCAGAAATTAACACCTAAGAAAACTGCAGATCAATCAACGGAAAAACTCAATAGAAGAAAATGTAACAACCGGGAAATCTCTAAACCTCACTGATCAAGGGCTAGAAGTCCTGGCCTGAGTTAATCAATGCTGGGGACCAACTTTTGAGCTGAATATCTCCAAATCAACCACTCTCAGAGCCGTATTCAAAATTCATAAACGGACTTCCAAACCTGCACATACATGCGGATGACCCCTGGGGCTGACAGATGCCATCCAGTAGCCACCAAGGGGGGAAGTCCCAAGAGGGTCAATGACACCTGGATTGGGCAAACCTGAAAACTGGGGAGTCACTGAAGTCCACCAAGGACAGATAAAAGGCAGTGAAAAGTGACCATTAGTAGTGCCCTCTTGATCTCCAACTCAACCAGATCTGTCCAGCCAGGAGGACCAGCCAGCTACCCCCTTCTGGAGGATAATACAATGCTGAAAGAAGCCTCGACTGGCCATTGACGGCAGACTCCAGTGCTTGTAGGATAGGTATACCTGACTCTTGTAGCTTGCTACTGTGTGTGTGCATATGTGTGTGTGGGGGGTGGGGGACCAGCCCCAAGGTTTATGATTTAACTCATTACAATGTTTCAATCCACCTAATAAACCAGAATTTTTAAGGATCCCAAGTTGGACATTTGTATCCAACACTCTAGGTGGCAACAGAGGTTGCAAGGCACCCCAGGCTTGCCTCCCATGCTGTTGAAGCTCAGGATCATGTGCTAGTTGCCCAGGTGCAACCTGGGAACCATGGCAATCAGCAGCAGCAGAATGTAATGGGTTGGGCACCCCTTGGTATGGGCAGGGGGTCAGGTGGGGGTTGACTGGCAGCTATCTGGGCCTGGGACTGCCCTGGACTCTTAATTAAGCAAATGAGATTGTTACTCCTCTGAGAACCCAGCCCAGCGAAAGGATTTTTAAGGTGGCGGGTGGAATAGAGCAGAATGCAGACCCTTGGTCTGAGAGCTGTAGTGCTGTAAACTACACTAGAACATACACAGGCAGCTTGGCTGTTACAGGCTATCAGGCCCTACATTTACAATGAGAACTGTGTAGATTTCCTACCTTCCCAAGAGATTTTCCTCTTTCTACAGTACTGTCTCTCCTGCAATTTAGAGAATGGGTGATATCTTAATATAAAAATATAGGCCCGTTGTCACCAATCCTAGTCTACAGTTGCACATCCAGAGAGACCACCAGGGAGTCTTGCTTTACCTGGGATACACACTCACCTCTATTCACTCCATAGACATTAGACACTTACCAAACACCCTTAATTTCATCTAGACTCACTAGACCTAAGAAGTCTTTTTTCAGATGCAAGGCCTCAAACATAAGTCTCTCTCCTCAGAGCCACCAAAAACACACACACACACACACACACACACACACACACACACACACACACACACACACACACACACAAAAAAAATTAAGCTCAGGCCCTTTTTAACCCTTAAAATCACCCCCCATATGCAATCCAATCACATTTCCAGGGCACCTGCCACTCAAACACTCACCCAAAAGGTGAAAGAAATGTAACACTCTTTACACTTCTGACCAATCATCATCTATTCTACCTCAAGGAATAGAGGTCACCACTTTTGGAGCCAAAAGCCCTGTTCCTGGGTCTCTGTTATGCATGCTAATATATGTATTTAGGTCAGCACCTCCTCAGAGGTGAAAAAATCACTGAAAATCCTTGAGCTACTGCACATATGCAGAACTTGAGCTTTTAACATTACATCATCACCTTCAGATTAGCTAAGCCAAGGAATGTGGCAGTACTATGTGCTCTACATGCCCTGCCAATTTACCAGGGTTCGTGGGCACCCATGCATGCCTGACCTCCAGTCTGAGGCTGGGCAATGCATGCCCCCACCCCGTGGCAGAGAGCATCTTATCTCAGAAATGTTGCAAACTCTAACAGAAATCTTCTTTCTCATGGCTCTGCATATCCTGCAGCTGCACATGAGAGAGACGTCACTGTTGACTGCCAGGATGTGGTCTCAGAGTTGCCACCACCCACACTCAGGACGCTAAGGATGTACCAGCTCTGACAGAGTAGGACCACACTGTCCTTCTGGACCAGTTGGTGATGGCATCGGAAACCTGGCAGGCAGACTCACAGGCCTGGCGGGTGGAGAACATGGCCTGCACAGATGCACTGGATCATGAGCAGGTGAGGGCTCTATGGGAGCAGACTGCAGTCTTACTCAGGGTAGTGAAGCCACAGATGATGGCTGCCAGATACTGGACACCATCCTGGCTCTGGTGGTAATCTTTGTACCACCCACTGCCCAGCCACTGACCCTAGGCTCACCTGCCCCCTGGCAGCCTTCCACCACCCAGCAACAGGGTCCCCCCTCACCTGGGTGGAGGTGCAGTGACATCTCCATCAGCCAAGAGCCACTGCTCCAGGTCCCCTGCCACCCAGACTGACAACCTGGGCCAAGGCCTGCCATTTGCCCTTGCTCCATGCAGGTGCAAAGTCAGAGCTACCTGCAGTGGGGCTAGGACAGCACACCAGTCCTGCTGGCCATTGACACTGGCTACCAGAGGGAGATATACACATGCCAGGGTACCATTGGCCATCCTCACTTTTGGGTGACTCCCTCCTCACCAGACTCACTACAGTGTGTGCACTGATGGCATAATAGTTAGAGGCCAAGGTGCTGGCCACCTATCCCTGGGCTCTGCTCCCTAGGCATCCCCACCCCATGTATACCCACTCTAGGATGGCACACAAAACACATTGCAAATAGTTTGCATGGGAAAGAGGGTGTTTTACTGTGTGAGGTGGATGGTGGAGGCGCTCTGTTGTTGGGGGGAGTGGGCAGGAGGGCTCTGTTTGTTGGGGAGGGAAAGTGCTCTTCTTTGTGAGGGAGGGAAGCGGGGTCTGTTTGATGTGAGGGGAATAAAGACTGATGCTCTTCTGAGATGTGTAGGCAGTAAGCATGGTGATGGGGGTTGGCAGGGGAGTGGGGGGGGTCTGTGGGCTAAAGCAGGGAGTTCAAGAGAAAGTGGTTGGCCAGTGCCTCTTGTACCTGGTGCCCTGGCCCCTGGAGTTGGGTGTGTAGCTTGCACTGGGCCATCACAGTGTGGGGGCAGAGGGGGGAAACTGCTGTTTCTGTCTTCATCACTGCAGCTGGTGCTCGCCCACTGGTGGCCCATTGCTATGTGTCTTCTGCCTGCTGTTCCTCCTCTACCCAGGTCTCACAAAGAGACCCCCCTCCCCCCAGGCCTCACAAATGTGCTGCAGCATGCAGGCTGTGATGATGACCTGAAGTAGGTTGTCCTCAATGAACTCGAGGTGGGCAGTGAGGGTGCACCAGCATCCCCTGAAGTGGCCAAAGGTGCATTTCACCAGGGCACAGGTCTGGCTTAAATAGCAGTGAAAGTGGGCCTGGTGCAAGTCCAGATGTCTGGTGTAGGGCTGTATAAGCCAGGACAGGAGCAGGTAGGCAGGATCCCCTATAAGGAGGGGCGGGACCACCATGTCTCCAGCTGCAGGTCCAGGGCCTCTAGCGTGAAGCAGCCACAATTCACCAGGGCTGGCAGAGAGTTGTGGAATGTGTGGGCACTGTGGAGACTGCTCACCCAGCTGGTACTTATGTTCATGAAGATATTGCAGTGGTCCATGACAGCCTGGAGCACAACTAAGTAAAAGCCCCTTGAGCTATGGTAGAGGTAGTTGCCATGGAGCAGCCAGGTGATGGGGATGTAGGTCTCATCCAGGGTCCTGATGCACTAGGGGGAGCCTAAAGCACAGAACTGCCCTTCCCCGCACCAGAGTGTTGTGCACAGAGTTCCCCAGTACATCCTAGAGAGCACTGCAACCTCCAGGATGGCCTCCCCAGCAGTAGCCTTGTCCACCCCAAAGAAATGGTCTACATAATAAAGGCTGGTGGGTGTGACCAGCTTGAGCAAGGCAAGGACCAGCTGTCTGTGAGGAAGGACATGTTGGTGTCCTGCTGCTCCAGGTGTGGCTGGAGCTTCTCCTGGACATCCCAGAAGATGGTTTGGGTCATCTAGAATGCGATTGCTTCAGCCATTGCTTATTGTCTCAGGTCTGCTGGACAACATTCAGTCCTGGTTGGTCTGGTGAGCCCAGAAGTGGCAGGGCTGGAAGCCTGGGAGGGCAATGGCGACCCTGGTGGTGGTGTAAAGCAGCCTGTTGTCAGCATCAGATGCATAGTAGTGGTGGACCTGGGATGGTGTGCTGCAGCCAGGCATGCAGTCACTGCTCATGGAGGAATGGAGAGGGCCCAGACCACCATGGGCCAGCCAGTGTTTGGTAAAGTAGGCCAGCAGGGCCCCTGGATGACCAGCAGGAGCCTGGGGTGCTGGTTATCACTGCCAGGAGCAGGGGCTGGAGCTGCCATGATGTGGGGAGGCAGAGGTGATGAGGAGACAGCTGCTGCTTACTGCCCCTGTGCTTTGCATGCTGCTCCTGGCCAGGGAAGTGAGAACTGAGATTATTCAAAATGAGCCAGTTTAAGTACTTCTAGTACTGTTTACCCACCTAACTACCACAAATGAAACTTTCAGCTACCATGGCAAAATGCTTTCAGCAGTCAACTTAGCCTGGGTATTTTTATACAGTTTGGCAGTATAACATGTTAGTATAAATATTAGTCAAGAACACGTGCTTCAATCTCTCTTTTCAGGTAATGCTGCAGTCTGATTTAAACCAACCCTGGTTTGTACAATATATAATGCATTGTGTCAAGTGTTACAAATATGTCTGAATGCACCACTTGGCATGCAGTATCCTGGAGCAGTGCAATAAGTTAGCATTGATTTAAATCTGGACATCCCAAGATGTTTATTATTTACTACAGACCAGCTTTGAATTTGTGCTCTTTCCTCAAATTCTTTAATTTACTATTTGTTTCCTCCCTCTGAATCATTCTGGTAAGGAAGTGTCTGGTAAAACAATTTAACAGTCAGAACATAAATTGCTTTAAGATATGCTTTGGATTTTGACCAGCTTGTAAGAGCTCTTTCTCCAAGGACAATTCACATTGTGAAATCCCAGTTGGCAGATAATTAGGAAACAAAGAAAACCAAATTCATCCCATCATTTACTGATGACAAGCAGGCACACTGAAGTTGAATTTGGTTACTCTGTGCTAAGAACAATCCACTTTTATTAAGAATTATCTATTAAGTTTTCAAAAACTCACCCAGAAAACATAGGATCTCAGTGGGATGTTTGAATTTCAGCATTATTACATTTTTTCATTTTCCATTATATATGGAGTGGAGGGACTAGCGCTTTAGCTGACATGAGACATCATGGTTTATTTTGAAGGCAATGGATTGTTCTATATTGATTTAAAATAGTTGAGAACTGTCTTGAAGAGAGCTATTGGATTATCAAATACAGATCTATGCAAGAACTGGACACAGTATATTCACTGATATGCTCACTCCCTACCTGCAAATTCCCGGAATGAAAAATATTTTAAGATCAATGAAATCCTGCATCATAATCTCATTGCTTTTGTTCTTCCTTCAGTGTAGGATGAAGGACAGGATTTCAATGCAATTTTTCACATAACAAAGATCAAAAATGACAGGCCCATCTACAACATGCAGAGTCATCAACAAGAGTGTAGCATGCTTATTTATGCTGGATTCAAATCAGAAAGCTTCTGTTCATTCACACTTCTATAATGGCCACAGAGGCTAGAAAGATAATGGATCTCCCCTTCACCTGACATCTTTCCTGCATATTAAATTCACTCCTACTCTGGGCTCCCTCATACTTAGATACAACCATACCACTTTTGCCCACCAGGCACATCAAGCAGCAAAGTTAGTGCTCCGCTTGAAGATAAGAGCAGCAGTTGTGCTTCTCTGAAGCATTTTCCCTTTATTGGAAAGAAAGAAATCTTTGATAACTTCATTGTGCAGGTAGTAGTTGAAGGCCACTTGTGAACGTTTTCAAAATCACTGCAGAAACGTCATTACACTTTTAGAACACTTGGAAACCTCTATCGACAGATAGCAAGGGAAATTTTGCAATCATCTGTAGTAGGCTGGCAAATAAAATTACCCAGTAGCAAGTGGCTTCATTGTGCTTATTGGGTTTTGCTCTACATAGAGGCTACGCCACCAAGGTGAGATAAGGTCCTGTGGGTAGAGAATTCACCCCTTTATGCAGAGAACTAGGTTTACTGACTGCTGAAAAGAAAGGATCTTCCCTCTAAATCATGTAGTACATTCTTAGTGTTCAGGTGAGTGCAAGGATGTAGTGTTGTCAAGACAGACATTTTGAAGCAAGCATGTCAGTGTGCTTCTTTGTTCCATCTCCTCTAAGTTGGGCCCTTACATGGTTTACCTCTATTAATAGATATTTGCTTTCGCAGTCACTCCAGTTCTCTCTCTGGCAGATGCATCCTTCAGCAATGGATTAAATACATTAACAGCAACTTCATGGGGTCAGTCATGTTATCAGGATGTCTGACTTGAGACTCCCAAAGCAAGTTTTATTCTCCCAGCTCAGCCAAGGTGTATGCTTAAGAGGAAAGCAGAGAAAGTGCTTCAGAAATGTCCTCAACGCCGACTTAAAAAATAGGACATCGATCTCAATTCAGGGGAGACTATTGCCCAGGAACACCACAAATGGAGAAGTCTGCTTCAGGGATCTCAGTACTTGGAAACTCATTACAAACAACAGAAGATGGAAAAGCAGGTGCAGCAGAAACAGTGTGTCATGGACCAGCTCAAGAATTTAGCACCAGCTACCCCACATGGAAACACACAACCAATCTGCAGTAAAGTCTTTTGATCCTGGATAGGCCTCATCAGCCATCTTAGGACACACAGATAAGACAGTCATGAAAGACAATCATCCTTGACCATGAGGGATGGCTGAAGAAGAAGTTACAGGTCTCAGAAATTATGTTCAGTATTTTGTCACCCTTGTACACACAGTCAACTGGTTGTGAAATATTTACTTGGTTAAAGGTGACCTTACTTTGAAAGTTAGTTGGGTGGTCAGGTATGGGGAACTACTATTTATCCTCTCTCAAGGGCAAACATCTACTTGAATCATGGGTTTCCTTGTGCTCACCTTTCCATCCCTATTTTGGAATCATTCTGAAGGTATTATATTCTACAGCCTCCCACAAGCTTCTGGCATATACAGGTTTCCCCTTCTTCTCTTCTTCAGTAATCACTTGCAGTCAAGGGTAATTGTTTTTTGTATCCCACACATTTGGTCAATAGAAGGATGCCATCAATGTTGACTTTCCCTACTCCTTCCTTGCCAATGGTTCCAATCTAGAAGTTAGAGTCCCTTCTGACTCTGGTGTTGAAATCACTGAGAAGAATAAGTATGTTTCCCGCTGGAACATCAGAAAGGATTTGTCTAATTTGGCACAGAATTCCTTCTTGGGTTCTTTGGTGGTATCAAAAATCGGGGTGTATGCACTAATCACTGTGGCGTATTTGCTTCCCACCAACTTCAGATGGACAATCGTGAGACACTCATTAATTCTGATAGAGAACTCATTGAGTTGGTTTATGAGTTCATTCTTAAGGCAAAACCAACTTTGTGAAATTGGCATTCTCCTTCCCGTTTACCTTTCCAGAAGAAGGTATAGCCGCCTCCATGTTCTGTGAGTTGCTTACCAGATCTTGCTCAGTACAGCTATATCGATGTTGCATTGCCTAAGTTCTTGGGCTATGATTGCATTTTGGCACTGAGTGTTCACTATTAGTGTTTTCCATGAGGGTCCTGATGTTCCAGGTCCCCAAAATGATGGTGTGTATTCACTGGCATTTTCAACCACAGTAAAGATGATCTCCCCTGGACGTGGTTATCCAGTCAGGAAGAAATAATGAATACCGTATTAGGCCATTTTTAGGGAATCTTTTCTATCTCCTTCCTCAGATGGGGTGAGCAGAGCAGATCCTGAAGAGGGTTGTTCAGTCACAGTTACAGCTGCTGAATTGCACTCCTGTCTCATTCAAGTGCCAGACAATCTTCTTGTAACTGTTGCCTTCATGCCAGTTCATAACTGGGAGCTTCCAGACCGCACAATCCTGCTCCCAAAGCCATTAGCTGGTTCCCAAAGGGCTTGAGAAATGTGCTGAAAAATCTATTTTCATAGAAGATGCCTGTGTGTGACTTCTTTTATCATGGCGAAGCTGCCACCCATCAGCTTCCACATGGCTTTTGATAGAACAGGACCTTGATCCAATGGCAAGGAGGCCAAGACAATTAGGGATCTCATCCAATGCATCCTTCATCCACCTTTGCAGCCACTGAGATTCTGACATCTTCTTTCCTGATCTGCCATTGAGGACTTGTAGACTCATGACTGGGCACAGGGCAGGCTTATTATAGTAGCAACCTGTACTTACCATGTCACAGCACTGTTAAAGGATATATGTGGTTTTTCAGGAGGGAAACCATTGCCATCTGCTGTCCGTACCATATTCTGGTTGTACTGCCACTGATTGGTCCATGACTGCTTATTTATAAGAGTTACCCATGCTTATTTCACTGTTAACCTTCCCTGAAGGTCATTCCACTATCTACCACCTGTGGATGCACTGGGTAGCAGTACAGCTCTACCCCACAGGGTTTTCCATTATCCTGTGTCTGATACTCATAAGAACAAGAGCTCAATTCAATTTGGACCTCACTGAGGTCTTTCTGAAGTTTTGGGAGGTCTCACTGAAGTTATGGAAAATCTTTTCAGTTACTGCAGTGAATATTGGATCATGTATTTTAAGGTACCACTGAGTAATTTCTCTAGATACCATTGCCACGGGCCTCCTCGATTGCTCAGTTTCTATGTACAGGTAGTGAAGCATATGTGGTGATAACAGTACTTCTTTTCTCCCACCGTTTAGACAATTTAGATTGCAAACTCTTGAGGTAGAGTCTCTCTCTAATATGTGTGTTGTGGCTGTAATACAAAGGTCTTACAATGTGACAGTAAAACAAAGAACAGATCATTTCAAACAACTGAGAATGAAGACTATGAAGAATTCCTTCAAGCCACCCTAAGCAAAATTCCAGAATTTCATAAAAATACTTTGCCTTTAAGGCTGTTCAAATCTGCAGCTGCAGTTTATTTGTCTGAGGCATTGATTCTGAGCAAGAATAGACTTGAGCCTGGCAAACATACTTACAACAGGAGCTCAGTGATTTTTGCAAAGGAGCAGTCACCAACTTTTATCTTGATGATTTTTCCATCTTATTCACAACCCTCTTTCTCTGCTTCCTGGAAGCATTCAGAAGAGGAATTCTCATTTGCTAAAAAAGTCTTATGAATACTTATGAGATCTTGGAATTAGATCTGAGGCTTTTCCACAGCCATTCGGAAACAAACTTCAAGATCTAGTTAATTCAACCTGTTCTCCATTTATAAAAGCCAGACAATCAAAGAAAAAAACAATATCACATGATTTAGGCAACCAGTTCCTGAGTTCAAATAGTGAATTATGCAGGATTAATCCTAGATGCAATCGTCTAAAGAGCCATGCATAGGCTAAAATATATATCTGCACTAAAAAATAATGAATACTAAATAATGAAAACTTCATAAAAATCAAGGTCTATTCACAAAAGATGCATAAACTTAAAAGGAGGCTCAATTTGTTGAATGCATTTTGCATTCTGAATAGTTTTTCAGGTTCTATTTATGTCCTTAAAAGATGTTGATTTTGTGGCATGGTGTTGAAAACACATTAGCTTTTGCACTAGCTTGAAGTTTCAAGATGTTAATTTCCTTCTTTGCTTCTTAGAAAATTTATATTAATAACAGTGTATTATAACACATTTTTAAACTTTTCTTTGCTGCTGACAATTTGCTGCCCTATACTTTGCACAGTAGCTGACACCTCTGCACAGGAAACATAAAATGTGAACAAACCAACAAAGTAACATTTATATGCCTGCTTTGCACTTCTGAAATCAGTTCACAGGATGCAAGGCACAGAGAAGAGGAGAAAGGAGTAAGCCCCATTGCATTCATGTTTCTGATTCCTTCAGTTCCCCATCTTGGGAAAATAAGCTTCTCCCATACATTTCTATTAGTGTGTCTTTTATTGTGCTAGCCACTTTTTGTTGTGTAGTTACATGGACTATTTTCACATAACACTTTCTAGTTTTTCTGCTATTGCTACATTATACTTTTAATCTCGCACAGATACCCCTAGACAAATGTTCCAAGAAAAGTGGGCTTTTTTAATCATAAAATGGAACGATACTAAGAAAACTCTAAAGTGATTCTGAGTCTTCTTGTATGAGAGAGAACATTAGATTTATCTAGGATCAAATTTATATTACTAACCATTTGCTCATGTTTCAGAACCATAAATCTAAGTTAATATCTGACAAAAATTTACAAGTAGACAGCAGGGTAGATTTACACCTTATAGAGCAGGGATAGGTGAAGCACAGCCTGCAGGCAGGATCAAGCCCACCACCAGATTCAACCTGGCCTGCAGGTGGACAGCCGTCAGTTCATTTGATCTGGTCTGTGGGTGGCTGGTGGCTCTGGCTGCCATGTGTTGTGGGCAGGTGAGCAGGACTGCTTCTGCCCAGCGGCATCAGGCATCAGCTGTGGACCCAGGCAGGGCTTCTGTGTTAGTGGGTGGGTGGCAGCATTGGCTGTGGATGCCATGGGAAGGTTCAGGAGCCTGGATGCAGAACCTGCTGGTGGCATCCACAGCTGACCTACTGCCCTCCCCATGTGGTGCAAGCTCCTCAACCTGCAACCTGCTGGTGCAAGGGTTGTCAACCTTTTTTAATATGTGTACTCCCTGGCACCCCCCTTTTTAATAAGTGTAACCCCGGGGGGGGAGGAGCAGCTGGATGCTAAGCAGGTTGGGGGGTGGCGAGTGGCCGGATGCTGAGTGCAGTGGGGGTGGCAAGCGGCCAGATGCCAAGCGGGGGTTGTGGGGGAGAGGGGTAGTGAGTGTCTGGACACCGAGGGGGGTATGGCAGAGTGGCAGCAGCGCAGCATCCTTGTGGTCCTGCTCTTGCCCCACCTCAGCCCTGCTCCTGCGAGGCAGTGGAGCGAAGTGGCAGCACTGCATCCCCACCCACCCCTGAGTACTTCCTAGGACCTTTCAAAGTATCCACAGGGGAATGTGTACCCCTGGGTGACAACCTCTGTGCTGGTGGCATTAGCTGTGAACCCAGGCAAGACCCAGGCATCTCTCTCTGTCTCTTCTCTTCTCTCTGTCTCTCTCTTCCTCCTTCCCTCCCTCTCCCTCCAAAACCAGGCCACCTGCACCTGCCTGGGTCCACAGTTGTGCCTGGGTTCACAGCCACACCTGCCTGGGTCCACAGATAAGTGTCAGGGCCCCTGGTAAACTACAGCTTCAGCCAGGTTCTGGAGGGAGGGGAAGAGAAGGGGGAGAGCAGAGGAGAGAAATGGAAAGAAGAGAGAGAAAATGAGAAGACAAGAGAGAGAGAGAATGAGAGAGAAAGGGAGAGGAGAAGAGAGGGGAGGAGAGAGACAGACACACAAGAGAGAGAGATGGATATAGCCTTCAACAACTCCCCAAAATTCATTAAGTGGCCTTCCAGCTGAAATAATTGCCCACCTTGTTATAGATTAATCAAAGTGTATGTGTGTGTATGTATGTGTGTGTGTGTATATATATTTATATATTTGTGTATACACACATACACACACAGAGACTTTCATGAACTGAAGCTCACTTCATTAGGTGCTAAGAAAGGATGTGCAATAGGCAACGTATAAGCAGGAGAGAGAAATCTAGTTACTACCATGGAGTAATAAGTATAAAAGATATTTTTAGTGGTATTACAGGCTTAAGAAATGCAACCAGATAAACATTATAACTAATGAAACAGCTTACTCATTTAATTGTTAATATCAAAAGAAATGCAAAATATTTATTAGTTAATGCTTGCAGGCAATGCCACCTACTGAAATGGGATGGCTTAGTAATACTGCTGCACAAATCACCTCTATTCAAACACACACACTTTAGCTATAATGCTTTCTCTGATGAGACAAAAAAAAATCTTCTGGTCTAACAGAGTTTGCTGTGCTAGTTTTAAGTGCCCCTGTTTTGTGATGAATAAGTTACAGAATGTTCTCATTGCATATTTGCTCAGGTGAGAATTTAATGTACTTCTAGAGCATTTCTTACCCTAGCATCTATAAGAGATGCACTTGCTGTAAGTTACGTAATATCAGGAAATGTATAGAAAAAGAACATACATCAGGGTAGTCTATCAATGTCACGTCATAAATCTCATCATTCCTGCCTAAGTGGAACAAGTAGAAGAATGTGGGACATAAGTGTACCTGGTGTAAAGAGAAGCAATTTCACTGACTCTGGTGGAGAGCTGCTTATTTATGCTGGCAGTGGGTCTGGCCCAGTGCATCCAATTTGAAGTACAACAAATTGAGATTTCAGTATTAACAAGGCTCATGTAGTTTTTGGTTACTTTTTTTTTTAAAAAAGAAGTCAGCTGGCCCACCGGCATGGATTTGGCAGCGTTGTGCTACACTGCTGTCTGAAAAAAGCCAGAGGCTTGGAAATAAACGTGGTGTTCTTGAGCCTTTGCAAAGAACAAAAGTTCATGCATTCCGACTATATGAAAGCCATGTCTATGCAAGACACTATGGCACAGTACCAATGAGCTACTGCGTTGTAGTGTCTAAAAAACTCTATGTGGTGACGGTACTGCACAGTAATGCTGGTTCCTGAGCAGTCATTTAGTACTTACAAAAGCACAATAATGACTGCACAGTGGGTGGCTCGTGTAGACACCCCCTGAAGAGTACTGTTGTGATCATTGGCAGAGCAGGCAGGGAGAAGCCAAAAAGGGAAAAGTGGCAATCTGAAACAATAGTGTGGGCTCTGGCAGGAAAACATATATGCTCAAACACCACACATGTGAGACCAAAACATAAAAGGGAGTAAAATGATAGATATAGCTCAGGCCATGGATGAATCCAGAGGGAGCATGACTGTGCAACCACACACGCTTTTTTGACTTGGCTTCACATAAGCTCTCAGCATGGCATTTAGCTAGATCCTCTGCTTTTGCACAGCTCTGGTGCCCAGGGAGTTAGAATTGCTGTCACTCTTCCCCTCTTTCCTCTCTTGCTGAATTCAGTAGGGAGAGGGAAGGGCAAACAGCAGTAGTATTCACCCCTGGACTCTGAAGCACAACTCAGAGCTCATGCAGAACATGCAGTCATCTCAGAGCCCAGCCAAAATGCATGGTACAGCCAAGGCAGGGTGGGCGCTGGGTGGGGGGGGTTCATACTTTCCTTGTACCACTCCTAGAACTACAGCTAGTCCTGGCCTTTAAACCTGTGCTAACTTTACCAATTGTAAATGGGAATCATAAGAATCATAGGAAAGTAGGGCTGAAAGAGCCCTCACGAGGTGTTCTAGTCCAACCCTCTGCTAAAACAGGATCATCCTTGACTAAACTATCCCAGCCAACTAGATAAGGTTCCTTCAACATGCCTTGTACTTTTTCAGGCTGTCTGTTCTTACTACAGAAATACACAAGCCCTGAACTTTCCTTACTGCAGATGCTGCATTACAGCTCCAGTTCATGCTGAGTTACATATGTCAAGAGAACTGCTCATATGAGTGGTACCCAACATGACAGATGTTGCAGAACCAAGCCATTGCTATGTAAGGCAATTGGCAAGATTTAAAAATCCAGTAGAATATACTAATTAGACATGAGATAAATGATTGTCCTAATAATATATTTTACTTTATCAAAAGGATACACAGCATAGAAAAACTTGGATGACTTTTTTAAAGCAAAGGGTGCAAACAAATCTTGTTGGATAAACAGAGAATACAAAGTGGAGCATTCTTGCACTCTGACCAAACACATGTTTATGGATAGAAACCAAAATCCACAATACAACTGTGGACTAAATTGTGTCACCCTCTAGACAGCTAATACACAGTCCTTACACACACAGCAGGGTTGCACTGCCTTTATAAACATGTACTTTCAATGAGGAGCTAGTAGACAGCTAGTGCACCCTGGCAGTGCAGTCTGCCGTATCCTGAAGAACCATACAACTCTCCAATTCATTGCAATGGGAAGGATTTAAAAACTTCCAGAAAATCCTTTTGGTTTTATACAGAAAGTCATAATACATGATTTCTAGGTTGCTATACTACGAATCTATGACTCTTTCTGTTTCTATTGTACTTCCTTTGATACAGGAAGGCCAGTAACCAGTAGGCCCAAAAGAAAAAAAACAAAAACAAAAGGGTCAATATCAATAATCCAGCAAAAGGTTTTTTCCCCCACCCTAATTTGCCCTCTTCTTGTCTTGGAGCTGAAATGTGCAAAACTCAACACAATCTGATCATGACTTGGCATCCTTCATTAACTATTCAAGCTGCAATTGCCTTTTCACAAACTCCTTTATGGAAGTTACACATAGGGGATGTTCAGACGAGCAGTTTGTGGTGTTGCAGGCCTATCTTCAGTGCTGCAAACCTCACACGCTGCACATGCAGGCATTTGTCGTGCTGCTAGTTTGCAAATCCAGTGTCAAAAAAACTCTTGCCTGAAAAAAGCAGCAGTGTGCGCCACCTGAAACTGCAGCCTGGCCAGATGGAGCTGGCCCCAGTCTCCCCTACTCCACCTGGGGCAACTTTCTGCATGCCAGGCAGCATGTGTACAAACATGCCAGACAGCATGTGTACAAGCTACAAGTATCAGCAGCACAACTATGTGCCACTATTATTTATCCCTGGGGAAATGCATGTGGATACTTATCTGGATGCACCCCTACAATTTAAACAGAACAACAAATACTACCACTTCTCTGCAAGTCTTCATCCTTCACCCCTTACCCTGCCCCTGACCACATCGTTTTTTTCTTTTAGGACCATTAATATTGTATGCTTCTAGGAACATGCACTATGCCCATCAATGGCAATTAAAAAGAAAAAAAGCATCTTTTTATTGTTCCTTGTACCAAATTCATGGGAATGGATTAGCCCTTGGAGCATGTCTTTGTTGCATCTATCTAAGAACATAACAGCTAAACCTTTTCGGTCAAACTCCTAAATACTTCTCCTAAAATGCAATCTTAATGTTAAACCTAAGATTTAAATTCCATCAGGAAGTGTACAGTTGTCCTACATCTCAAAGGACATTTGTAAGTGCCAGAAGCGCTGTTCGCTTTCTCATAGTCTCTCTCACACACACACAGATAGGGGTTAGTTTCCTTATTAAGACAGATAATACAGAGCTGTCTCAGCACTGCGTGCAGTTTAAACATTAATAAATAAGTTATTCTAAAACCATTTTCCACTCAGTTGAAATAATACCCCCCAGAAGTCACTGTAGAGATTTATGACTCCAAAAAGGAGTCATACTGATCAACAGACATATTCAAATACAATCCTATGTTGGACAAAGTCTTACATGTTTAAAATGTACTAGGATATGGCTATGGTTATTTAAATATAAGGGAGCTATCAGAGGATATACGATTTCTTAGGTCCACTCATCTGGAGATTGTCCAATATATTGCTATCAAGGAATATGAATTCCCTATTTGCCTGACATTTGGCACTAAACAAAAAACGAATATAGTGTCTTATGCTGCAACATGTCTGACTTGAACATTGTCAAAACAGAAAATTTGTAAGGGGATCCCTTTTCTTGATCTTCGGTATGTAGCCTTAAGAGGATTGTTTCAATGAGGAATTCTAGCCGAGTGTGCCTGGGGATATGGAACCATACAGCAGGCAGATGTGTAGGAGCTTAGTAGCTGAGAAAATGAGGAATACTATGTATGCTTTCTTCAATAAAGGTTATAATTAAATAACACGTAGTCTTCCCTTTGTGCCATGTTCTGGCATGACACTAATAGCTAGCAACATAACTACAGTGGGATGAGTAGAGCGCTAACTCTACACGTTGGTTTGGAGACAGCCCTAGAATGGCGGCTGCTAGGAACCCAGTCTGTGACAGCAGCAGGCAGGATTCAAGGACCACCCATAGCAGCCGAAGCAGCTGCAATATTTGATATCCTGTGTTGAGCTAGTGGTCAGGTGAGACTCTGCAGTACTTTGTACCTGCCTGCTCCCACTTCCCCCACACACTTTGCATCTCTGCCCAGCGCATCACAATTAGTAATAGCTTTTATGCTGCTTTGGGTGAGACACACAGCTGACTATTTGCAGTTATTAAGAAATCCATAGTAGTGACAGAGCTGATAGTGAAAACAGCACTCTTGGGTTTTCTACTAAATGACTAAATGGAATAGAAACTAAAGAGGTTCAGCGCTTGTCACCCTAAAGTGGCTAGCAAAATCAGCAGCACTTCTGAATGAATTCCAGGTTAGGTACAGAGATTTCAGTGAGCTCTGAGGAGTCTTTGTAATACTTCAGAACTGAAATACACTGTATAAATAGTAATAGTAATTTAGAGGCAATGGATCAGTTGTAAAGTATTGATACAAACATATACTTTCTAGAACAATAATTTTAAAAACAAATGCCACTAAATTTCTACTGCATCTGATGAGTAGTATCACAGGTATTTCTAAGGATATAGGTATGTTGATTATTTATCTAAAAAAATAAGAACAACCTATGGGAGTGGAATTGAAGGTAGAAAATGAGTTATTTTAAAATATTTGTGCTAACTTTTATCTCAGACACACTAGGTGCATTTACTCAAGGTGCTTTACTGTGCAGCAGTGTAGATTACTGCACAGTATGTGTGTCTACACATGCACACTTTTACTGCACATTAAACCTTGCTAATCGCAAGTAAATTTGCTACCTGCAAATGCAAGTAGCAAAGTTACTCGAGATTAGTTATGCACAGTAGTGCTTGTGTAGATACCTGACCAGGAGCAAATCTGCTCCTGGTCAGATAGCCACCAGGACACAGGAGATTGCTCCCTGCCCTTGGGAGCTGCCTGCTGCTGGGGGAGGCTTTGCTACCAGTCCAGGCAAGGACTATATTCCCCTGCCCCAGAAGCAGGAAGCTCCAAGTCCCTCACTCTAAGATCATGATTGAGGAACAGGAGCTTGGAGATCCTTATCTCCAAGCCCCTGCTTTGCCGTCATGATCAGGGAATGTGGGGCTGGGAGATCCTTATCTCCTGGCACCAGCTTCATGGTTGCAGGGCTAGCACTGGGAGATCCTTATGTCCTAACCCAAGCTCCATGGTTGCAGCACTTAGGCTGGGAGATCTTTATAAGGATCTCCAGCATTGGCCCAGAGACCATAGTGGGAATATGACTCTTGGTCAGCTGTCTACATATGCTATATTGCACAGTAATTAGTCCAGAGTAAATTTGCTACTTGTATTTACAGGTAGCACGTTCTCTTGGGATTAGTGCAAATTACTGTGCAGTAAGCATCTGCATATGTAGATAGTTATGCTTACTGTGTAGTAATTTGCTCTGATCTCAAGTAAAATGTTTTATGTAGACATGCCCAGTGGGACTTTCAAAATGGCATAGATATGGTAGCTGTCTGACTCCCTCTGAATTGAATGCAAGTCAGGCAAAGTATCTAAGTATCTCTGAAAATCTGTCCCTGAGTTAGTTCAATAATATATCTAATTCTACATGAAAACAGAAGATTGATTGGGCAGGAGTGCAACTGTCACTGCTGATTTGGATTCCACCAAAGAAAATGAAAAGGCATTTGGATAGTTCACCTGAAGAACAGATCACAAATTACAAGATCATAGAAACATTATCTAGCTATTATAGAAGCATAACAGGGCAGCTCAGTGCCCAGAGCTGCAGTGGCATATAAAGCGCAGTGGTTCCTGGGTGCCAGTGACTGGCAGCAGCTGTGGCTGTTTTTCCACACCCCTTACCACCACCAACCTGGTGCCTGAGGCTGATGCCCCAGTCACCCTGCCTTAGTTAGGGGGCAAGGGAATACTGTTGAATACAACTACTGAAGACAACTATTCATGCTGTACCACGGGAAGACTGTAATGTACAACACAGGCATCACAAAGTAACATATGTTCTTTATCTTCTTGTAGGTCTGATTAATGTTTGTTTTCTTAAATGATGCAGTCATCATGACAAAGTCCAAACTAGTAAAAGAAAATGTTGTTGTGATCCCATTTTTAATAAAGATAACAAAGAAATGGCATCCTCTCAGGACAGAACATCACTAGGAAGCTTCAGCATGTGCGTCATTGTTCCTTCCCAGGCATGCTGTGTCCAGTCTCCCTCTGTGTTAGCTGGTGAGGGATCTGATTTCAGTAATGCTGAGCTCTCTACTTCACCCTTCTAAATCCCCAGCTCAAACAGAAGGGTATAGCATTTAGACACTGCTTGCATCATAAATTCAGTGAATCATACCATAAAATCAGGCTTCCTCTTTATGCAGACCTTGAACAACTGGCCTGACCCAAGATGGAACAAATGTTTGTAAAGGAAAATAAAGCAGCAATTTCCCATAAGCATCAACCAGGGCAGTAACAACAGATGTTGGATTAAGTGGGTTAAAAGGGTCATGGAACCATTTACACTCTGTTTGTCATTTTGAGATTTTGATGTAAAGTAGACCTCAGAAGTCTCTTGTATTTGTACTAGGAGGGAAAGACTACTATGTAATGAGGAAATGGACCTTTGATAGAGAGATATCTATATCTCACTCCTGTAAACTGGGAACACTGAGGTTGACTGTACATAAAGAGCTGTTAAATGTACAAAGTACACATTTTTGGGAGGGAAATTCTTTCAGCCGTGGCAACCAAGGGCATTTCTTGTCATCTTCACAGGGTCTGTTAACAGGTTCGCGTTCAACAGTTGCAAATTTTTGGAATGTTGTGATGAAAATTAGTAAGTGTTAGGATGGTGTTGCACATTCACTTGTAACAGTTGGAAATAATTGGAATGTATTGACCTAATAAAGCTAGTACATGTTAGGAAATAATACTCACCTGAAAGGGAACAACGGTGGCACACTGCTTAACACGTGTTAAATGGCTTGAATGTGGGTCTATTCTTTTTAACTGGACTTAGTAAGTGTTACATTTTAGCTAAGATAAAGCATAATTTGAGGAATCTGAACTCCTAGCCTTGGATTTGCACTTAAGTTGCTGGCCCAATAAAAATATGCCCCAGGGATATTGATAGACTTGGTTATTGAGCTTAAGTAATGTGGCTTTGGAATTTAATTGGCTATTGGATTTAGACTGAGATAGGATTGTATATTTTTTTTAAAAAAAGTTTTAAGTTGAATGTGTGATACAACCTATAAAAAGTATTTTGATTATGTAAGAGAAAGAATTGAATCTGGCTTTCTCTCAGCCTGAGGTTCTCTAACTGTGGTCCGTGAGCTTTATTCAGGTGGTCTGCAGAAAGGTGACTTAAAGGCTAAAGCTGACAAAAATTACACCCGACTTCCCAGAACTTTGCTCAAAAAAAACAGGCACATCCATTGCATTAGAAAGGTAAGACTATTAATATTAATTTATGAGTTGTGTGTTTTGATTTGTAGAACAAAAAAAAGTTTAAGTGGTCCACCAAAACCCTCAATTTTCAAGTGGACCACGAAAAAACGACTTTGAGAACCGCTGCTCTAGGTAGTGCTGAGGTTCAAGAGTGTGACTGCCTGGCCTCGAACAGCTGGTCATGTGCTGACTTGGCCCAGATGGATGGTGACAAACATACTGAGGTTTCTTGAAAACCCTGAGGAAGATACTTCTCACTTAGGTGGCCAGCCTCAGACTCTCCTGCCACAAGTTCGAATTTAATCTCAGTGGAGGTGCAAACCGCCTGGGGCTCCTCAGTGGTGTGTAGTCTGCTAGACAGCTGTCCGTGAGTTTCCATCTCCCTTACACACCAACCTCATGCCAACCTTCGGTGGGTCACTGGATCCTGAGTCGGCTGTCCCTCCACTGGAGCTGTGCTTTTGACCCCGACGTTGTCTCAAGTCTTGTGTACCAAGCACTTTCTTCTCCGGTGTCTCAACTGATCCCCTATCTGTCTAAGCTGGGTCTCTTCCTGCCCCAAGCTACGTCAAACTGAAAGGCCAACAGCAACCAGAATAAGAAAAAAAGAAGAATGAAAAAAAAAAAAAGGATGGGAGGAAGCTGCCCTGCTGGCGCCTCTATGCTACACTCTCTTCCCCTTTCCTGGGACCTCTCCCTTACTAGGAGACTTAGATCCTTGGAGTTATCTATCCCGCCATACAAACCCTCCAAAAGGGGGAAAAGAAAAGAGGGGGAAAAATGAAACAAAATTATGAGGTTGGTTGGTGCTGTCCAGTTTCCTCACCAGCCCTACCATTAGGATATGGAGGTGCCTCCTCATTACTCTCTTTTTCTAAGGTTTCTTTGCCCTCATCCCTGCCAGTCAATATTCCACACCTGGTACCTGGGGACTCTCTGGGTGATGATCCAACATCTAGCCAGGGGTGGCTAAGTCTCCTTTTCCTGGGCCTCACACCACTGAGCGTGGCTTGTGGAGTTGCTCTCCCTCAACATTGTCTGTGGCATTCTCGACCTGCGGTCCTTCCTGCCCTGGCCGGCCACTGCCTGCACTGTGGGCTGGTGCCCAACCTGCTATGGCCCTGATGGATTTTCCTTTTTGCTACTGACACCAGCCTCTGCCAGTGAAGATAGCCTCCTCTGGTTCTCCCGCCTCTTGGGCACACCTGCCTCCACTGGTGCAGAGAGCCTCCATTGGATGTCTCTCCTCCCAAGCACACCGATCGTCACTGGGGTAGAGAGCCTCTTCTGGCTCTCTCCCCTCCTGATTATGCCTGTTGTCACTGGCGCAGAGAGCCTCCACTGACTTTCTCTCTCCTCCTGCTCCTCCTGGCCTCTGTGGGTGGTCCTTTTTGTTCCCACTGGCCGGTGATTGCTGATGATGTTAGTGGCCAGCCTCAGCTGTATAAAGGCGCGGCTTACGATTTGCACGGGTTCCCTTCTCCATTCTGGCTGTGCCACAGGCCCTGCTGCAGGTAAGTGTTCTTCTTGTATTTTTTTTTCTTTTGTGCATGGTCCCCACCCTAGCACCCCCCAGGGTGGGATTCAGGACTCTGTCATCTGATCGCCCCCATGACACACAGACATATTAGATTCATCTACATGAGAAGCTTTACTGCACATTAGATAATTGAATGCATAGTAAAGCATCACTGTTTACACATGCACAGCTATTACTGTGCAGTAGATTAGTTTAATACTTGGTTTTCTAGCACCTATAGATACAGGTACTAGATATTAGCACATTAAACTAATGCACTGAAGTGAACAAGTAGACACTGACTGGGACCAAATAGCTCCCAGTCAGCACAGGCAGCAGCGGGCTACAGCTGTCCTGGCTTGCTGGGATGCTACCTGCCAGCCAAGTGGAGATTGAGACTGTGCCAATCTCCACATGGCTGGGAGAGCTGGGAGAGCTGCGGAAGTTAAAGACTGCTGCAGAAATCAGTCAACCCACCGTTACAGACACCTGAAACTGCATGCCCTTACCTAGGAGTGCACATGCTCAGTACACCAGGGGCTGACTCTTGCCTGGGCATGCCCCTGCCATTAGGGTCATAGGAGCTCTGCCTCTATAAAAGCAAGCAGTGAAGACAGACCCAGTGGAATGTCCTCTCCATCTGGATCAGCACCATACCCCACCACCTATCCACCCAGAGGCCCTGCCGATGGCCCCCTCTGGACAATACCATGTTGGAGAAGACCCCAACTGGCCATCGAGGATCAACTCACAGCCCAGAATAGGTAGCTATCACCCATCTTCCTTCCCCAAGCAAAGGTCTTAGACTCTGCTTCTCTTCCCTACCTGGACTCCAACCCTTCCACTGAGTCTCTTTCTCCTACTGCTATTGTGAATGCTTGTGTGTGTGTGTGTGTGTGTGTGTAGGAACCAATAACTTCATGGAGCTATGTAGTGTGTTGTCTGTTTAATAAACCTGCTATTTTGAAACCTTGGGTTGAGATTTTGTCTTTCCTGACTGTTTCCTCCTTGCCACCACTTATCTGCCCCCTAATCTCCCAGATTTCTGCCTCAGTTTCCAACCCCAATCTCCCAGCCTTCTGCCTCTCCCTTTCCTGGCTGTCTCCTCCTTGCCACTGGGCTTTTTCCCTTGCTTCCACCCCAGCACCAGTGACCTTGAGTAACCCTGGGGCCACCTGACCTTAAGTAACCCCAAGCCTTAGTTCCTCAGCTAAACTTCTCTCTAGTCTGCCAGTTCTAATCTTGGTCCTGGCAACTTTTACTCCCTACACTTTCACTCTCTCACCTTAACTTTCTTCCCAGGTATCTGAAGCACACGCATACACACACTGTAACATCCAAGCTAGGAACTCCCCTGTGTGTATGTGTAGATAGGTGGTATGTGTGTGAACTAGTGAATATATATATATATATGTGTGTATATATATATATGTGTGTGTGTGTATGTATACACACACACACACACACACACACACCTCATCGTGTGCATAATATATGAATTACTGATCCTCGTATGCGTACTGAATGTGTGGGTATTGGCAACTGATTGTTGTCTAATTTTTGGTGCATATGAGCTTGAATTGGTAATAGGTGTGTATGTGCCTAGGCTGGTAATTTTGGATTTGTGAGTGTGCCTGAGTTGGTAGTGGGGGTGTGCATGGGTATACACACCTAGTGTGTGTATATGCACCTAATTGTTTTTTGAGTCTGTGCATGTACAATTGTACACCATGCCTTCCTATCTAACAGTGTAATATTGTGATCCTGAGCTTTGGCCTGACCCCTCAGGGCAACAATACATACATACTGATCTTTGAGAATCATGTACTCTGAGACCTCTCTCCTTCAGGTGCAGGCCAAGTACCACCAGCTAGAATTCCCATTGGCTTTAGAATCTGTGGAAGTATACAACTAAGGAATAACTGGCATGGTAAATACACAACTAAATATGTATCAGGAAAAGGAGGTCAAAGGACCAGTCCCAGATATTTCCACAAATCTAGGAAAAAATCCTATTGAAATGGCATATTGCATGAGGTTCGGTTCCTAGTATGCATAGATAAGGTTGTGTTCAGATGGGTTCCCATCTTATGTATAGTGAAATCTTGAAAACATTAAGTGTTAGGTAAGTGCCTACATAGTTAGGATCTTGTTTTCAGTGAAACATATATTTCACTGGATTTTGGGGTTTTATTTTTCCTCTAAAGCTAGGAGTTCAACTCGTTTGACACTTCACATTGAGTTCCTTTCACCCTTGAATTTTCTATGCTGTTTCTGCGAAGACTTTATACTGCAACTTCAACTCTACACAAACAATCCAGAGATGCTAGTTTTCCATCACTTTGTTTTACTGCAAGCATGATGCTACCTACTGGCAATACAACTGATTAAAACCTGACATACACTATTATAAGTTTTGAGGTGAGAATGATGTATTAAAACTGTGTTTATAGATGAGAGCAAGAAAAGGGCAGTGGTAACGTTGTGGTTCATGGTCTGTAGTGAGCAGCAGTTGTGGCCATGAAAAAATACGAACTTGTGGTTTAAGTACTAGCCACTTTATGATTATGTGGCTTAATATTTTACTTCCATACTTTAAAAGTTTTATACCAAGTATTTTGTGACTGTGTCTACATGAGACATGGTTGCACAGTAGCTTAATACTACTGTGCAGTAGCATTGTGTAGCACAAACTGTGACACAACCCTACCGAACAGTAGTGTCACAAAAAAGATATTTGTTGGTGTTACTTGGGATACTACTTGTTTATACAACTACTAAATGATTGCACAGTAACAATTGCATACCTAGTGTCTCATGTAGATGCTACCTGTATGTAGCAAGCCCAAAATGCTTCTTAACAGAGATTTTTGTATATTAATACATTCATGTGATGCCTATATGAGTCCTGCACCAAATCAAGTGTGTTTATCATTATGTATTTGAATGGACCTATTGATTTCATGTGGCTAGAATGGGATCCTGTATTACCATTTTAGAACTGAATACATTTAAAAATATTGTGATATCATTTATACTGCAATTGGGAAGTAGTAACAGAATTGAGTAAAGTGAATCACAAAAAAAGCTTATAGGAAGTAGAAACCTGGATAAACAACTAGGAGGAGTATCAAAGTATTGCTTGGGAATGCAGGAATGAAGCCAGAAAGGCCAAAGCACAATGGAGTTGCAGCTAGCAAGGGATGTAAAGGGTAACAAGATGGGTTTCTACAAGTATGCTGGTAACAAAAGGAAGGTCAGGGAAAGTCTGGGTCCATTACTGAATGGATGAGGCAACCTAGTGACAGAGGATGTAGAAAAGGCTGAATTATTCAATGCCTTTTTCACTTCACTCTTTGCAGGCAAGGTCAGCTCCCAGACTACTGCATTAGCAGCACAGTTTGGGGGGAAGGGGAGCAGCCAATTCTGGTAAGAGAACAGGTTTGGGACTATTTAGAAAAGCTGGGTATATACAAGTCCATGGGGCTGGGTGGGATGCACCTGAGGGTGCTGAGGGAGTTAGCTGATGTGACTGCAGAAAGGGAAGAAGGAGGATCTGGGAATTACAGGCCAGTCAGCCTCACCTCAGTACCCTGTAAAAAGCATGGAGCAGGTGCTCAAAGAATCCATTTACAAGCACTTGGAAATTGATTAGGAGCAATCAGCATGGGTTCACGAAGGTCAAGTCATGCCTGACCAGCATGATTGCCTTCTATGATGAGATGACTGACTGTTTATGAGGGGAAAGCAATGGACATAATATTATTTGACTTAGCAATGCTTTTGATACCATCTCCCACAGCATTCTTGCAAGCAAGCTGAGGAAGTATGGGTTGGATGAATGGTCTGTAAGGTGGATAGAAAGCTGGCTGGATTGCTGAGCACAGTTGCTCAATGTCTAGCTAGCAGCTGGTATCAACTGGAGTGCCCCATGAGTCAATTCTGTGGGGCTGACTTTGTTCAATGTCTTAACAATCTGGAAAATGAGATAAACTTGCTGAGGGCACAGTCTTCGGATAACACCAAACTGGGAGGTGTAGTAGATACGGGTACTGGGAGGTGTTAGTATGCGATGGGTACTGCTAGGATTCAGTGTGACGTAGACATATTGGCGAATTTGGCCAAAGAAATCTCATGAAGTTCAACAAGGACAACTGCAAAGTTCTGCACTTAGGATGGAAGCATCTCATGCATTGCTACAGCCCGGGAACTGACTGGCTAAGCATCAGCTCTGCAGAAAAGGACCTGGAGGTTAGACCATAAGCTGGATATGAGTCAGCAGTGTGCCCTTGATGCCAGAACAAGGAGCAATGGTCTCTTGCTCTGAGAGACCAAGAGAGGTCTAGGTTGGATATTAGGAAAAACTTCCTCACTAGGAGGGCGTCGAAGCACTGGAACAGGTTACCCAGAGACGTGGTGGAATCTCCATTCTTGGGGGTTTTTAAGGCCCAGCTTGACAAAGACCTGGCTGGGATGATCTAGTTGGGGCTGGTCCTGCTTTGAGCAGGGGGTTGGACTAGATGTGACCTCCTGAGGTCCCTTCCAACCCTCATTGTCTATGATTCTAAAGGCTCCAAGGGAAGGAAGCTGAGGGGGAGAAAAACACTGAGGTGGCAGACACAGCTGGGATTACTCTCTTACGAGGTGGGAAAGGACCACAGGGTGTGAATTACCCCTTTATTGATTCAATTGTTTTGTGATTATGTTGTTTCCTGTAGGGAAAAGTTTGACCTGGGGAAAATAAAACTTTTCTTTAAACAGTACCAAACCACTAGAGTAAGGTATAATCTATGATACAATAGGATATAACCTATGATCTGAAAATTCACTGAAGAGGTGGATGTGGAAGGGTGGGGGGTGCTCAAACCAACTCGGGGAAGCAAACATTTGAACAAACACATAATCTTACAGAAAACAGTTTAAAATATTTTGGCATGTCTTTGAAGCAGATGGGACCTGGGTTTGTAAGACCACTTCTGAAAGGCCACCCAAAGCCCTTGTTGAATAAATTGCCAGTACAAACAACTGCTTTTGCAACTTTTAATAGAAACAGCTTAAACAGTTCTACATCAAGACATACTGCCAGCACACAGAAGTGAAGAGTGTTAGTCACAATAGTAATGAACTAATGTAAAACCTTTCATTTTGGTTCACACCTCACTATATTTCACATTTCTGCACAGACACTCATGGAAATGAAAGCTGAATCAGACACAGGACAATTGCTGGGTGGCTTACTAGTGCCATTAAAGGACAAATCCTCCCCTATTACATAACTATACAGAAGAGCTTCATTGTTTTTCAGGGACCAATGCCACCATACCTAAGCAGGAGCAAGAACTGCACCCTGAACCCTTAAGAGTCACATTTTCAGACAGGAAGCAACTGCATAGTGTAAATTAGGTACTAAAGCCAAACCTCAAATGTGCTGAGCACCTCTGGTGTCCCTCCAGTCACTGCTGAGCTCCTGTTCAGTCCTAGTAGAAGTCAATGAGATGCGGTGCTTTTGGTAGGGAGCTTACCACACTGAAGAATTAATTCATTCATATGGGTTAATGCTAGACATGGCAAGCTACCCTGACATGGGCAAGCTACCCTGGTTAATGCTTTAGTATTCAAATCGGGGCTGCCAGTATAAGATCAATAACAGAAGTAGCATTGAGATGACCTCAAAAGTATATAGCACACACTGGCATAACAAAAAAAAGTACTTCCTAATGAATGCAAAAGCAGGTTTGTCTCTTCTGGTTTTGACTTGATTTTTTTTTTGCCTAATTTCACTCTGTCTTGGTTATTTCCTTATCAGAAGCAAAGTAAATATTCTCCAGCACTTTCTGTTCTGAATATTTACATCAGTTTGACTTGTCAATGATATGCTAATTTTCTTTAGCACTAAAATTAAAGTACAAGTTGGCCTAATTCCCTAGTAACATAGTAATCAAAATTTCTAAATATTAACATACATGAATACTGATATGCTCTGTCTAACCAGAGCTGATGTAAAAGCACAGAAGTACTGACGTGAAGATTACTGATTAGAGAGCATACACAGAAGAGAATGAATGACCTGTTCTGCATCTAGGTTGGAAATGCAGCCCATAATAGCTTAATTGACAAGTTGGACCTAAATCATTCCAGACTCCATGAGGATCTTGCAGTGATGTTGCCTTTGGTTTGTGTTGTTTAGCAACTGCTGCCAACTCTTAGGTCTGGAGCTTATTACAATTACGTGTATAAATACAAAAATATAAATGAGCTGATTGAAATCTTAAAGACAAGCAGCAAAAGCTGCCTTGATGATCTCAGACATAACAAGAAGTAACAGGCAAGTCTCTGTGCAACCAGTGTCTATGTAAATGACTCTTCAGATTCATCACTATCACTTGTGCAGGGCTGTGATGCATATGCTGGAAAAAGGGTGACTTAAAAGTTTTTCAAGCACATCACATTTAGAAACCATCACTCTCTTAACAAAGAAGTCTCTCTGATGCATTCCCTCCCTTCAAAGGACATCTTCAGTTTTCTTCAATGAGTGATGAATGAGAAGTAGTGTTTATCCCATTTGTATAAACATTCTGTAAAAAAGTGGGATAGAAAATGCAATGGCACATAGTAGCAAACCTGAAGAGAAAACTAAAGAAGCGCATTCAGGTAAAACTCTGAAACAAAGGTTTGCTTTGTTTTTTTTGCAAATAAAATAATCAGTTACCAAGCCCAAAACAGATGGGTGGTAAGTTAAAACCTTGTTCATCCCTGTATGGACTGTTAATTGGGCTCTTCCAAGGTAATTCAGAAATGACATTTATGTTAATTTAGGGAAGAAAATGGCACCCTCATGCAATATGGACAATGGAATCATAGCATCAGGACAACATTTTAATTTGATGTGGAGCTATTTGTCCTCTCGGTCATGTCGTTCATGAATTTTAAACTACGGCTTCATCAAACATTAGCTCCTGCAGAGGAACATGAATATGTAATTTGACTGACTCCAGTAACTGTAGTTTTGACATAATAGAAAAGTAATTATAATACCGAACCCATATTCCGTGTTTGCAAAGCTTGGTGCTCCAAATGAAAGTACATTTTACCGTCAAGCAAGAGAGTGGATGTTTTCTAATGTTTTTCCACTGTGAAAGATTTTCCTGTTTCCAAAACAAGAAGCAATGGAAGTTGAAGCCTAGGCAACATGGATATTGAAATTTTTCCCAGTGGGCTTGTGCTTGGTTTGCTAAATATTGATTTCATATGAGCCAAGAAGTCTGGTTATATATTGGATTTGTCTCTTTATAAATCCATTATATATCTATAAATCTCTATTTCTAAATTTCTCATGGACACAACACCCTAATAAGGGCATGTCCACACATGCAGGCATGTGTGCTTGAAGCAGCTCAAGCAGCAGGGGCACAAATTTGTGCCAGAGTTTTGTGCCTCAGCACATGTGCCTGAACCTGCACTTTGGTATGGGGCAAATTGTGCCACTTGGGGCAAATTGACCCTACCCAGATCTTCCTAGATCTTCAGCCAGGGGGAGCTAGAGGCTGGGGTGGGAGTGGGAGGTGTGGGTATGGGGTTTGTGGGGAGGTTGTGGGAGTTGTGGGTGGTGTTAGCGGTAGGTGTAGGGTTTGTGGGGGTAAGGTTGAGAAAATGTGTTCTGGGGGCCTCTGCCAGCAGTGAGCCATGAGTGCCCTGACACCCTGCTGCTGCTGCTGCTGCTGCTGCTGCTACTGCTGCAGCGGGGGGCTGCGCACCATGGGAGGGGTGGGTGGGGGACCCACCCCCCCCCCCCCCCGCCCCCCCCCCCCCCCCGCGCCCCAGCACCCCCACACTGTGCACCCACCACCACCCCCCCACCCACAACAACGGGAACAACCCCCCCCCCCACCCACAAAAAAAAAACAT
>JAGPOW010001296.1:124263364-124335937 GCA_030014935.1 Caiman crocodilus
GGGGGGGGGGGGGGGGGGGACCCACCCCTCCCCCACAGTCCCCCCGCCCCCTCAGTCCCCTCTACCCCAACAGTCTGTCCACACCCACAGTCCCCCACACCTACACACTGGGTACAGAGCCCGGCTTCCAGCCACTGATACTAGTCTTGTCCTGCTTCTATTCCTTCCAGCATGCTGAGGCAGTGCTGGAGCAGCAAGGGCATGCAGCAGTCACACAGACTCTGGTTGAATACTAGAGCATGTCTAGTATTCGGAAAACCGAAGATGTCCTTTTCACATTGCAGGCACGAATTTGCTTAGAGCAGCTCAAGTAGCAAGGGCACAAATTTGTGCCAGAGATTTGTGCCTCAGCACATGTGCCTGAACATGCACATTACTTGGTTTAACGTATCAATACAGTTCCACTGCTACTACAATTAACAACCTCTCTAAACAATGAATCCATCAAAATCTGTGGATCCTACACATGCTTTCCCAAAATGTGATCAATCTGATCAGGCAACGGTCTTTGGGTAAATCTGTTATCTTTTATTAGACCAACTGAAATAGTTGGAACAACTTTGCAAGAAAGAAGGGTATTTGTACATGAAAGCTTGCATAAAAGAATGTTTCCAACTATTTGAGTTAGTCTAATATCAAATGCACCCAAAGAACCTTGTCTGCCTATGTCCTTAGATTAACATGGTTACAGCCTATACCCCTGTATACATCTGATCTGATCACAAAATGCCCTCATGGTAACTACATGGGTGAAACTAAGCAGCAAATATGCATCAGAATGAACTCTCATGAGGAAAAAATATAAATGACAGAGACACAAATAAACCAGTAGGAGCACATTTTTTACAGAACAACCTCTCCCTTGTTTGATCTCACTATCCTTGTTCTCAAGGAAAATCTAGCAAACACTAAACATTAAAAGGTGAGCCTGGGAACAAAAATTCATAGACTACCTTGACACGAGGAACCACGGACTGAACATTAATGTTGATTTTATAACAAACTATCGTCTACTTGCCTCCTGAAATTCTTCCTACACAAGACAAGTGATAATGACCCTCCTCCCTTTTGAAAAGTCTTGATCTTGTAGTAATCAAACATCTTTTCTGCTAATTTTTTTTTTGCTACCTTCATGAATTTCTCCCTCTCAAATTTCACAGTTCTACCCACTGCTCTTAACAATTGCAGTGCTTGCTTTCCTCGTCAGATCTGAAGAAGAATGTTTTGCATTAAAAAACAATTGTCAAATTTTAGTGCAACTGTATGGTTGGTCCAATAAAAGATATTAACCCACAAAAATCCTTGCTTCTTGCATAGCTCCTGGACCACCATTGCTACATCATTCTAACACTACTACAACATTAAAAATGACTATTTGTCACATGCTTTTAGGTTAATTCATTGGAGACATGTAGGGGGTGAATGTGGGTACATGTGCACCCCCTAAGCGTAGTGATGCACCTCCCTATGAAAAGTCACTGTTGACACTGTCAGCAGCACCTGCAGGTGGTCACTGCTCACCACTTCCACGCTCACCACTGCCATCACTGGCAACGTCCGCAGGCAGCCAGTGATTGCCGGTGGATGCTGCCGACTGCTGGCAGCATCTGTGGGTGGTCAGTGATCCCTGGGCAGCGCTCACCAATGCCCCCCTCCACCTTTGACAGTACTAGCAGCATCTGCAGGAGCCCCCACTTACTGCCACCACGCTCCCACTGCTGCCGTGCTCTCCCTGCCAGCACTGCCATGGCCCACCAAATGCTGGCAGCATGCATCATTCATGGGTTCATTCCACACGTTTGATTTTACTGAAGGGATATATATACATTAAGGGAGTCAGACAGCTATGTATTATTTGCTAGAAACTTAGGGAGATCTATTAAAGTAAATAATTTTAAGTGAGCGTAGAGTTAATTCACATTTAACAGCTTGGCTAGAAGCCCGCAGGCTTCCTATAGTGTTATAAAGAATGTATCTTCCTAAATCAACAGTTTTATTAAAGCTTCATCATAAAAAGCAATTGTAAAGTGCTAGCAGCCCAAGACTTAAGTATGGAAACCAATAACATTTAATTGATATGCATAATTTGAGACCTCTGCACCATGATGACTCTTAGTAATTTGAAATGAAATTAGATATAAGATAAGTTTCCTTCTGAGGAACCAATCCAGTTGCTAATGTGAGTCCTAGATATACCATTTTTAGATGACATAGGGATCTGTGGGTATAGGAGAGAATGAAGAGAAACCAAAATCCATACAAGGTTTCCATACCTGGAGGCCATTAATTTTATTGAACCTATTCTTGTGAGCAAAGTCTACAGTTTTAAGCAACAGTTGGAATATCAAATTGAGTCCCAGTGAGTTGCATGAAAAGTGCACCAGTCTGTCTGATGTAAATAACAGATTCCCTTAGAGATGATTTCCAAGCCAGTTGGCTCAGTGTGATGATGAATATATCTTTCCTATTCAGATTACAAGGATGTTATCAGGTTGCCATTCTGTCCGGTTATATTGTCAAAAAGCAACCAAATGGCAAGATCTCTCAGTTCAAGAGATTTTAAAGTTGCTCTGCTTTAGGAAAAATATAACTTTTATTTCACCTCACTCTTTTAAGGAAGAAAGGAAACATACCATACCACATTTACATTATAGACTTCCCCTTTGAAAAACCTGTCAGAAGCAATGTCTTGGACAACCTTCTTGATCGCTTGCAGATAACCATTCTGACTCTCAGCCAGTTTTAGGATTGCCGCACTGTTTACTGAAGTCCTGCGCTTGGGAACACTATGAAACAGATTGAGTTACATCTTTGTGGACATCTACATGAAATTTAATTCAGTCATCTAGGGTTTAATGTTCAAGATACACTAGTTAATGTAACAATGCCACACTAATTTTAAAAGCTGTATCCTTGAAAAAAACAATTTAAATTTTAAAAGTTGATTAATATCTGTTTGACTATGGCCTATTTCTTTTCTTAAATGACAAGAAGTAGAACATAACCAGACAGAAGTAACATCATTTAAAACTGAACTGCATGAAGCTCAGGAGAAAAAAAAAACACAACTGCTAGACATAACCATCCTGTGCTTGTCTTCATGGCAAGGAATGGGACAGATTTCCGACAGAGCTTTTCATACCTGATTGTCTTGATGTTATGAAATGCTTCATATTGATGTTAAATAATTTAAAACAACAGTAATGAACTACCTCCAGAGCTATATCACGGTTAATATTTTCAAATCCATATAGCTTAATGTATATGTGTGACCAAAGCAAAAGCAAAAACTAGTGGGCAAATTCCATATATTGAGCAGAGTAACACAAGCATCTATTCTCTGTTCCCAAATTTATTGGCTTAAAATGTATCAAAATAATTTGAACACGCTATGCTAAGGATTTTCAATGTGTGACTTGTTTGTTCATTCAACCTATGTATTTTGCATATTAATTGTCTTATTTACCATGTAGTATTTACCACCAAAATAACCAGTCATTTAAGTGCCCTGGGCAAAAATGTCAAGGTAAGGTTGCAGGGTGCCAAACACCAAACTAGAGGCTCTCCATACCCTGGCTGCTGCTTCTGCTTCTGTGGAGACTTGCCTGGGGGGGGTACCCTCCTGGAACCCTCCCTAGATTGGCGCCCTTTTTCACAGCATCTGGTGACATGAACTTAAGTTCACAGAAACTTGTGCTCCATCTTATTTAGTTAGTCTACAAGGTGCATTTCTATCCTGTTTTCTGCCAGACTTCAGACTCACATGCGTAACTACTTCACCCTGCCTGTCCCATCTTAATTGCACTACTGTTTTTCAGTCACAAGCTAGCATTTAGCACAGCAAAATTTTTATCATCATTTAACACTTCTGTTTAAAACTTCTAATCGTACTGTGGCAGGCCTGTGTCTCACTCAACTCACTGCTGGCATCCAGGTGGCCAGTCTGCAAGTGGCCAGGCTGGCACCACACAACCAGGAGAGGGATCATGGATTGGTCCAGCCTCCCAGAGCTCCCAGGATAAGAGGAGCTTAGTGTCCATGTCCCGGCAGAGTGAGAAGGAGGTAGCACCTGTTATGCCTCTGGAAGGTCTCCCCGTGGCCAGCACTGACCTGGAAGAACCATATGCTGGCAGACCACTGCATGGCATGGCAGTTCAGACCATAGCTGGGACTTCCCCATGGTGTCTGAGCCATCACTTACCATCATGAAGGACATATGCCCCAATGAGGGAATTGCACATTGGCCATATAAAATATACCACACATAGATGGAAGCACTGAAAAGAGGTGCAGTGAGCATCATTGCCCTGCTTGCTCATGTCACAAAATAATTTTTAGTTCATGTATTCTTAAGTTGCTAGTTTTTCAGTTGGAGACACCTGGACTACTATCCTGGTAAGAGGCAAAGAAGCAACCCTCCCAGGAGGAATAGACAACACACCCAGATCCTATCAACAACCAAACCAGATCATCTGAGTGGGAATGGGTAGGGAGGTAGGGAGCCCCACAGAGGAAGCAGCACCCAAGGTACCCAGGGTGTGGCATGCTCAGGTGATCAGGGCATGCCAGCAGCAGCACTACGAGCCTACCACACTAATTTATATCGATGTGTAAAACTAAATCACTCCTACTACAGCCACTGAAAAACTTCCTATTTGCACAAGTGGGAAAGAGGGAGAAATCAGACTTTAAAATAAAAAGTGTAGGTTTATATTCATGCATGGTCACACTTCACATTAAGATTTCAGATGTTGGCCCTGGCCAGCTGTTGGGAACTATAAAGGATGCCCTGGAATTGCAGGGGCACAAGGCAGAGTCTGGCCAGGAACTGGAGCAGAGTGCCTGGCATGTAGCCCACCTCCACCAATTTGTGAGAGCACAGGGGGGAACAGTATCCTACATTTCCCAGATGATGTCCTGGGTTTCTGGGATTTCCATGTGGTTAGCCTACTAATCAAATCTATTAATCAGTTGTTATTTATAAGTAGGTTAAGTATATCTATAAATGGCTTATTGATGGGTATAAGAATGCAGGAAAGAAGTGTTGCTGGTGTATATTAACCACGCTTATAAATCTATAGAACGCTCTTGCAATCTCTAATAATGTACTGATTATGCAATCTATCTATTAATTTATAAACTATTTAGATATACACAATTAATATCAAGTGTGATTCAAAGGAACATGTGACTTTAGTTTGTTCATCATTACAGTTAGGTTGTACCCAAACGGCATGCTCAATAAATTATTCCCCATGCAGCACTTTGAATAAAAATGGATTTTACTTACAAATGTATTGATTTGAATGTGTATATAACTCTTGGTTTTCATTCTGATTTTAATTTCCTCCAGACCTCTACATCCAAACCAAAAGTGAAAAAAATAAAGAAAATATTGAATCATCCTTATAGATTTACAGAACTTGAGCACAGAGTAAGTGCACCGGTTCATGAAGGTCTGAGATATAATTGTGGAAATCAATATAAAATCTTACATTTATTTTTTTTTAAAACATTTCACAATACAAAACAAGAAAAAATGTAGATCTTTTTGAAAATTTGGCCCCTAATCTGCCTTTACTTCATTAAAAAAGGGGAGATAGTTACTTAGCTTTGTAAAGCGTATGAAGAAATTCATTAGAACGCAGCTATGAGGGCGATAAGCATCTACCATTATTCTTATGAACACATTATCCTCTTAACAGACAAGCACAATTCCTATTTATGTACAATGTCTTAAACATCCATTTTAAGAGCATGTTATCCATTAGATCTACTGGGAAATAAATGTTGTTGTACTTCAAAATGATAATTTTAGTATTATGAAATTACTTTATTAAGCTTGCAAGACAAATTAGTAGTATCACACACATTTCTGATGCACTTGCCATAATTGAATCACAGCATCATGTATTATTTTTCACCTATCTAAGCAATTTAAGCATCTCTTGGGCCATTATCTGTGATAGTATGAACAGTGATCCTTTATTGGACTTGGATATAATGTCTGCTTCCCATTTTTACAGGATATGAAGCCTGCACATATTTATAAAACAGTGTGCACAAAATGAAATAAATAGTACTAATAAAATGGAAAAATTATAGTGTATTTTAATTTTAGTGTAAGCCAGTATCAGAGTGGTGACTATAAAACATTACACAGAGTTATGGTAAGCCAAATACATTCTGGTATAACTTTTCAGTGGTATCCAATCGGAGCTGAATATGACTTCCAATAAGTACTTTAATCACTGCTACACTCTTCTTACCTGTAAAGTATAACAATCTAATCTTTCTTTGTGACCTGAGATATGTTGCATGCATTTTAACATTGAAAATAAATTGTACCAACAATTTACCTAAGCATTTTCATGATGAAACCCAAATAAGAAAAAAATAAAAATAAAAACAGAAATGTAAAGTGTGTTTGTTAGTTAAAATTAATTGTGTTTTCCAAATTCTAAACAGGGTAAAATGGTGTTTTAGCTGTGTAGTTTGCCCTTTATATTACATCATCTCTAAAATACTTCATTAAATTAATATATGGCACCATTACTGGAAAAGCTTCACTCTTATGCCTATGTGAACTTTGAAAACACAAGCTGTGGGTCAGAAGTTAATCTAATTGCCTTTCAGATCTTGCCTTACTGTTAGCTAGGAAAACTAAATAGTATAATGACACCTAAGCATTTTACTTGGTATTACATTACTTGGTATATAGAGGGCTATTAACATGGATCTTAGGCTTGAGTCCAACTCTCAAACTACCGAAAGACCAAAGGCCCCATTCGCACACATACTTAAGGCAAAAATAAAGAATATTTCACTCATTAGGGCCAGATCTAAAAAAAAAAAAGTGTTAGGTGTTAGGCATTGGTCCCTAGCAGTAGTGTAACAAAGAATGAGCAAGTGGGACACCAAGCCCAGGTTCCCATTTAGAAGGAAGACCAGAATGACAGCTCTTGGGTAGTCTGCACTGGTGCCATTGCCCATGCCACCATGGCAGCATGTCTGGGGAGCTCGCACTGCAACAGCAGCTACCATGCAAGGAGGTAAGCTTTCCAGAGCTCATCATCACCCTTTCCTCTACCAGAGGGGTCGGTCCCTTAAGGGGCACCAGGCAGCCTGGTTAAGAAAGCCCAGCTGTAGGGCATTTGGATAGAGAAGGAGTGTCCTGTTAGAAGCTATAAAAAACATCCAGAAGAGGATGCAGGGGAGGAGGAAGTAAGAGGTGAGTTCAACTGCTTGCTGATCAAAGGAGCCAGAGCCAAAGGGTTCTGGGACAAGGCAGAAGGATTTCATTGTATTTGTTTGCTTACATATAACTTAAAGACTGTGTTGTCTGAAGAACTGACTGAGGAGCTCCTCAGGGGACAAAGCCTGTCTGCAAAAGCCTGCAGGCTAGATAACCTGCTTAATTATACCTCTGGTCCCTAGAGAACGGGCTTTGGTTCCTTGCGACATGCACATTCCAATGGGAGTCAAACCAACCCATGTGCTGAGCAGTGACCTTGTTAAGACTAGTCATCAGGAAAAACTGATGAGAAGAGTGTGCCCAAAATTCTCTTCTACAACTACTCTTTTACAGAAATGGGATGGAGTGGTACCACTTACCTTTCACTATAATTGCCTCTGACTCTGACAGATAGAGGAAGAGCATGATAAGTCTGAGGTTTCGGGCCCAAACACCCCTCTTCAGGCAATGGGAGACTGAATGCCTGAAGAACGGTGTTTGTGCCTGAAAACTTGCAAAGTACTTTTTTTCAACTATTTAGTAGGTCTAATAAAAGATACCACATCTACTCAAAGAACCTTACCTGCCTATGTACTTAGACCAACACGGCGACAACCAACAACCCTTCCCAGGAAGAGCATGTCTACTACTTGGGGAAAAACCCTAACCAGCAGGATATCGGCTGATGGTTAGGGCAGGAAAGCATCCATAGTCCCTGAGCTAGGTGGTGCTTAAAGCTAGGCCACTGTGAAAAAAGGAATACAAGATTCATAGAGCCAAAAGACAGTATGAGTTGGCCTGATTCTGTAGTCTATGGGTTAGAGCATTTACCTTGCCAATATAAAGTTTAGGTTCTGGCCCCTAGTTTCTTTGTTTTATACTATTTCTGTATTGGACCATCCTATATTTCTGGATAGTTTCCATATTTCATACAATTATTGTCTGTTTTAAATGCTCAAAAAAACAAAACAAAAACCCCCAGGTTTTGGAGAAAGGGCCAGAATGAAGAACTTCTGCCACCCACGTGAACACCCTTACTGCTAGGATACACCATCATGTTTTTGATTGAACAAGTCCCAGTCACCCAGTGTGCTGATGGGCTTCAGATCTTGAAGCTTACTAATGGAAGTTCATCATTTAAAAATTAAGTAACCCAGTATTTCCAACCTAAGGTTCTGGTTCAGTAATACACTTTAGCACTTGGTTACCCCTAAGTACGTGTTTCATTCCAATTGACTTCAATGGGATGTAAGAACTCTTCCTGAATAGAAATATTTTCCAAATTACTGTCACAACTTTATATATTAAAACCGCTGATCAGATGACCTTGACTTCATATAACTAGTTACATGCCCAATGCTCCACTTTTACCTGGTAACTATTTTGCTTTCATTTTTCAAGTCACAAGAGTTATATTAGCCTGATCCTCTGATTTCATTTCTTAAATGTCATGTACTTTAGCTGACCCCAGTGGAATTAGTTTTTGATGCACAGTGTTTCTGAGAGAAGAAAGAGGCCCATCATTTCATAAATGATTTATCACAGTGTATGTTTCCTTAAAAAGGGAAGTTGTAGCTGAATACTTACCAGGCTTTACAAAATTATCTGGATGCCAGCACCAGTTGTGCATTTACCTCAGGCTAACATGGCCGGGCTAACATTTACTTAGAACCATGGGATAGTCAGATGAGAATGATAAATATGAAATTAGATTGAACATACTGACATACGTTCCACATTATATCTCTATTATCCTATTGGTTCCATCTCCCTGTACAATTGCTTTTTAAAATGTAAAGGTGTATAACAAGCTATTAGAGTCTATGATAAATACTAGCAGTTCTACCAGTCCCATTCTGTCTCTCTAAAGCTAACCTCTGATAAGATCTGAGCTTCATAACATTTCCATGCATTCATACTTTAATAGCTATCATAAACTGTATGCAAGCCAAGCTAGAATAAATTAATATGTATTTCTTTCAGAGGTATGATTTCACTAAGGCTGTCTCCCTTGGTAATTTAGGTAACACTTTGCTTTTTTATAAACTTTCAAAATTTGGTTGGAACATTGAAAAAGGTTTACATGAAATAGACATAAAAGAAATGTAATTTTTTTCATTATGAATTCTGCCAATACTGGGGATATAAAATAGGACTCTAGAACTAAATTGTTAACAGATTTTTATCCTTCCTACCTGAAAGAAATAGTCATAGTGTCTATGAGAGATTAGGGGCCAATACATATGGATGTTGCTTTTTCTTCTCTCTCCAAGTTTTTGCTCCTCCCTTTTACAGCTGGCTGAACTACTGGGGACTCCATAGCTAACATGAGAGCTCCTAAGGGCTTAAGTGTGCTATTTGGGCTCAGCTCCAAGTTGAGGGAGTTGCAGTTCTTCCCATTTCTGAGTAGAGGCCCATAACTGTCAGAGTGTCCTTATTTCTGCTAGCCAATGGCTGGCGCAAGGAGAAAAGGAGGGCAGTAGTGTAACTATGGTAAGGCAACCCGGGCAGTCACCACAGGCATCAACTTGTGGGGGAAGGGAGCACAGAAAAATATAAGCTGCAGCTGCATATTTGCATCCGTGGCATGGCAGCAGCTGGACATAACTACTTCCTCTGTGCATCCCTCTGGTCCAGGCACCCAGTTGCTCTGTTACATCTCTTGGGCAGGGCATGGTTTTGACTCCTCCCTTCCCTTTTTCTGTGTCCCATTGCTCTTGAGGGGCACGTAGAGAGAGAAGGGAAGCCCATGAGAGTATGCCTACATCATCAAAGAAGCTTGCTTACCAGTACCAGCAGTGGGAAGCTGTCCCACGCCTCTTCACCCCCTGCAGCAGATGCCTTAGCATGGTTGGTATTTGAAATCCCACTAAGACGGCGCTCATGCATTTAACAGGTAAGGGGTCTACATTATCTCCATGTGTGTAGTACACAGAGATAGGTTAGCTTGTACTGGGATGCTCTGTACTACAGTCCCTTTATGGTGCAGACATCCTACAGCACTTGTCTTGCTGCACTTACAGACCCAAATTGATTCTCTGATCAATCTAACCCTAAAATGAGCTTCAATGCCTATGTAATTAATGGAAAGACTCCCGCTGATTTTATTTGGCTTTGATACTGGCCTAAAATCAATATTACCTTATAGTAGATAATAAAGCTTCTAATCGTGCTTTGGGTCATTATTCACATGAGCTGTCTTATCAAGGTGATGGGACAAAACATTCAAGAGACACAGAATTCTGTTATAAATTACTAAATTTTGGGCACTGAACAAAGTGATCTTCATTAATTATTTTCTCATGTTGAGGAAATACTGATTACTAAAGGTTGTTTTCTTGAATGGAAATAGGTGTAACTATTTAAAGCTAGGTAAATTCAAGCTGAAATAAGGCACTTGGTTTTAATATAGAACATGATCAACCACTGGAAAAAACTGCCTAGGGAAGTGCTAGATTCTCCATCCTTGCAGTCATCAAGTAAAACCTGGATGCCTTTCTTGGAGAGATGCTGTAGTCCAGCTCAAGCTGTTGGGTTCTCAGCTCTGAGATAACTGGATGAAATGCTGTGGCTTGTATGATAAAAGGATCTAATAATCTCTTCTGGTCTCCTCAGCAAGTGAAGACATTGCAATCAAATGTGGGTCCCTGCCATTTCCAGACAACATATCACTGGAGAGGGGAACAGTGGTTGCATATAATGTCGAGACACCCAAATGGGACACCAGACATAACTTGGTGTCAGAAGAGAGTACAAGGTGTATGTTGCCATGAACCCCATAATGATTTGAAGTGTCTGTGGGACGTCACACATACTTTCTTGACTTTGACTTATTGATATGGCATGTGTGCCCTCAAAAGATAGGTGGCATTCAGCCACATCATCCTTACATTTATATGCACTGTGGTATTTGATATAAAATACATTTATTATATATTATTATAAGGCCAGGATTGCATAATACATAATAATTATGAAGTATCACTCTGTACGCTCTCAGTTTCTTTAGCACCTGGGAGAGGCTGAAAGCTCACATAACTAACTGAAGTTGGGTGAAAGCCTACATAGCCTTCAGCCAGTGGTCTCACTATTCTGGCTGATGGAAGCAGCAGCGGGAGGCCCCAGCAGAAAGGTCAGAGGAAGGAGCTGCTTTCCAACTTGTTAAGCTAGATAGCAATTTCATTCTTGGGTTTAAAATGTAGGGTAAAATCAGATTATTCTCTGCTTGCTTATTCTTATATCTTTGTCTGCATCTCAGCATATGGTTACTGATTTCTAATGCTTATTCTTATCAGTGAAAACTGTGATTTAAGAACATTTGACCATTTGGGCAGGCCTCTTCCAAAGAAAGGTGATCTGGCTTTTCTGAGCACATAACTGGACACATGAATGATCCTTCCAGCTGACAAAATCCCCTCTGCTAAGAGCTGGGTGAGCAGGGCCTGGATGAGATGGTTAAGGCTAAGGTGCCACAGACTAAGGAGATGGTTCCTCAGTTGGTTCTCAGTAGTCAAGCAGCAGATGGCAGAGAGGTCATCTGCTGCTTGATGGTCTGGGGCTAACAGGTACTCCTGAAGGTATAAGAAGACTCTGGGAGTGTGTCTCAGGGGCACTCCTGGACACATCTGGGTCAGGTTATGTCACCTATGTAGGAAGAACTATCTAAAAATGAAGCTGTTCTGTATAATTCATGGAAGAATCAGACAGATTGTGGGAACTAGAAACCATCTAGTCCACCATGCCCATTTTCCATGTAGTCTGGCATACAGGCAGAGTAGTAATTACTGCACTTTTGCCACTTTTCTGTTATACCTCTTTCAACATATTCCTTCTACATACAGAAAATCAGATAGAGACTTTAAGAATGTACATCTTCAATCTGGATTTAGAAATGGCTGGGAGGAGGGGAGGTACAACCTTGCGATGTAGCACCACTGAAAAATAAAGTGAATCAATGATATCATTCCTTTCTGTAATTATGATTAAGAGGAAGGAAGCCAAGTAAATTGGCAAAAATGGTCTTTCTTTTTTGGAGGCTCTTGGTGTCTATATTTAGACATGAAGGTCTGCCTTTCAGAGGTGTTGAGGCCCTATAATTCTCAACAACTTTTGCTGGAACCGTGGTGGGTGTTCCAAGCAGGGTCTAGGTATTTGAAGTTTTATAGCCAGAAACTGATACACTTAAAATTATAGGCCTCTAGAAAGGAAAGTCAGGAGCCAGACAGTATGGAAGACAAAAGACTAGCCAAGATTAGAAGTTAATATCTGGAAGTCAAGCAACTGGACAGAGACAGGAGCCAGAATCACAGTCAAGAGGCCATGAGTTGGACTCAGATCCCAAAGCTGAGCCTAGGAATTAGAATCAGGACCATCTACCATCTCTTTGAGGCTAGGGACAGAAGTTACACATACACCAGTATGGCTGGAAACCAGTTCAAACCTGTAACACAGCAGAAGTTCAATGCATATTAACTGCTTTCAAAATGGCCAAAATGAATTTAAGATAAAACTGAATGGATGTAGTATCAGACTCAATTGATTTAGATTATGTCAGTTTATTGAACTTCTGTCTCAGATCCCCTCCAGATCCAAGTTAACTCAGAATCCCCCAGCATCCCAGGATGCTTTGCATCTCCCTATAATCCCCACGCACACGGTGGGTGGGCTAGCTTTGGCCATATCTGTCTGCTCCAGTTGTGAGGTGTGTTCAAGTCTCCCTCCGCCTCATCTTCCAGAATCAAAGTGAATGTCTGTTCATTTTCTTATCAGTCCAATCTATGCAGTTTAGATTAACCTGCAAAGATTGAATCAATTCAGGATCTGGCTTTTTAACTGTCTATACTTAGCCTGAGAAACTTATAAGTACAATTTGCCTGTCAGCTCTGCTGGTGCTAAGGTTGGGATGGGGTCACTTTCTTGCAAACACAGCAGCTAACAGCTGGCTGCTGTGAAAATACCATAGGGATGACTCATCTCCAGCTGCAGGGGTAAATTTTCATTTGAAGGAGATGTGGGTTCAAGTTCTCTCAGGCAGAGATAAATGAATATGGCTGTATCCTATGATGGGTGAGTAACTTAACTATTGGGTTAAACTGAGGCATTGTTACTTTGCCCTCTAGGGCTACCTGAATTTCCTTTTTCTCCCCTCCATACTGTACCCCTGACTTTGCTTTTATGAAATGCCCAAGCAGGCTGTCTTAGTTCATTCATGGCAAATGGGATATTTTATTTGTATTGCAAAACAATTTCTGGTGTCATTTCTTCCCACCATCTCAGCAAGGAAAAAAAAACCCATGAACATTTCATTTTCAGTCATTCTAAATGATTTCCCCCCCACACTTTTAAGAAGTCAAATGAGAAGAAAGTAATTATTCATGTAGCTCTACATCAGGCAAGGCACGACTTTGGAAAGCATTTCTGTTCATACAGGACCTGATATAAGCTCTGCTGATGGCAATAGGAATTAGACCCACAAGAAAAGGTGGCAGTACCAAGATCTTAAAAGCTCAGCTAGACCACTTAGACTGCAAAATTTAGTTGGGAAGTATAGGTATGTCTGTGTTACAGGCTGCAGAATAGTGAAGATATATCAGAATTAACTTTAAACTCTAGAGCTAAGGACAGACATTCAAAAAGCCAAAGCCTGAATTGATTCAGTCTGCAGGTGTGGCAGCGTACCTTCAGGTGCCACTTTAAGGGCTGAGGCAGGCAGCTGGCAGGTGCCTGATTAAAGTGGCCATTGTGGGACCCATTTTATATAGGGGGAGGCAGCAGTTTGCTATTAGTATCCATGAGAGAAATATCGGCTGGCTGAGCTATGGCTCAGGAACATTGGGGAGGTAAGGGTAGGAGCTATGGGAAAGGCTAGGAGGTTCTTCGTCCTGGGCATGACCTAAAACTGCACATTGCCAAGGTCGGGAGGCTTGATGGGGCTCCTTGTGGCCAGGGAGTCCCCAAGAAGTTCCAGGACCACTAACCTCCCTGGTGAAAGGTGGGTCGGGATGCCTTAAACCCGGCCCCCACCATCTGGGAGGTAGTAGTGAGAGCAGTGGGACCAAGTACGCTCATTAGTAGGAGCCTGAGCCCAGTAGGGTTGTGCGATCCCAGATGCCCCAAAGGGAGTAGTTGGTGAACATGGTGTGAGGCTCCACATAGGGTACGGCTGAACTGGGATTAAGGCTCAAGGCCAGCACAAAGGCTAGCTTCATGAGTAGCTAGTTGTAAGTATGCTAAGGAGGCCCTAGGGTGGGGTTTGGTGTAGAGTGGCCTGATGAGGAGCTTAAGTCAAATTTAGCCCAGTGTTGGTCTAAGGCCATATAGAGTAGGGGAACTTGTGGGAATCAAAGTTGGTGCATGGTGGTACCAGGGAGAGAGTAGCTAAGCCCATGAAGAGTTGCTCAAGAGGAGCTAGGGCAATGAAGTGTGGCCTGGGATGGGTGGTATGCAAGAGGCCCCCTGTGAGATGGGGGCAGAGTGAGCGTGAGAGTGAATGGAGCCCAATTATGAACTGAGTTAGCCCTGGCCTCAGGCTGGGGGAAGTAATCATAATCTTGATATTTAATTTAATATTGATATTTGATCTATTCCAAGATGTGCCCCCTCCCTGCCCCCACCATTTGACATGGGGAAAACAAAGCCTCATCTTAGAGCCGAGTATGAAACGTAAATGCAGTACCTACAGGCAGTGACAGGTCCCGCAATGCTCCCTGGCTCCACATCGACTTCCTCTCCACTCTCTGGCTCTGTGCTGGCTCCTGCTGCTCGCTGACTCCATGCTGAGCCAGGAACAGTGCAGGGCCCAGTGTGAAGCTAGAGATTGGCAAGAGTATTGGCAGGGAACCAGGGAGCACTGCAGGGAGAGAGAGCGGGGAGGAAATCAATGCTGAGTCCTGTGCAGCTCACCGCTGAGCTGGATAGCAGTGAGGGTGTCAGCAAAGAGCCAGGGATCAGCACAGGACCAGATGGCAAGGGACCCATCACAGAGCACCTAGGCACACAGCATGTAGCAGTTCTGCGGAGAGGCAGCAGTGTGGACAAGTGTCTGCGGGGCCAGACAAGGGAAAGGGGAGCGGAGGAGGGAAAGCAAGTGGTAGGGGAAGAGCAAGCAGCCAGGGTCAGTCAGGATGCTTTCCCCCGGCTGCTGTTGCTTTTCCTGCCACCAGAAGACCCTCCAGTACTCAGCCTGCTCTAAGGTGCTGCAGCTTAAACCTTTTTGCTGCAGCTGCTGTCTGCTCACCTGCCCGAGCCCTTTCTGTCTCTGCCCATGCAGTTAGCCATCCCGCCATCCCTTGCTGCACTTTTAACTCCTAACTGTAGCTTTCCCTGACTGCTTGATACTCTTCAGCTGGTCCTTGCTCAGCTGCCTGCTTAATTGCAGCCATCCAATACTGGCTTCCTGTTCTCCAAGTAGCAGGGTTAGGGGACCCTGCTACACGAAGAGTCAGAGCTTCCAAAAAGTTCAGTTTCATGATATTCAATTGTGGAAATGGAGACAGAAGTGGCTCAGTTTGCAAGGTATTCTTAAGTGTGTTTGAGAATGACTGACTTACCTGTCCTAACTGATATAAGTGAAGAGTGTAGAATATGGAACAACTAAGACCTAAATATTAATTGGAATGACCCGGCTAGAAATGCCTAGTAATGTATAGGAGCCTCTTTACATTTTCAGTTTCTCATTCTTACATTAAGAGAAGTGGATTAATTATTCTCTATACAGTTGCTTTGAGCTAATGATTCTTCCAGGAATCATCATCAGTGAGAACTGAGGCTTCATCTCTTGGATTTTTTTCAGTGAAACAGCTCAGAATTCAGTTAACTCTCAAAGTGTTATGTGAGCTCTCCGGACCTTTTCAGTCTGCAAAATGTGGTTGGAAATTTAACAGAAAAGGCCTGTATGAACTGATTTCCAGGATTTGTAAGTGATTACAGCGCTGCAACTTCTGGCTACAAACAAGAAATGCATGAAAACAAAGAAAAGTGACATAAACTTTTCAAGATGTGCTTTGATTTTATGGATGGTCAAAAATAGAGTTGGATCTTGCTTAACTGAATCAATTTCTGCATTCCTAGTCAAGACACTAGATTTCTAATTCTTTGAGTTCCTTGTCTATAAAGCTACTTGGCCTGGTACCTGGCATTTTTACATCAGGGATTGGCCTAGGTCAGAAAAAGTACAAATTTCTCCATTCCCTTCACTACTATTTCATCTAAACTCCATTTGTTTGTGGATACAAACTCATATGTGCTTCTAAAAGAGAAGTACTTATTCAAATGTTCAGTAACAGCTATTCCCTAATTTTTATCTACTTTTTTCTTCATACATTCAACTGGTATGATAGCACTAACCAGCAAAAATCTCATGAGATGTGTTGCAAGACTTAAAGCCCCATTTTGAAGATCAAAAAGGTGAGATACTTATTCTCATTCCAGCCCCTTTATTTTGACTAAAGTGGGGAGAAGGACAAAAAGGTGCTCCCACTTCTCCACTTCATACTGCAGAAAGATTCTTTTGGTGGAAAATAGTTACAAGACTGCCTCGCAAGACTCCATCATAGGCCACTGTGTGGAAAGGGTTCAATTAAGAGAAGGGCATATCAGCATCAAGGCTACCACACACTGTATTTCAGTACAGTAACCAAAAGGGTAGCCTATCAAGTCTGATATAATTGAATCAATCTCCAGGACATCCCAAGATTGGGCATGCCAGTCCTTGGGCTATGAGTTGCCTTGTATGTTTTAGGAGCTGTGCACAGCATCTTTTCTTAAAACTGTGCCAAATTCTTGGTTGTATCACATCCTATGTAGCTGTTTACACATCTGAACAACTGTAGATACAAAGCCTGATTTTTAACTCTACCACTCCATTGTAACTATTGATTTGAGTCCATTTGAATACTCTTGATTTACACTATCAACAGCAAGATGCATAACAAGTCCGCAACTAACTCCAAAGTCAGTAACTAAGAGTTGAAAGGAACATTTGAACTTTGGGTTGTGTATCCAAACTGAACCTGTTTTTTTTAAAAAAAACAACAAACCCCCCCAACATTCCTATTCTAGATTGTCAGATTTTAAGCAATATTTTTTCAATAAAATTAATGCAAGACATATGAAAGCATGTTTAAGAAGAAGAGTAACTGCAGAGTTGTGTTTGAAAGCAGCTGGGAAGCCTATAGGCCCACAGCCAGCAGAAAGATCTTCCAAGTCATACCCGGGAGGCTGGAGTTTGAGACAGATATGGGAATTCCAGAGCTCAGAATGTGCATGTGTGTTGGGAGTGGGGAGGAAGTGGGTGCAGAGTAGCATAGCATCTCTTGTAATAGGAAAATGTAGATAGTGTTACACTTGATATTCCTTGTTCAGTAGTCCATGGAATACCACAGAGGCTTCTAGTAAAATTGGCAGCAGGAGGAGAGATAAGCAATGCTTATTTCAAAGACAGGGGGAAGAGAAAGCAGTAGAAAGCTAAAAGAAAATAGCAAAATGCCAATGTCTGAAATGTTAAAGCTTTGTGGGGTTTGGGCAGATGGAACTTTCTGTCCATCTAAACATGGTCTCTAAAGCCCATTTAGACAAGTACTAAATATCTGCATCACATATCAAGTTCACTGGAATGGAGTTCAAATGTTCAAGGTACTTAAGACTTATCTAGTGGGGAAGTCACAAGGAAATAGCGTGAATGTGAATTCGGAGCACTGTGGCTATTTGCATGCAACCTTTCCCCCTGTTGTGCATGGATACACACTTTCTGCATTAGGAATATCTTTTGGCAGTCTGAATTAATCCATAGTGGATTAAAATGCATTTTACAAAGGACCCTTTAGTGTAGACTGTCCACCTGGGGAGCCAACCTGGAATGCCTTTTCTGTACTAGCTATTCCAGGCTTGCTACATAGATAGTATAGTCCTCAGATACCTAAAGGGTCAGAGTTTAGAAACCTGAGGAGAAGAGAGAATTCAGTGTGAAGGTAAAATGAATACACGATGGTATGGATCACACATCTGGAAAATGCACAGTTTGCTCCAGCCGTTACCATAAGGTGACAGATATTTTAAAGAGATTTTAAAAGAAGGGGAAGAGGCCCTGTTGCCATAACCTGGTAGAGGTCTCCTTGTAAGATCAGATGCTTGACTCTAAGTGTTCAAACTGGGATTGCTGTTTCTACATGGATTGTGGTAAAACCCTTGCAAAACAACACGGTGCAGATGTTTCATGGACTGCCAACTGTGGTAGAAATGCAATGAAAAAGGGAGGGTTTTTTTTAAGCAAAAACAAACTGCAGCATTTGCCTCCATGCATTTCTTAGAAATGAACGAAGAAACATAACAGCATTTCATCTTTATCCTATGTTTTAACTTGTTAGGAAAATGCGTATATTTTTTTTTCTGTAGGGGCTTTTTGAAACCAAACCCAAAATTAATGTTTACATAAAGATTTGGTATATGTTGAAAGAATGCAGAAGACACACTGTACAGGGAGCTGTTTGATCACTGTTTGGATCTATCTTTGAAAGTTGTGTTGCATGCTATGGAGAGGTGGTACTTCTTATTTAGGTTAGCTATTAGGGGAAAAAAAAAAACCACTTTCTAATGATAAGGCTAAATAAGCAGTGGATTGGCTAGCTGTCCTGTAAGTATTTCAAAAGCAAGTGAGACAAATATTTGAGGGATGGTCTCAGTATATTGCCTCAGAACCAGAGCAAGTACTAGACAATCTTTTGAGAACCTTCTTATCCAGTCCTTCATTTGTTATGATATTCAGCTCAGTTAGTAGCCTTACATTGGGAGGCAAAATTGGGTACAACTACACATGCATTTACTCCAGCCTAGATTTACCGTGCAGTAAGCTACTGTACAGTAAGCATTTTTGCATAGGTGTCTACACATGCAAGGATTATGGAGAAAATAGTCTGCCAGGTCCCTTCAGCCCTCCAATGCACCCCAGTGGCCATCAGGGGCAGCTCCAAGCTCCAGCTGCAGCTTCCAGCATCTGGCAGCACTCACGAAAAGTCATTCCTGCTTTCTGGGCAGCCTCTTCCTTTTCTCAGGACAAGCATGGCAAGCTCAGAGGCAGCACATGGCAGCTTTGTCCATGCCTACTCTGCCTCCAAGTGCTATGGCTGCCTGAGCCCCTACCTCTGGCTGTGACAAACAGCATCCCAGGATCCTTCTGGCCTCCTTGACTGTGCTGCTAACCCACCATGCTGACCATTGCCTAGCCCATGGCTGTCTCACCCTTCCACTCCTTGGCTACCACCACCAACCTAAGGGGAGGAGAACAGTCCTGTCCACCTCTGGCACAGCTGGCGCATCTGATAGTTAGTATCATCTCTGAGCTGGCACACCCACTAGCCACTCTGGACTCTCTCCTGCATCTAGATGCTAGGCCTGAAGAGCCATGAGACAGAAGCCTTTTGTAAGAGTTTGCAACATTTCAAAGATAAGATGCTCTGCACCTGGGGTCCTGCACTGACTGGCCTCAGATCAGGGCTCGGCTATTCACAGGTGCACAGGGACCATGGTAAACTGAGCCAGGCAGGCCTGGGCCCAGATAGCTGGTGGCCGTGCCAATCTGTCCCCCTGCTCTCCCTTGGGGCTGGGAGTCTAGTAGGTACTGGCTGCAGGTAGCCCGCCTCTCCCACCTCATCCCTGGGGCAGGACAGGCCAGGATTCTGGCAGCACCTGCTGCCGCAGCTCCAGACCAGCATTCCCTCTAAGCTGCATGGCTGGCATGGCTGCACTGGTGTGGCTAGTGTGAAAGCACTGGTGTGCACACCTCTCAACTTGAAGGAAACGCTGCTCCAAACCCCAGTCTCCCACACTTCCCCTGCAAGGCACCCACTCTGCTGCACTGGGTCAAAAAGCTGGCCATGTCCCCACCCTCTCCACTGGAGGGTATCCGTGGGAAGGTACCCAAGGGCCAGCCCCCCACAATGTTGCTGCTGTGTCCTGAGCATGCACCTGCTGCCTGTGCCTTAGGTGGTGCATGATGAGCTGTTTGTGCAGGCTGAGGGGTACCCAAATCATTATGCTGTGATGCTGCTGATTCTCATGGTGCTCTGGGTACACCTGCAGTCCTTGTATGGAATCCTGAGGTACAACAGTGAAGGGTGCAAGCCCAGGCTGCCTCACAACCTTCACCACCATCTTGATGACCACTTATGGCAGCGCTATGTGTCCCTGCCCCACTGCTGCCTAGGTTGACATAATTGCTGGCATCAATGTGTTCCACAGCATATGAGAGGCCTATGCCCACTCAGCTGTGGGGACATGAGTTGCTCAATACATTTTTGCACTGTGTTCTAGCTATCTGCGCGTTGGGGGTGGGGGGGGAGGGAGGGGGGAGAACTCAGGACCAAGACAGTGCAGGTGGGTCAGGCAGGGAATGGGGGCAGAAGTGGGGCTTGGGGCTGGGGTGGTTTAAAAATAAATAAATCAAAAAGCAAAATTGATACTGCTGTATAAAAGGCAAATAAGGCCCTCTGGTCCTCTGATGCATGCATTGTGCATGCTAATACAACTATTGAAGGAACTAGTGAAATCCCATTTGGAAAACTGTGCATAATAGTGGTCATGCTTGTTCAAGATAGATGAACTGAAATTGGAGCAGGTGATGAGAAGGTTATTAGGATGATCAACCAAATAGATGCTTATCTTACAGGAGAAAAGAAAACCATCAGCTTGCTCAGTCTAGCAAAACAGGCTCATTAGGGTATAATTGGTGTCTGTTAATTTATGAGAGCTAGCACAAGAAAGGAAGGAAAACTACTTATGCTTAAGGAGTCTGTTGATACAATCACAAATGGATAAAAACTGGTCATGAATAAACTGAGGCTGGAAAATTAGGTATCTAACCAGCAGTAGAGTAATGTTCTGGTACCACTTTCCCACCGAAATTCAGAAAAGATGTCAACTTATTTTAATACAAATTTATGAAAAGGATCACATAATATGGTTGCCTGCAATAGTAGGAAACAGGACTTGATGACACACTAGCTCTCTTTGTTCCTATGCAGATGTGATTCTTCATTAAAACCAAGAATTATTTTTTAAGTCTGTAATATTCCAGGAATAAGAATAAAAATTGGAAGGAAGCAAGTCTCAATAGGGTTGAATTAATTAAATATGTTGGCTTAAGTTATCTCATGAGATTTCCAATGTTCTGCTTCAAGTTGGGGTATAATTATTTTCAGAATTGCTTGCTTTAACACTTGTGGTTAGACTCAAAACATACAAGAATGAGGGGTGGGGAGATGCAGGTGGGACACAATAAATGATAGTGGATATAAATGGCATTTCCAGTTGCATATTGTGGCTATTGTATTGTCAACTATTTGTCTTATCAGTACCCGTGTAGCCTAAATGTTTTTAAATCATTTAAAAACAAATTTTAAAACAAATAAAAATACTGAACATTTATTCAAAAAGTCACTGCTGGGTTAATTCTTTTAAAGCAAACTGTTTCCGATTATGTAAACCTGAACACAATAATGGTGTAACTAATTCGAACTAACACAGAAAGGATGCACTAAATTGGAATATTTAGGGCTAAAACTTCCTAGTGCTAAATTGAGAGGCATTTAGTATTAGATAAAACTCATCAAAAACAGGCATTGGTTTTGTGGTTATGTTTTTGATTCAATGAAATTATATGCTATTGATTCAGGTACTATATTTTATGTTAGTTTGGACTGAACCCAGTGCTTTCTCTGAAACCAGCATCTAGTCATCGATGCACTTTATATAGTCAGTATATATTTAACTTGAACCATAATTCTCCATCTGTAAAGGCACAAATCAAAAGGTCGGGTGGCTCATGTTCAGGCTCATCCAAGTCACTTTCACCTAAAAGTGAGCTGTGGCTCTTCTGAGAACAAGCTCCCTCAAGTGCTTTCCAAAACTTTAATATTCAGTCCAGATTGGAAATACTTCAAACATAGCTTTTTTTCATTATTTTACAATGTCTGCATCCTGGCTAGGAAGTGCTACATGTGGACAAAGGCTGGGAGCAATGATGGGTTGTGGACCTTTACCCAAGAAAATTTCCTATTTTATTCACTGGGGGCTTATATACTGAGTTTAAAGCAGAAATATCCAAAGCCCATTATGCAGACAACTGGTATAGGGCTAAGATGACTTGGGTTCTAGTTTGGGCTCTTCTCTAACCTGTTTGCTGACACTGGGCAAGTCACAGCCACACTATGTAACTTCCTGATTTCCTAGTAACATAATGGTGGGGAAGGGTGGAAGAGGCAGGGTGAGTGAGCACAAGCTCCAGGCAGTGACTATCAAGGGAATGCCAGAATATTTGCTCTCCCCTCAAGATCCTTTGCCACAGCAGGATCAGGTCTACTCTACCTAGCCATAGCCTAGCCTAGTATGCACAGCCCTTCACCCAGCAATTTATCTGAGGGGTGGGGGGATGAGTAGAGAGAGAGTGCAATGGGCCAAAATGCCCCCAGCCCCCAACCTCCAAAAGTCTTTGCCATGGAAGGTGTAGCCCTGTGCCTATTAATATATTTTGGGAGCCAGCAGGGAACCAAAGGCGTCTTCCAGGAAGTGCTGCTACCTGAGCTGATGCTTTTGAGCTGCCACAGCCGTCACCATCATTGCCTTCACTATAAAGAGCAGAAAAGACTTTGCTCCCCCTCTTCTCCCTCTGTCCCCAGCCCATGCCACCTTGGGCACTGAAGGAGCTCACTTGGGTATTTATTGATTAAAGTTATTAAATACGAGCTACATATTATTGGGAGTTTTGTCTTGGTTTGTATTATGGTAATTGAAAATGAAGACTATATTTTTTCATTCTCAAAAAAATCTGAGGGAGTGAGGAATGAAAATCCTGAGTGGAAGTTCCTAGCTCCATTAGGGGTGCACCTACATGTTCAATTAGTAAGGCATGCTAATCTCCAGCACAGTTGAGGCCAGGGTTAACCACTCCCAGGTGCAGTGTCTACAAATGCACTGCAACAGTTTGAACTGGGGTGGAGTAGCCCTGGGCTGGCACCAGGCTCAGGGGGCCAGCCCCAGGCTCCAGGTCATGGTGCTGGGCGGTGGAGGGGCTGGTTGGGGCATAAGAGTGCCCAAAAAGCAGAGCTGTGTGGACAGGTGATAGGAAGGGGTCTGGCCACCTGTTGGCTGAGCCAATTTATGTCCGGGTCAGCATTCACACACATCTTTGTGTGCAGTTATTTTCACCACCATAAGATAGTTCCCTGTCAGTACTATCTTATGGTGGTGAAAATTAGTTTGCTGTGGTCTAATAGTGTTGCACACATAGATTGTGATGCTTTACACTGCAACAAATTAGTCTACTGAATGGTTAGATACATATATAGATGTACCCTAGAAACCTAGCATCATTGGACACCAAGAAAATACCAATCAGTGTCACAATTTAAACAAGCGTTCAGTCAACAGACTTTGGAGCAATAGAATTTCTTTTTTACTCCTGATTAAATGTGTGTATGTTGTGGAGTAGGCTGGGGTGGGTGGGAATGAAGATCTTATTTAAAACACTTTGTTCTACAACTATTTGTACCTGAAAAATAACTATCAATAAAGGGCTTCCCTCCCTAACCATTTATTTTCTTATGGACTAATTGTACTATTGAATAGATATTTATTAAACAAAAGTAATCCACCTTTTCCTCCTACAGTTAGGATTGGCCAAATATCATAGTTTATTTCAGAACAAGACTAAAAGGCTTTACTGTTTGACTTCTCAACATAATGGATGGTAATTATGGTACTTGAAGTATATCATATTAACCAGTGCATTTTGCTTTATATTAAATATAGGGAGACTGAAAGGTTTAGGGGCCTCACTTCACACAGCAATTTAAAACAAAAAGTTCCTTGTTGTCTCTCTTCCACCCCTCGTTGTGCAGAGCTATCAGACCTTGACCTCCAACAGCTCAATGCCATCATTCATCGGAAGTTTAAACAGATTATTAAAATGAGACACATGTCTCATATAGAAGAATGAGAGAGGTTTCCATTCCTAGGTAAGAAGAAAAGCCTATTTTTACTTCAAGGGTGTGGGAAACCATTTGATACTGAATAATGTTGTAGCCATAAAATATACTTTATAATTCTACCATTCTGGAAGTTAAGATATTAAATGCATAACTCTTAAGAGATTCCTAAACCATTTCAGTTGCTAGACAGTCAGGTCATACCAATCACTGCAGTTTCTAGTGGTAAGTCACTGCATTATACATCAATAAATGCTTTTCCTTCATAGTAAAGTCAAATGAGGGTGGTAGCTCTGGGATTAGAGTTAAGTCAAATGTTTATGTCAAAACAGTTTCATAAATGGTAACAATAAAACATTTGATATTACCACACCTAAACAAGAATGCTATAAGGTAGTTGAACAGTTAATATTTATAAAGCTATTAGCATACTCCTTCCAGCATGACATGTGGGGGGAGTCTGTCTTGATGGGCACTGTCACACAGGATATTTTTTCGAGCAATCAGCTTCTGAAAGTGCTTATGCAAGTGCACGGTTGCAGAGTGCTATAAAAGGGCCTGATCCCATGACAATCTGAACCCTCATTACATCAGGGTTCAAATGAAGGTGCTTCAAAGCCGAGCACCTTCATCCACTTGCGTCAGCATGTGCCCAGCCCTATCCTGCCCAGCCAATGCAGCCCATCTCTGCTCCCTGCACTGTCTAGAATGGGAGGGGGGAAGGGAGCGGAGAGAGTTATTATTATTAAATAACTATAATCGGCTGCAGGCTGCCCAGCCAGTGTTAGAGGGGGGGGGTGTGGATTGGAGCCCACCCTCAGGTAGAGGGGGAGCTCCAGTCCACCTGGCCCACCCTCCTAGACTGATCCCCCTCTGCTCCCTTTCCCCCCTACCATTCTGAAGACCAAGCTGAAGCAGGGCTAGGGGACAGCAGCTGCAGACTCAAAGACACTCTAAACTCCAGCTCAACTCCAACCCCCAGGGACCCAACAGCAAATGGCTTCTGGGTCTCGGAGATCGCTGTAACTCATAGCACTTCAGCTGCACTTATGTCTGTGCCAACTTTCAACAGTTCAAAATTGGTGGTTTCATTTGGCTGAGACTACAGCAAAGGTAAAAACCTTGCTTGTTTATGTCAAGAGGAACTGTTCTTTGAAAGAATACATGCAATATCCAGAGCTTGTACAAAAAACTATTCATTTGAAACTAAATGCATGGTATGATATTTAGTCGTGAATTGTAACTACTTAGTGCCATATACACTAAACCAGGGGTGGGCAAAATGCAGCCCAGGGGCTGGATGCGGCCTGTCAGGCCATTCTATCCAGCCCACAGGGCCCCTAAAAAATTTAGAAAATTAATATTTATCTGCCCTGGGCTGCCTGTCATGCGGCCCTTGATAGCTTGCCAAAACTCAGTAAGCGGCACTATGCCCAGAATAATTGCCTGCCCCTGCACTAAACTATGCTATCTCCAGAGACAGCAGCAAAGGATTTAAGTAGCACAGCTACAACTTTGCTTTCTCAATTCATCAGCAGAGACTGGATGAATGTGGGATTTTCATTAGAGCTTCTGAAACCACTCCCACTGAATTTAATGGGATCAAATTTAAGTCAAATGCTAAATGCATTTTGAGTAACCCATTTTCCTATGTTTGTCTAACCTATACTACTGTCATAAAAGACTGTAGGGCTTACAAGTCTTTAGCAGATGTTCAGTGGGTGGCTGAATTTCAGGCATCACTGTCCGATACATCCAGTTTGACACTGAGTGGAGTGGCGGATACCTCAGACTGCCGTAGGGAACTTATGAGGCATAGAACATGATTTCCATTCCGTAAAAGGAATGATTACTTAAGAAGGAGAAGTGTTTTGGTTTTTGGGGGGTGGGGGGAGGGGGAGGCGTATCTTCTAAATAACCATTCTAAAGTAGAAAAAGTGGGAGTTTTGATTGAAGATTATATTGAAGGAGCTTATTGCTTTAAATGGGATAACCTGCTGGAGAAGCTGTTAAAGAAAAAAAACACAGTCTTTTTCTGCAGAAGTTTCAGCTGAAGGATTTAATCATATAAAAATGACACTTGGCCTTCAATAAAAATCAAGCAAACTAGGGAATGCAGCAGTTAAGTTCCTCTTGAAGAAGTTGTAAGAAATTAGTGCAGTTTTTAGGCAGTGAGCCAAAGCAATTTTGTGTGCGTGTGTGGTCATCTAAACAGATGATATGTATTTCTGCCTGAAGGAAAGAAGGAAACTTGGCCCACATTCTGTTTCTGTCTTTCTTAGTTTATTTGTTGTTGTTTACCAGTTAGAGCCACAATTTTAGAGCTGTCTTGCCTTACCTTGTCCTCCTGTAGCCTGTGGTTTTGAAAAGAATTAGGGGATGTTCTATCTAAATTACTATTTATTATGGGATGACCAGACCTACCTCGATTGTACAGAGTGCTATTTAGGATACAGTAGAGATGGGAGTAGGCATTTCTCCTCTTCCATTGGTATAACTAAACTGGAATGGGTTTATGGTATGGTAAAAGCAGAGCAAGTGAAAGGAAAGCCAGGCTACTGCCAGAGAAATTCTTAGGCTATGTATTAGCAGCTGAAGAGTAGAAGCTGAAATTTCTTCTGGTTCAAAAAAGAAAAAGAAAAAAAATGTGGTTATCTTTAGTTAGACGCCAGTCCTTTGACAGGGACTACTTCCTTTCTGTCTTTACCAGGAACCTGGTCTTAGTTCTAGTGCTGTCTCTGATGAGGAACATCCCCTATTTTTGATATGCAGAGTCTGCCTTTCTATGACTAAAACTCATCGTATAAGCAGGAAACCTGTCTCAACTGACATTTGAGAGTAGTGTAAGAGTCTCTAAAATAGACAAGTGACATTATATTACAAAAAGGAAATGGATCCCGGCACCAAAGTCCTTGTTGAGACTTTCATATACTGGGGAGGTCAAAGCCAAATTGTTAGCCTACACGTATTTTCAATACTTTCCATATTTTCTGCTCCAGCTCCTATCTTATTAATGTAGATTGCAGGATTTTTTTTTGAACAACATGCGTGAAATCTCAGCCCCATTGAAGTTCCCACTGGCTTAAGTTTGCCAGGATGTCATCCTTGGCCTTTACTTGTGCTTTTAGACTTCATGTTCATCCACACTATACCTGTAACATCCCTGATGCTGCCACTGCCTGTGCTTAGTCTGATTGGGCAGCAGGGCAATGATCCAAGACTGGAGGGGCCAATAGGATGTGGATGGGGTGATGTGTAGGGGGGTACAATTTGGGGGTCAGGGGATGATCAGGAGGATGGAGGTGTGGCAGGAAGGTGATCTGGGTGATGGGATCAGAGGTGGACCAAGGGGCTGGATGAGAATGACCTCAGGCATGGGCAACTGGTGCCTCCAGAAGCCGCTGGCAGCACTGGCGGTGGGGACAAAGTTGGCAAGCACCCGCAGAGCATAGGTGCTGCCAGCAGCAGCAGCCAGGACAGAGTGGCGAGCTCCCACAGACACTGCCGGTGGTGTTGGTGGCGAGGACTGCCCTGTCAGGGGGGGCACATTGAGCACCCACAAACGCTGGTGGCAGCATTGGCAGTGGGGACAGCCCAGTCACCTATGGCCCTGGGTATTTTCCATTCAATTTCCATAAATGAAATTTTAGCAATATGACACTTATAGATCAGTACTATCTTTGAAGATTCCATGCACTAGAGCTGAAAAACAGTCTTGATTTTCCAAACTAAGGGCTAGATCCATTAAAGAGCTTAGACACCTACAGATCAAGCACTGGGATATCTAAACTTAAGGTACTGAGTCCTTCAGTGGAATATTTAGTCTCCATGCTCAGTTCACAAAGTCAGGAACCCCAGCTGGGAAATGCCATCTGGACTAGCCTATAAGAACATGTTCAGGAAAAGTATATTATTTCTTTCTTTATTTATGTGATTTATGTGCTTCCCTTCCCAACAACAGCTCAGGGCACTTCACAGTAAAACAAACAATTTAAAAGAACAACCAGGATAAACTAAACAAAATAACAAAATAAAGCTGAGATCCACTTATCTTCTTGGCCAAGCTTTGGTTGCTAAATGCCTATCCAAATAGAAAGTTTCTGCAGTCCTTTCAAAAGATGTCTAGGCTTTGGCAGGCCTTATATGTCTTAAATACCATCCTGTTCTGGATGTTGTGCACAACACTGCAACCCCTACCTGAAGATAGGTTCCTATCCCATTTCTTTGAAAGCAATGAGCACAGCTTCCTTTCTTATTCAAAAGCACTGCCAGAGGATGGGCTCTCCCCGTTTTTGGGCAACAAGCTAGTTCTTAGACCACTCATCAGGAAGTAAGGAACCGGTATTCAGCTCTACCTCATGAGGGCTTTCAAACTGGATTGTATCCCTACCAGGAGAAGGACCTAACTCCCAAGATCTGGACTACTATGTCCAAATCTCTCGTTGAGACTTTCCCACTGTGCAAAAGGAAATACAATATGCCAGAGGCCCAGAAAGAGAGAGAATATGTACAGAAGGGAACAAGATTTTAGTGCAGTGATTAGGTCAATTAAGGGGAGGGGAAGAGCTTTCTTTTCCTTCCTGTACCCCAGAACATATCTATACCTTAAATCAAATAGTCATTAAATTAAATACACTACTAGGCCTGGTAGAACAAACTGGAATACACCATTTGATGGTGAAGTTGTGTTCTTTCTTGTATGCTGACTCTTTCTCATCTAATGAGTCTTCAGTTCTTCTCTTCACAAGAATACACATTTGGCACGGGGGATATAGAAGTCATCCAAACAGAGAACTTATTGCTTGGTATTTAGGGAGCTCTCATGAAAATGGAGTAAATCATAGATGATCAACCCCCAATCCACAAACCAGATCCTGCCTGTGGAGCCATGGCACCTGCCCCAAAGAGCTCTCCATGGCTCTGGAAATTTGGTGGCAAGGAAAATTAGACATCCCCCCTTCACTGCCAAATTTCCAAGTCCTGCATGGCCAGATTGGGGCTGGGCCTTGCTCCCCACCCCCCTGCCACCAGATTGGAGCTAGGCAATGCCCACTTCCTCTCATGTGGCTGGATTTGGGCTGGGCAGTGCTCCATCCCTCTCCCTCCAGACAGATTCGTCAGGCCACACCTGCAGGATTGGGCCCACCAGCCAGAGCCAGCCTGTGGATAAACTGAGCACCACTCATCTGGCCTGTGAGGCAAAAAGACTGAGCACCACTGGAATAAATAGTCCTGGTGACATGGACTGGAAAAACGTTTTCCAGAGGATGCCAAGCTAAAGGGGCTGCTTGCTTCCTAGACTGTTAACACACTTGGCATTTGACAGCTGTTGATTAATAATCAGAAGTCCTCCTGGTACCTGAAACCACACCCAAGGCTCTCTGCACCAAGAGCAGTGCTGTAGTCAATAGGTTGCAGATTATATGGCCTTTTTATTTGTTCTTTGGACTTTCTTGCTGCCTGCATTCACCAGGAGGAGTGCAGGAGGACCACTATTTGATAATTAATGCACTTTCCTAGAAAGAGGGAGATTGGGGAATCCCCTCAATCAGTGTGTAGAACTGTGTGAAACGTGAGGGATCCCCTCGTGTCATTTCGTCCTTGGAAAGTGCTTTAAACATTAGGCAATTGAGCAAAAGGTGGACAGTGGTACCATCAGAGTAAATGGGGGATGCTCTGCTTTCTATTGTACTTAGTACTGTACTTAGTGGGCATCTGGGCCTTAGCTGGCAAATGTTAGAGATGCCAAAGATGCTAGATAATCTGGTTTGCTCTTTGGAGGCACCTAGGTCTGCCTCCCAAAATCTGTGCAGAACTGTAGGTGCCTAAACCTTCTGTTTTGGATCACATTTTCTGACCCAACTGAGTTGCTTTTATGTCAGCATGAGATATCAAGACAGAGTGAGGACATAAGTGCTGGTCTGAGAAACAAAATCCGAATTTTGCAACCACGCTTAATGCCCAAGTTAAAAAAAATGCAGTTCTGGTTTAAGGAGTGTCAGCTTTGTATTTGCACTCTGCCACTTTTTTCTAAGAGAACACAGCACAAAACTTAGATCTGTAACTTATTGAGTTCATGTGTTGATATACAAAGGCCACATAGAAGCGGTCTCGTTATTCTACTTACACTTGTCTAGATTTTCACTGGCATTACAAGTGTCTCAACATATATCCCTTCCTTTAAGGGATGTGTAGAAGCTGAAATACAACTAATGCAGTCACTCATTATTCAAATGCCTTCTTGTGAGTCAGTTGGAAAAAGCTGTCACTTGGGATTTCCTTCCTTTGCTTCTTTTTTGTCTAAATGGCTTGGATAGAAACAGCATTTGCTCAAAGACATTCTACAATGTACTCTAAGATAATTAAATGTAATCATTCCCTCTTTCAGAGTAAGCTGGAGTTTTTCCCTAGCTCCTTCATTTTTTAAAGGTTTCTCCACTTGTGTGTGAACTCCCTTTGATAATACTTACATTAGTATAGCAAACTAATGGAATATATACTGCTGTTCCAGATTGTGAACTTTTTGGCACAAAGTTTCAAGTTTGGAAGAAATTGTGATTTTCCACTGCAGCCTGGCAAACCCCTGTTTGATTAAATCCATTAGACTCTCTTTCTGCCTCTTCTCTTTTGTTTTTGCTTTATGATGACTAAAGTATGATATTTAATTCATCCCATTGGAATCTAACTGTAATGAATCATTTGGAACGCTGGCTCCAGTAATAGCTCGATAACCCATTCGAAAGAACAAAATCCTGGGATGATTAAAGCAGAGGTGTTCATATCTCTTTCTGCACAAAGAATCCAGTATCTAACAAGCACTCTATATTTGGCAGCAGCATTTTATTTTTGCTGCATTTCTGATATTCACTGGCAGCTTCCTACATAAAATAAAATCATTCATGTCTGGATATGCATGCAAATTTGTTCAGACAAGGTATAAAGATATAAAATGTCCAAAATGTATTCTTTTTTCTGCCTTATGCCTTCTATGAAGACAAGTGCCTTTGCAAGCAGGTTGTAGAGTATGTCAAAGCAGAGATCCCTTAGGTTGTGTGTATGCCACAATGGCAACAGTCCCCTGCTGGGATACTCCTAAGGACTGCCTTCCCATCCGCTCATATTTGCATACTCCAAACCCAGAATGTGCCAGTGTGGCTGCTCTGTGGGGTCTCTCTGTGAAACCTCAGGATCAGATGTGTTTGTGAGTAACCACTGATGGCAACCTGGAGTAGTCTCACTCTTTCATTTCTGGTTTTGGAGCATACTGGGCTGGGGTGGCTAGGTGGGCTATATTTGAGATCACCCCAGTCCAGGCCAAGATAGGGGTATATCTTTAGGTTTTTCCTGCTGGAGTTATTCCACTGACTAAGAAAGCAGTAGAGCAAGAGAGACTGGTTTTCTAGCCTTGTGGTTGGGACAGCTGCTTAGGAGCGTTGGGACAGCCACTTAGAATCCGGTTCCAGTTCCAGGGAATGTTTAATTACATTATAAAACATAATGTCTCCTCACCAATGCCCTCGAATGAGGTTAGGACACTGTTCTGGAAAAGTTAAACCTGTAGATTCAAATCACTTCAGAAAGTAAATGGAGCTCAGCCTTGGATATCTATCGTCTGGATGAGTGCTCTAGTTTTCAGCTACGCTGGTCATTAGGAAGATGAGTCCTTCAGCTTTGTTAATAAAAGCCCTTCGTTGTCTTTCCTTTTTTTTAAAATGTCTGAAATGTTTTCTTTCATTTAGAGCCCCATGGAATAAAATGAAATATTTTGGTTTTTCGTTCTGGCAAGTAAGAATTAAAAGCAAGGGTTTGACTGGTTTCTTCCCCTCCCCCAATTATTTTTATAGTTGTCCACTAAAGGAATCAATTTTATTCATTTCCCTACTCATGAGTCTTGCAACAGGGAAACCATTCCATAAGATGTTTTTTCTTTTGCCTAGGGCCACCTACAGTTTCATACACATACTTCTGAGAATAGTCAGGTTTGGAGGCGTTAATTTGAAGTTCAGCACTTAGCTGTGAATTGTGACAAAACCCATAACTAAAACCAACAGGAGGTGTTTTTATTACATTGGCAAAGCAACAGCCAGATGGTTCTTTTTATTAAAAAGTAAATTTGATGGGGAAAGTCCTATCAAAAACAAAAACTGTCATAACGACCTTTTTTTTCAAAATTTAGGGATATTTGGACTGAACTCTAAACTATGAAAAACTAAAACCAAAACAATGAAACAAACAACCCTTTCCCCTCCTCCCCCCTCCAAACCATGAAAACATTTTTGCAGGATGTCTTTCAGCTTGTATTTTTTTAAATCTCCCCTTGGTATTGATAAAATGGAAAAGGAGAGAAAACAGGGGGAAACAACTGAAGCTAAAAACATTTTTTTTGTTTCAAAAACTGGTTTCCCCCCATGTGAAAATAGAAAGATTCTGAATTCTAATGACATATTCTTTCTTTCATTTTTGAGCAAATGGTATACAATGGTATACAATTTTTGAGAAAATGGTCCATACAAAAATATTTTCCAACCAACTGCAGTAATGCCAGAATCATGAAATGGTTATTCTTGGATATGCATGTCATAGAACTAGAGTGCAGAACTGATGTGACTGCCTCAGACTTAAATTATGAGCCCATTTCTCCTTTTCTAACAGCAAACGTCCAGGACACAAATTTCTCATTATACCACAGCACAGAGAGCTGGTGCACTACAATGTCAGTTCTGAGTGCTTGAACTAAAATCCGGGTTCAGATAATGTGAACTCATTTAGTTAGAATAGTCTTTTTATGCCTTTTTCTTATCTTTTAAGGTATAAATGGAATGGAATGGATGGGACTGACTAATAAAATCAAAATAATTAGCATCACAAGAACCTGGGGAAGATTTCCAAGTCTGAATAGAGTAATTTTAAATTTTAGGTACCTTTCTTAAAAAAAAAAAAGAGCTAATTATCCACCTCTCTGAAACCTGGCCCTGTAAATTGGTCCAAGATGGAATCCCAAACCTGACATTTTCATATGCAAGCTTTGAGAATCTTTGTCCTGAGCTCTACTCCTGAGCTGTACATGGCTTTGGTTTTGTATTCAGCTGTATGATGTTGATATTGGGTATTTTAGGCTAGGGGCAGAAGTTACAAATAAACTGGTTTAAGTGATCAGAAACTGTTTTAAACCTGTAACAGAACAGAAGTTCAGCACGCATAAACCAGTTTCAAAATGGCCAAAACTAGTTCAAGATAGACCTGGTTGAATATAGCATAAGGCTTAACTGGTTTAGGTCAAACAGGTTTATAGATCTTTTGTCCCAGACCCCTTCCTGGTTCAAGTTAAATCACACTCCTTCATTATCCCAAAATGCTTTGCAGCCCTGGGCTGTGCTGGCTGTCTGCTTGAGCAGAGCGGGATTTCCCCCACCCCTCTGCTTTCTAGCTGAAGCAGTCAGGGCTGGCTGACAAGGGGTGGGGCAGGAAACCCAGCTGGATACACAGCCTGGTCTGCATGCCAGGGGTGGAGCAGATCCTGCCAAACTTTTCCCTGCTGGAGTGGAGGGGGCAGGGTGTGGGACAGTCGGCTCAGATGGAGGGGAGCAAGGGGGATTAAGTCTCCCTGCCTCCCCTCTCCCACCAGCTCAGAGACTCTAGCAAGGGTCTGCCCAGCTTCCCCCCCACACTGGCCACTCATGTGGTAGGGGATGTGAGCAGACCTGGCCTGGGAAGCAGCCTCACGCAAAGGGGGTGTCAGGGTGGGGGATTAAACCTCCTTGCCTCCCCTTTCCCACCAGCACAGAGAACCCAGCTGGAGTCCATCTAGCTCCCACCACTCCCGCTAGCTGCTCCAGAAGCAGAGGTGGTGGCCAGAGCTGGTCTGGGCAGCACCTGAGACTGGGCAGACCCCAGATGGGTCCCTGTGCTGGTGGGAGAGGGGAGGCAGGGGAGTTTAATTTCCCTGTCTTCCCCCTTCACCTGAGGCACTGCCCCAGCTGGTGTCTGGCCATCTCTGCCACTTCTGGGGGACAAACCTGACAAGGGCTGCTTCCCCCTACCCTCTCCAGGCACACCATAGCTAGAGACTGTGCAGGCCAGGGTGGGTGTTTAAACCCCTCCCAAGTCGTACTCAGTGGCCTCCTAGAGCCCCCTACCTTCTAGTGCAAGCCATGGCAGACACGTGCCTGCATTTCCAGAATCGATAGTGAATGTCTATTCACTTGCTTCTTGGTTCAATCTATGCAGGTTGGACTAACCTGCAAAGATTGAATCAAATCAGGCTCAGGCTTTTTGAATGTCTATACTTAGCCCTGTTGCTTTAGTTCTTTATAAGGCCAATGCACGCTAACCCAGTGAGTAAGGCCTTAAACTAGGTTCACCAGGGATGGAGCCAAAAGCACAGAGGAAAGTAGAGAGCCTGGAGACCTGGATAAAAAGCTTACTAAGGGAAAACAATAATGAAAACCTCAGCAGTTTTCTGAGGGAGAGGATAGGACAGTGAGTTAGATACCTGAAATATTTATGTACTAATATGAGAAGTATGGGGAACAAACAGGAGTTGTTAGGATAAGCACAGCATTTTGAGGTAATTGGGATTATAGAGAGGTGCAGGGATTGTTCACATGACTTGAGTATGATCATAAATGGGTATAGCTCATTCAGGAAGAATAGGCGGGAGCAAAAAGGAGGAGGGATTGCCCTAAAGGCAATGTACCTATGTTTGGACGTAAAAATATACAGTAGAAGATATGCCTATTGAAAGTCTCTGGGTAAGTTTAGAGGGAAGAGCAACAGGAGGGATGTTATGGTGGGCATCTGCTACAGGCCACCAAGCCAAGAGAAGGAAGTGGACTAAGTTGGCTTTAAGTAACTAGTGGAAGCTTTCAAATTGCAGGATTTAAATTCTCATGCAGGAGTTTAAATATCAGGATATCTGATGGGAGGGAAACATAACAGCATATAAGCACTCCAGCAAATTCCTGGAGTGTGTTGGGGATAACTTTTTGATACAAATAGTACCAGGGAGGCCAACCAGGGGGGAACAGCTCTTCTTGACTTACTACTCACAAAGAGGGAGGAATTAATGAAGAATGTGAGGGTGTGTTATGGAACAGAAAAAAGAAGGATCACCCTGCCCTTTTCAGATGGGGAAGGGCAAAGGTCTTCCCCAGGTCTTCCCCATTAAGCAGACTTATTCAGTCTCCCTCTCATTAGAGGAGTCTCTGCAAACAGCCCTAACATAGCTTCACAAGGGGAAAGCCTCTGGCTTTGAGACCCTGGCTCTTCTCAGTTCCTGGCTTACCCGGTAATCCATAACACCCCCACCCCCAGAACTCCTTCTTTCCAGTCAGCTCCTGGGAAGGAGGGAGTATTTTTTCTTTTTAAAAAAGGGTTATCAGAGAGCTGGTGTCCCAAGCAGCACAGCAGATGCTACTGAAAAGCAAAGGCCTCATTGTGCCATTCCAGTTCCCCCTGTCCTCACTTGGACTTTATTCTGTCTGCCCTGGGACCTCCTCCTGCTCCACCCTGAGACTTTCTTCCCCCACTCCAGCTCTCACAGAGCTTCACTCCTCCTTCCCAGGCCCAGTCAGTCACTCTTGCAACAAAACAGTTATAAAACTATAGTCTTAACCTGGTAACACCACTCACCCAATACAATGACATTTTATGTCATGGGAAATCCATCGGAGGCACTTTCCAGGCTCAGACTGCCATCTGCCCCTGAAGTGAAAAGGGCATCTTGATGTCATATATAGAGAACTATTTACAAGCATTATATACAAAAGAAGCCTGCCCACACTGATCCCCCTGCAAAGTGCTACCCACCAGAATTGCAGGCTAGAATCTGACAAATGTATTCTCCTTCAGGGAATAAACTCAGGGAACTGGTGGATAGGATCCCCTGGGATGCAAGTCTGAAGGGAAAAGCAATCCAAGATAGCTGGATGTAGTTTAAGGAGGCCCTTTTAAGAGCATAGGAGCAAGCTATCTCAATGCAATGGAAGAACAGAACGTGTAGCAGGAGACTAGGCCAGTTAGACTGCAATCTCTTTAATGCATTGACACTCAAAAAGAAATCCCATAAAAAGTGAAAACTTGGTCCCAGTACTAGGGAAGAGTATAAGAGTATTACATGGATGGACAGGGAGAAAATTAAGAATCCCAAGGCACAATTTGAGATGCAGCTTGCAAGGGACGGGTCAGTCAGCTTGAACTTGACATCCTAAAAGATCATGCAACAGTTCCTCAAGGAATCTATTACGAAGCACCTAGAGAAGAACAAAGTGATCAGGAACAGTCAGCAAGGATTCACGAAGATCAAGTCATGTCTGACCAACCTGATTTCCTTCTGTGATAAGGCAACAGACTTTGTATATGGAAAGGGGAAAACAGTGGATGTGATATACCTTGAATTTAGCAACGCTTTTGAATCGGTCTCTCATTAACAAGTTACATAAATACAGACTAGATGAAAGTCCTGTAAGGTGGGTTGGATCACTGCACTCAACAAGAACTCATCAATGGCTTGGTGTCTACTTGGGATCAAGCAGGCATCTGTCCTGGGTTTGGAATTGCTTTCTATCTCCATTAATGATTTGGATGATGGGTCAAATGCATGCATAGTAAATTTACAGCAGACACCATATTGGATGGAGTTGCAGATATTCTGCATGGTAGGGCTAAGATCCCAGAATGATCAGGATAGATTGGGAAATGGTCTGCAATCAATCAAATAAGATGCATCAAGGACACGTGCAAAGTCCTGCACTCAGAACAGAATAATTTCAAGCACAAATACAGACTGGGAATGATTGACTAGGCTGCAGTCCTGCAGAGAAGGACAAGGGAATTACAGTAGACCATAAACTGAATATGTGCCAATAGTGTACTCTTGTTGCAAAAAAGCCAACAGCATACTGGGTTGCATTAACGGGAGTGTCATTTGCAAATCAAGGAAAGTGATTCAGCACTGCTGAGGTCTCATCTGTAGCGCTGTGTCAGTTTTCGGCTGTATACTTCAATTAGGATGTGGATAGTTTGGAAAGAGCCCAGCCCAGAGCAGCAAAAATTACTAGAGACTAAATGAGCTAGGATTATTTAGTCTGGAAAAGAGAAGACTGGAGGGCGGGGAGAAGGGGATTTGACAAGTCTTTAAATACCTGAAAGGTGATTACAGAGAGGATGGAGATGGGTTTTTCTATGTGGCTGTACAGGAGAGGACCAAGAGCAATGCCAGCAAGCTTCAGCAGGGGAAGTTTAAGTTGGAGATTAGGAAGCATTTTTTGAATCTGAGGGTAGTCAAGCATTGGAACATACGACCTTTAAAAACTATTAAATCTCTACACCTTGACACTTTCAAAAAGCAGATTATTCAGACACTTGGGCAGAATGGCTTAGCCTCGAGTGCTGCTTTCTTCAACCAAAACTCTACTTCAGTCCCTTTTTTGAATCTGGACCTTATCTTCTCTCTGGCAGGATCCACAGAGGAAGAGGCAGTCTCCTGACAAATCAGAGTGATTAAAATTTAACTAGTAGAGATGTCGCTAATTTAAAGCCGCACAGGTACAGCAATAATCAGTCAGTAAAGTATGTTTCCTGCTTTGTAGAAGACCAGTAACATTTTTTCCCCCCATGGGGATATCTAAGGCATTAAAGGCAAAATTATAGAAAAACTAATGTTAACTGTTTCCCAACAGTCTGTGTACTCATTGGCATCAACCAGGAGTCAAAACAGAATTATTTTAATGCTGTTCTTACATCGTGCACACTTCCTCAGTACTTGAGTATCTGCAAGTCAGTTTAGGTGCACAGTAGGAATATATGTAAAATGGAAAAAAAATCTTTCAATAAGATGGCAGTTCTCAATTGTCAAATAAATGGTTTCTAAAATCAGAATCACCAAGAATTGCTCTAGGCTTACTGGGCCTGATTCTGGCTTCATTCTGGGGAACACCTACTGTAACACTACTGAAACACATGAAGAATTTGCTTATGTGAATTATACCAGAAGCAGGCACAGGGGCTGGCATACTGTCTTTCATGTCTGTTACATGTCAGGGACTGTAGAAGACAGACGCATCTGGCTGACGCTGAGTATCACTGTTTTTTCCACCTCTAATTCTTGCTACAGTGACCATCTGAGTTTTCTAGGTTATAAAGATCTCTCTGAATGCAGTAGCAAAGTGATATGACTAATACACAATTACTAGAGCCGACTGTAAAACAGATTTTTGTCTGTAAAAAACTGACATTTTTTCCCTACATAGTAACAGAACATTTTGTCTTTCTGTCAAAATACAAACTTCCCAGCAAAACATTGCCAGACAATAGAAGATTTTAACTGAAAAAATATTGGGGTTTGGCCAAAATATTTTTTAGTTAAAAATTATAAATGTAAATACTTTCAGTGAAAATATGTATTAAGCTGAAAACCAGTATAGCTGCTGGTATAAAAGTTTTGACAGAAACCTTTCAACGTAGTTGGAAAACAGATTGCCTGCTTGGTGCAGGGGGCTGAACCTAATGATCTTCTGAGGTCCCTTCCGGCCTTACAATCTCTGAATAATTAAATGGGGAGACATGGACAGCAGCCCCAGGCATGGCCTTAGGGAGGTGGGTGCTGTATGGTAATACAGCTGTGCAACCATGCAGCTGAGCAGTGGTGCTGCGGATTGTGTGTCTACATGGGTTAGGATCAAACCTGATTTCCCTCTTGCATTCTTCAGTATGATTTGATCAGTGTGACACTGGCTGCAAGACAGATATCTTTTCACTTCTGTAAACTAAGCAATAAATAATGAATGGAGGCTGATGGAAACTAATTAGGATCAAAAGTGGACAGACATGCTGTTATCACAGGACAGCTCATGGTGGCTATGGGCTAAGAGCGACTGTTACTGTACCATACCTACAGGCAGCAGTATGACTAGTAATAGTCTGTTTGTTTTAGCCAACAACTAACTACACTAGGATAGGCACAGCAGACAAAGCCTAAATGGGTGTAACTTATACCACTAGAGTTTTAGCCTGATTTCTTCAACAGCAATTTTCCACCAGATTGAGAAAGTTACTCTAATTTTGATATTTGTGTGGTTTGTCTGCTCTATTTTTTCCCCACTGGCTTCATGCCAGTCATACTGGGGCAAATGTTTTGTTTATCTAGGACTTGATTACAAAATGCCTCATACACTGATGGTACCTGGCAGTGGGGAGCAAGCTTTTTGTCAGGAATATCACAAATTAAGCCTCATGATCCCCCAGAGTGCCATTCCAACCCCTGTCTCCTGCCTGATCTGCTGCTCTGCTTTCTGTTCACTGCTTCCCTCCCTGATCTGCCACACAGAAGCTTCCCAGGCCATTTGTGGCATGCATGCTGCAGATTGGCTGTCTTTGGTATAGGGGATCTACCCCATTTCAGCTACCTGATGGTAACTGGAAAGAACTCACACCTTTTGTAAATCTCTGTTATCATTCAGGTCCATGAAGCGCATGCCCTTTTATGATTAGCATGTGTTCAGAAAAATCCATAAAACAATAACAGAGGTACTGAAACTCAAGATAAATTGTTTCCAACCACTACTTTGGATTCTTCAGAGATCAAACTGCATCACTGTATACAGGAATGTGTTTTAACCGAGACGTTTTAGAGGCTTGTTTAAATGTCTATATTATAATAAAAACATAATCATTCTTTAAATATTATTTTAAATTCCCAGGAATATATTTAAGACTTTACATTGTAAATATTGAATGGTACTGCTCATGTATTTATTTTGCATTGAATATAGTTAGTATCTCTCTAAGAAGAATTCCTGAGACAGATTCTTTTTTTTAAAAGGTAATTACATGAAAATGACTGATTCCCAGCAGTGATCTCATCCTTAGTTTCCTTTTGCATTGATTTATTTTCTTTTTATAGTCACTTATGTTACTGGAGAAATGAGAATAGTTTTTTAAATAAATCGTTTTCCTAAAAGCTCCTTGTCCTGCCTCCTAGATTCTGAACATAAAATTAAACATAAATTTAGCATGCAGTTTTCCCACAATGAATAATACAAAAGCTGACAACTTCATTACTACTTCTTAGCCATTTTGCTGCCCAAATACTAAACAAAAATGAATTAATCAGATGCTAAATGAGTTTTGCTGGCCTTATATAAGGCTGTGAAATTTTAAATGTATAATTGCTAAGGTAAAATACCCAAGAAATCTCAGCCTGCCACTTTTTAGCTTAGATATCTTCATCAAGAGCATCTCAATGGATTAATCTAATTTAGAATAAGACATAGTAGGTGCATCTAAACAACATGTTTCCTGTGGAGCTGCCTAATTAATTCCTCAGTAAAGTCTCAGCATCTACACAATTAGGCTGCAGTAAACTAACTCTGCTGTAGGTTAGTATTTGTAAACACAATACTACTGTTGTGTTCTTTAGTGCACAACTATAGGTGTATAGACACTTATAGGACTGGCTAAGACATGAGGGGTGCTTTGGTGCAGGGACTGCCTGGTGTCTAGACACGTACTGGTGCACCCTTGTACATCAGCCAGCCCATTTACAGTACACTGGGTCAGATTAGGTGACACCCCGGGTCCTCTACCAGCCAGGACTGGTCCGACCCAGCTCAATGTGCTGGATAAACACAATGCCTGGAAGCAATAAACTGTGCTGGAGTTTGTGTTGCATTTCACATGTAGACACAGTCAGTCTATGTGAAATTAAAGCACTCACACAGGGAGTTAATCAGGAACAGCTATTCCACCTTAAATTTAGCATCTACTTAAAATTCCATGTGCAGACAAGCCTTAAGCATTGATCTTGCTTTGAGTTTCATGATTCCCACATGATTCCTCATTGAATCTATTCATGCATTACTCAATTTGTGGTAGGAACCTTAATCTTCATCTTCAGTTCATATCATGATCCAGGTGCCCAAAATCAAGGCTGGATTGAAAACTATTAAGCTTTTTAACCATATAGAGTTCTTGTTGTTTGTCTCCAAGCTTTTAAGCCTGTAGAGTAAATGTGGGGTTCCTTTCTATAATATGAAAGACTAGAAGTTTACCTTTTAAAAGAAATTAAATCAGCATGGTCATGAAGTCACTTTCCTCCAGGAATTGAATCTCTTAAACAACAAATATAAGAGTCCCAGTAAAATTACGAGAGCTGGAAATACTAAAAGCATCTAAAGAACAAGCTGATAAGAATAGTAATTCCAGTGCAATTCTGGGGTCTTTTTTTTTTTTTTAACTTGAAAGCACGTTAAAGTTTTCACTTGGCCTGTACTGGCAATGTAATCAGTTGAAGGTAATTTGTAGAGGTTTTCAATCTGTTCATAGGAAGTAATCGTATGGGAACTTCCCTTGGTTCTTTTTTTCAGGCATGAAAAATATGACACTGGTCAAATGGCATTGTATCTGATTTCCTGATAGACTGAACCTCCCCATGATGATCATAAGCCATCGTTTTGTCTCTGTGTAATACAAGATCTGACTATATTACCTACTGTGCAGACACTGATCCATGCCTATGTAACCCACCTTTTACTGAGCAGATTATGTGCGCTGACAAATGTGCATCTTCCTGGTCTAACTCATGGCACTTCACAGAAAGTACCATGAGTTAGACAAACACTTCTGACCCAACAGATGTTTGCTGTTGGATCAGGAGGGTGGAAGATCAAGCTCCACTTTGGAGCCACTCCAGCAAGAGAGACTAAATGTCTGGACTTGCTTACCCTAGCCTCCTCCTCCCCATCCCAGCTCCAGTGCTGTCTCAGGATGGAAGGGGGAGAAGGCAGGAGAGGCAGGTCCATTCTGGGGTTTGCTCAGCCTGCACTGTGGAGGATGGATTGGAGCCCTCCCACCTCAGGAGGATTCCAGTACATCCCCCCTTCCACCTCAGGAGAATCCTCCTGAGGTGGGAGGGCTCCAATCTACCTCCCCTCCCCTCCAGCATAGGGTAGGCAAACCCCAGACAGAACTCCCTTCCCTGAAGACAGCAAGAGGGACAAGACTGGGCTGCTTCAGTGCAGTCCTGCTCCCAGCATGCACTAACAGAAGTTTATGAAGGTGCTCTGCTTTGGAGTGCCTTTATCTGAACCCTCATGTAATGAGGGCTCATTTGTCATGTAATTGGACACTTTTAAAACCATTCTGCAGCTGTGCACTTCTGCCAGTGCACATCTGTACAGCACTTTTAGCAGGCTGATTGCGGAACAAAATATCAGGTTTGGTAGCACCTTATGATCATCCTAGACATGGTAATTATGCAAGTGATCTTTATTTCAGTGACCATTTCTACAGGTTGTGGCATGGTCCAGGGATGAATTTAGTCTCCAACTAAGAAACAATCTTTACGTATTTCCCTATAAAGCTTGCTCACATGGTATAGGTTTGTGTTGATAGAAATACCCTATTTTAAGTAACATTTTTTAGCCAACCACTCCTAAGCCTTCAGTGCCTTAAATTAATTGCATTATGCTCCTTGTCGTGGCATGCAAAATATCTTATCTCCAGGGATGATTTGATCACTGCCAAAGGATTTGAAAACATCAGCTTGTTTTCAGCTAACACCAAGAGAATAATACAAGAAGATTTAAAACTAAAAGTCCCAGTATTTGTCTAAGAAAATATAAATAGAGAGAGCTATGATGTCACCGCTATCCCTATCTAAATTGGAGACATCTTTAATGGAGATAGGTTTGCCAATGACATGCACATGTGAAAGTCCTTCTAAACACTAAAAGTAACTGTGGAGATTAGAATGATGGTTTTATAAGTATCTGGAATAAGTGACAGAATGACCAGGCATGAGCTGGTTCTGCTTATGCGTGATTTAACTGCTGAAGGGGAAATAACAATGTGTGGGAAAAAAATCTTTTACCAGCTTGGAACTGATATGATTTTACCAAAATATACACGTTGTTCCATTTAATCTTGACAAACTATTAGTAGTGATTTATCTTTGATTATTTTAGCCACTTTCTTCTTTGTGAATTATCCATGAACAAATTATAATTTGCTAATTTGTTTGTGATTTGAACGTATTTAATGAACAGTTGAACCTATCAGCCTGCAATTATACGCATGCTCTTCACAACAAGTGTTTCTTCAAGACCAGCATCGTCCTGAGGCCTGCACCTTCAGAACTGGTCAGAACCTGGAGATAAAAGTACCTGTAAACTCCATTTTGTGGTTTACACATCCTCAGACTTCCTAACATCTTCCACATTCTTTCTTTTCCTTTCTTCTGATCCACAGGATGCTTGTAATGGTGTGGCGGAGCACCTTTGGGGGTGCTCACCACTTGAGCGCTTTCACAGGGTCTGAGGTGAGCCTGCTTTGGCAGAGCAGCAGGCAGAACCTGCCCCAGGAACTATTCCAAGGGGGAAGGTGTGTGGTAGAGCACCTCTGGTGTCTGCTGCTTTAAGAGCCTGAAGAGACAACCAGCAGGTGCAGCCGAGCTCTGATGAGTGGCTGTTTTAAGATTAAGGCCATCGGAGCTGGAGGCAGCACCGAAGAAATAATAACTTTTAACTGCTGCTCTGGTAACACCAGGAGGTAAAGGCAAGAGCTGATGGGGATGGTTAGGAGGCTCTTGGTCCTGGGCATGACCTAAAACTGTATCCTGCTAGGGATGGGTCACCTGGTGGGGCCGTTTGTGATGGAACAGCCCCCCAGAAATGCCAGGCCAGTTTACCACCTTGGTGGAAGGTGACCTTCAGATGGGTCAATTAACATTGGGGGTAGTTGGGGGCCAGGCACGGCTGCAGTCACCTGAGCCTGTGAGGTATGTATGTGACCCCAGGCCTCAGCATAGTGGGGCAGAGTATGAGCCTCAATGGGGGCAGAGGTGTAGAGCAGGGTGCATTGAGAGTGCCATTTGGGAGGCCCTCGAGGGTAGGCCCTGCTAACATGGGAGCCAGGTTAGGTCCAGGAAAGCCTTTGGGCACCTGGGCTACAGGTGGGCCAGAGGCCAATTGGGTGGAGTGGCTGAGGAAGTGCCACGGGTAAACAACGGGGCAAGTCAGGAGCCCCTAATTCATAGCAGCTGGGTGAGTGATCCAGTGAGGGACTAGAGGCAGAGTCACACCAGTGTCCTGCAAACTGCCCAGTGCTCGCTCAGATGAGGGTCACGGGAGAGGCCCAAGAGGCTGCACATTTGCTAGCCGGGGAGTGCAGGGAATCAAGCCACAGGACCCTTCGGGCAAGTGCAGGGTGAGTGTGGCCCTGGGAAAAGGAGGACTGGTATGAGACTGGCTCCACAAAGTGAAGTGGGAGAGGTCTCAGTGAGAGGGAGGTGGTATTGGCGTGGCTCATAACAGGGCAGAAAATGAGAGGCCTAACACTGGGATGAGTTGAGCCTGGTCTCAGGCCAGAGCAGAGCTCAGCTGGTAGGAACATCTGCGAGGCTTGGGATGCAGTACAGGAGTGGTTGGAGCTGCATATACAGGCCCAGGAGAACAGGGTGTCCGAAGCGCAGCCTCCCACCTTATTAAGAACCAATTAAGACATAACAAGGCATGGCAAGTGAGGAAGATGGGCAGCATGCCCAGAGGCAGGTGAGGAGACTAGCACTATGGCTAGTCAGGGAGTTCCCACTTTGCCACAAAGAGGTAGAGTCTGGTCTGAATATTTTTAATGGTGCTTGATTCAGGATTGATTGCATCAATCCCCAGACCTTGGAGTCAGGAAGAAAAGTCCAAAAGGATAATGGGAGGGATGGACTAAGGGAGGGGAGGATAAATTCATTTTAATGTAATGAATTTCTGCTCTGTTTGTACCTTGCCTTCCATCGTGCTCAAAATCAATCCTGCACCCTCCCATTCCTAACAATGCATCTGCATTACCTCTATATTCTGCACTCCCCTCTCCCCATTTTAGAGAAGCCACAAAGCTCAAATGAGACTTTCACTTCCCCCAGAGATATGCATGTTTTATAATACAGAAGAATGGACTAAGAAAAACATATCAAGTAGAACTTTTGATTGTCGGTGAACATATCACCATTGGCAAGCAACATTTGAGGGTGTCTTCAGCTAAACTGAGCTTGTATTTGGGATAACTAAGGAAAAGGAAGTTGAAAGTGAATCCAACTTTTCTTTTCTCCAGGACAGCCAGGGATTGAATGAGTCCCTGATGCATCACAAAACAATATACCATATCTCCGTACTACTCTCTCTTTTCTCTAGTAATACGGCAAAGCCAAGATTTCAACTGCATTTAGAAATGCAGCAATAGCAATGTATTTTATGTTACTCCTGCCAGTGGAAAAAATAGGAAATACCACCATTGCTCAGGTTTCATTGAGGGAAATGATTGAATTTTGTTGGTTCTCTTTTGAAAGCTAATAATAACAGACTGTCATAACGTAATTGCTAAATGTATATCATTTAATAAGCCTGCAGGAAGTGGGCTCACATAGAAATTGCTATAATATGTTGGATAATTCCACTTAATTGGTGAAGAAGAAGGGGAAAATGTAGTGTCAAGAAATTCCTTGCAATAGCACCCTGGCAAAATCTGCTCTCAATTCTTTTTTTGCCTTAAATGGATAAAGTAGGACAGTTCCATTTCAAGAGGCTCACCCTTTAAGACAATCAAGAGATACTCAATCTCCTTTGCTAAATAGAAATATAGTGAAATTAGATAATGGAACTGCTTGCCTTCACTTCATTCTTGAATTTACCTCCAAAAGGCAATTATGCAAGTCCTTGTGAACAGTAGATGACTTATTTCCATGGAAGCAATCAAGTCTTCCAGAGTTTCCATTTCTGTGGGATCTTCATTTACATGGTTTTAATGTGGCTTTTTTAATGACTGACTTATTTTTTTAGCCCAATAAAAGAAAGGCGATAAGGGTTTATATCAGGAAATATAGTCTCATAAGCATATTACAAAGAAGAAAGCTAGTAAAAATCCTAACTAGCCAACTGAAACTAAAAGGATCTTCTTTTTTTCTGAGTGTAAAATACAAGGTAGAAATCTACTGTGCCAAACTCTAAAAATACAAGGTATCAGTATTGCATTAAAATGAATAACACACTGGTGGGCCTAATTGAAAAACATTCATATTGTACCAAAGATGAAACAAAAAGGAAAACTAATGATCAGAAGAAAAAATGTTTCCTTTCATTTTAAAGCATCACTGAGAAACTTGTGGGTAGGGTTTTTAACCAACAGTTAAAGACATTGGTTACCTACCACTACACACACCCACTCACACTCACACACACCCACATACCACCCATATGTTTCGATTTAATATTTTGTACTGAACTTGGCTTTAAAGAAGCACTACACAAGGCTGTTACAGGATAGTGAGTGCCCTCTATCCTTTTCTAATAAAAGAAGTCTCACTGGATTCCAGGGCGATATCTGGAGAAGATCTCTTCCCGTGTGCACAATCGTGTTCATTAACTCTAAAACAAGGGTGGGAAAAATACAGCCTATGGTCCAGATCTAACCTACAGAGAGACTCAGTCCGTCAGTTCCCTTGGTCCTGCCTGGCCCAGATGCCATGCAGCCCATGGCACGACCTGCTGCCCCTTAGCATGCAGCAGGGCGGGGGTGGCTCTGTGGCTGGAACAGTCTATTTCTAGGCAGCTCAGGTGGCAGTGGCTCTTCCTAGATGCTGCCACCACTATGGATCCTGGCAGGCACACATGTGCACAGCTCCAGCTCTGGCCCTGGCTTGGACAGTTCTGGACCTGCCTCAGCCAGAGTGGACCAGCTCTGGACCAGCCAGGACCCACACATACAGCCCCAGCCCTGGGCTGCCCTACACCCACTCTGGACCTGCCCAACCACGACGAATGGCAGCAGTGACCAAACAGAAGCTGCTGCTGGGTAAGAGGGAAAAGTGCCCACCTTCTCTCTTGCCACTGCCAGGCCCTTCTTGCTCCAGTCTCCTGGAGCCCATGCCTGGGTTGCCCTGTGGCTCCTATCCACCACCATCACCACCGCCACCAGCACCGTATCTGGGCTACCCAGGAGTGGTGATAGTGGAGAGGAGTTGCAGAGCAGCCCAGGCCCACTCTACAACAAGCTACTTCAAATGCCATCAGTAGTGCTGTTCCTGATTTGCCTCTGCAAAAGGCTGGGCAGTGGACCAGGGCAAGAGATCTGACTTCATCTTCTGGCTTACCTACAGACTGCCTGTGCACCATTGGCAAGTGATTTAAGGCCAAATCTAGATCCAGACTGGTCTCCTCTTCGGTCATCAAGACACCTCCTCTGGCTGTGGGTAGCTGCTTAACTGATCTAGGGTGTTGTATGGTACAGAATATACAAATAATCTAGGGGAATCCATCATTAAGCTTCAGAGTCACATTTTCTCTTGCTCTTCTTATCTTGTTGCATGACTCCAACATTTCTTCCTGCACAGTAGCCCAACTTCAACAGGAGAGGATGTGAGTTCAATCTCTGTGAAGTATTCTCTGACCTGGTAAGTAAGGCACTCCACTCAGGTGGACTAGATGGGTTTGGGTCCCTTAAGGCTGAGGAGGCTCATAACCCAGATCTCTCACTTCCTGAGCAAATGCTTCACCCACTCTACTATTATGCAAAAGGTGGCTACTCACACTGTCAAACAACTGTGACTGTGGTTTTGTTAATATGAGTTAGGTATGTTTGAGCTGGTATGAGCTAGCATGCCTAAGTGACTTCTTAACTGGCTTTCTATAGGACTTAGGCAGAGTTCAGGGGCTACCACCACAGCTCCCTTTTGGATTAAAATAAAGTTTAAGAGTGAGCTAAGCATCTACTCCTCAGAACGGGGCACTGGAGGGCTTAGTTTGGGGCCTGGGCATCAAAAGAGGCCAACATATAGTCAATAAATAACTTTGGGTGCCCTTGGTTTTGTGGCTGCTGGATCTGGGTTGACCGTTATTACATTTGGCATCTAAATACTTACTAATTCCCATTTACCTAATTCCCATAATCCCCATTCCCTAATTCCCATAAAATTCAACTACTTCACTGCAATACTATGCAAATATCTATTAATCTATGTAGTTGTAAGATATTCAGATACTATAATAGTCATGGCTGCATAAGCAACTCAATGAATAATCATTAAAAAACCTTACACTTTATTTATGAATTGTTAGTCAATGGAGGTAATTTATAGTGAAGAATGAACCTCAAAAGCTATATTTCAACTCAGTCTATGCTACAAACATCCAGATGCCTGTTCAAACAATGCCCTGTGCTATCCAAAGCTCTTCTACTAGCAAAATTGGGCTAGATGGCTTTTTGGGGGATATTTTTGTGTACATTCTTGGTCAGGCTGGAACTATTTTATTAAAGGCACCAAACCCCAGATGAATATGAACAATAACATCACAACAAAAACAGTCAAGCTGGGCCTCAGTTAAGAAGAAAAAAAAATATACCACATGGTGCAGAATTCTGCAAGGAAAAAAAGCAAACCCAAAAACATTTACAATGCTAAGAAGCAGGCATCACAGGCCAAAGCAATAGGTATAGGCATCTTCCTGTCAAAATTCTCCATAACTGTTAGCTCTTTGGGGAAAGTAGTGGTATTTACATTACAGCACACGGTATAATTCAAATTCATTGACGAGGATTTTTTTTAAAGACACCCTACAGAGAAGCAAATCACAGAGGTGCATTCTGTTTGAGCTCAGTAGAATTACTCCAGCTAGATATCTGTAACTGAGACCAAAATTTGCCCACAAGCTCTTAAACTTGGAAGGTAGGGGATTCTTCATGATGGGGGAAAGAGCAGAGAGAAAATACTATAAAATCCCACAAAGAAAGAAGCAGTTAGCATCCTAGTAAGCCATAACTCTTTGTCCCTAAGTGAAAAAGGAAAAGTATGTTGTATCCGTGCCACTCCATTCCAGTGTCAGAAGGACAGGAGAGATATTACTCCACACCTCAGGCCAATTAACCACAGGCCTTGTAGGATGCAGTGATAGAGCAGCTGCACAAGCTCAAATACTGGAAAGAACTGGTAAAAATAAATCCAAGTACACTTGACATTCCAGTAGTATATACAGAAAGCAGATGCAGAGTGCTTGCAAGCCTATACATTAGAAATCAAAAGAAAGATGCAATGATGCAGAAGGATTCTTGAATCTTGAAAATAAACTTGGTTCTGAGGGAATAGCTGAAATGGCAGATCCAGTAATGGATGAATAATATAATGTGACACCGAACAGAGAAAATTATGTCCTTTGAGAGCAGCCCTTTTGGGTAAACCACTGGGACATCTGCTTGTGTAATATTTTTGCACCTGGTTTTCTAATTAATAATGTATTTTGAGGCACCTAAGCCAATTCTGTGAGTTTTTTAGACAAATATTAGGTTTCCTCTGCATGCTTCAAGTTCATGAAGCAGTTTTTGTTCCTAGTGACTGCATCAAAGTTATAAAGGGAAACTGCTAATTGCAGAGAAGAGGACAAAGATCAATCTTCAGACTTCAGCTTCTTTACCTTAACTTTAACCTCCTTTTGTAGTTAGGAAAATCATTAGCATAGCTATCAAATGCTCTGGTGCATACCGTGAGTAGGTTTGGGAGAAGTAGAGGCATCAGAATAAGAACATTATTCAGTCATATTTTGCCTAGAAATTAAAAATGGCATCATTTAAATAAAGAAGTTTTGAAGGCCAGATGCATATGAAATCTGATGTTTTGAACAAGTTAGCGTCTTTCACAGTGGTAGCGAAGGGAGAGTTTGTTACATTTATTGGACCTGATTCTTTACTTCAGTAAACTGTTTTATAGTTTGGTGTGACTGTTTTAGCTTATGGGATTAAACAAGATGCACAACTGTGGAGAATCATGTTTGCTATTGATTTCCATGGAAAACGCACTGGATTTGTTTCATCATTTCATTCATCAGTGTTTTATTGATTTCAGTTATTTTATACTAGTATAAAAATGGAGAAACAACTTTGGGCAACACAAAGAGAATTTGTGTCAGCTTTACTGAGGAATTAATTAAGCTCTGGGTATATCTGTTTCTATAGGAAAATATTTTGAAACTGGTATTTCTCTTGAGGAGAATATGACCTTTAAAAAAAATAAAGAAAGTAGCAGGTTTTATTAGCAGCTTGAATACAAAAAACTGACTTCTCTTTCCTATAAATAAATCTTACTATTGACTATTGCTCTATAAGGACATTACATAAAAGTCTGTGTCCACCAGGCCCTTTAATGAACAATATACGTATCAGTGATGGAGCTGCAATAGCTATGGTTTCTATTAAAAAGTTTAACATGGTTACTACCTTTATTTCCCGTTAAGATAATGTGGAAAACTGATATCTCAGAATATGTCCAGGCATTAAATTTAGATTGACCTAACCAAGGTTAGGCTGATATAAATGCCTAGTTATATCGGCATACAGGGGGCTTAAATCACCCAGAAAATAGTGCACTGAGTCTAACTAAGTGCACCTGATTAGGTGTGTTAACTTTGATCAAGATCAGATTGACCTAATCTAAGAAAGGGTTAACCTGATCTTGCAAATGTGTGTACATGTGTACAGAACAGCCAAGAATACCTGGCTGCTTGCCTCAGCCTCAGGTCTGTACTATTGCTCCAGCACCCTTTCCCCACCAACCCTGACTGGGCTATTTTTAGCCTCTGACTCTCCCACCCTGATTGGGCAACACTCTCACCCCAAACTCAGCAGTACACACCAGACTTGCCAATCCCACCTCCTTGCCCCAACCTTCTGTGGACCTAGGTTGCACATGGCACTCCTGGTCCTGGCTTAAAATAATCTGCCTAGTCCTAGACTGGGTATGGGAAATGCTTGTTCACACCCTTAGTTACAACCAGGTGGCATTATTGGAACATGTTCAGTTTTTAATCATGACTACACTATTTTGATGTTGTAATGTGGCATAATCAATAATGTGAAGAATTTTAAGAAAGGAAAAAATAGGTTGAGAACTGGGTAAACCACTACAAAATTCAACATAGCATGTAGTTATTTTGTTCTCCCTCCACATCTTTGCATTATATTTACCTACTGTGTTTCATCTTGGGAATTCATGACCTGTCTCTCTTTAGATATACATGTACTATCTGTGATCCTGACTGAGCCTCCTCAGAAATACTAACACTTGTAGTAGTTGTCTCTCCTGATGATCCTGTATAGGTTGGCCCTTTATGCTTAAATTTATACAAAATGAATTAACAATGCTTTTGGATGTTATTTAACTTCAACACTCAAGGGCCAGATTCTGACTCTCAATGGCACAGGTCTTTATGATTCACAATGGAATTTCATCTAGTCTTCATGTGTGTGATTCTACTAAATTTAAGGGAGCAACACTAGAGATGTTTCCTGACTACCTTGGAAAAAGGGCAGTAATTGAGAAGCAGTGGATTAAGAGACCCAGAAAAATGACTGGAGGACATTGCAATGCCAGAGTCACTGCTACTGCCTCTGTTTGCACTGGTGAGGTGTCTGTCCAAGAGCGACAGCTCACTGTTGAAGCTTCTACTCAGGTCCTAGTTTGGTGTGGAGACCAGTGCTGTAGTGAGGGGAGGGAGGGTGCGAGGAAACTGGCCCATGAGCCAAAGCGAAGGGGAACCAACAGACACTGCCCAGCCAGGGTGGAGCATGAGATGGAGCCATGAGAAGCTCATTTGGGCGGGGGGGGTGGGGCACGGTGATGGGGAAAGTGTGGCTTCTGCTACTGTGTGCACTCCCAGACAAGCGCGGGGGGGGGGTGTCATGTGCTCTCCAGATCTGTGTACAAGGTGTGGGCAGGCTGCCACTGCAGGCTTTGCCCTGAGTGACAAACTCCCAAGAAGTGGAAACTTGCCATGGTACTAGCAGAGACCATAGATTGCAGGTTCCTTCCAGGGACAGCCAGGTGGGGGAGTGCCTGCAATGTGAGCAGTGTCCCCTCATAGTGTCCCTCAGACAGCAGGCAAGGCAGGAGGTAGAGGTGGCAAGGCTCTGAAGCATCCTCTGTTATGAAGACTTAATTGATTTAGTGCTGGAGGAGACATCTAGGATTGTGGAGGAAGGACTGCCCAAGGTAGCGCTAAAGCAGGGAAAGTACATGGACTCCCAGGGAGGTGGAAGCTGGAAGCTTGTGACCTCTTGCAGCATGCAGAAATCTTCATTTCCACCTGCAGTGGTTTGCCTGGAGAATAGATATGGAGCCCTGTAAACAGAGGGGAGGAGCATATTCTATTGGTAGAGGAGGACAAGCCAGGCGTCCCCAAGTTTGGAAGGATCAAGACCACTACCACCAAGAAGAACAACAGGTGGTGGTGGTTGGAGGCCCTCTTTTTTGTGGGATGAAGAAATACATCTGCTGGCCTGATCTGTTGTCTCAGGAGGTCCTCTGCTTGCCCAGAGCCCAAATTCAGAATGTCACAGAAGGATTACCAAGACTCATCCAGCCCTCTGACTACTGCCTCATGCTGTTCATCCACGTGGGCACCAATGATACTGCTATGGGAGACCCTGAGAAGATCAAAAGTGACTACACAGTTCTGGGGGCAAGAGTAAAGGGGAAAAGGGCCCAGGTGCTATTCTCTTTAATCCTTCTGGTCAAGGGGAAGGGCCTGGGAAGGATCAGAAGACATCCTGCAGATCAATGTACGGCTCTAGAGAAGATGTCATCAGCAAGGCTTCAGCTTTGTATACAAGAGGATACTGTTTCATGAAGAAGGATTGCTAGCAAGAGACAGAATCCACCTGATGGAGAGAAGGAAAAGCAGCTTTACAGACAGGCTTGTTAACCTGGTGAGGAGGCTTTAAAAAGTAGGTTCACTGGGAGATGGAGAACAAAATCCTGAGGTAAGTGGGTGACCTGGAGAAACTATAAGTAGTAAGGAACAACAAGGAAGGGCTTTTCACTCTTCCTGAGACAGTAGGGCAATCAGTTAGTTACTTCAGGTGCCTGTACATGAATACATGGAGCCTGGGAAACAAGCAGGAAGAATCGGAAGTCCTTGTACAGTCACAGAACTATGATTTGACTGGCATGAAAGAGACTTCCTGGGTGCTAACATGACTGGAGCACTGTCATGGATGAGTATAAACTGTTCAGGAAAGACAGGTAGGGGAGAAGAGGAGAAGGAGTTGCAATTTAGGTAAAAGAGATGTATTACTGCACAGAGCTCCAGTTTGAAACTGGAGGGTGGAGGCATTTTAAGTAGAGTAGTTCAAGAGTCAGGCTAATTAAAATGTCCAAAGAGTCTTGTATACTCAGCGTCCTGCATTTCAAAATGGCAGTAGGGGTGTTTTAACTAAAGCTCATCAAATGAGCACCCTTGCCACCATTTTGAAGCACAGGACACTGAATACATAAGATCAGGTCTGCTTCAATGTGTTCTAATCAGAATGCATTGGAGCACATGTAGAGGCACCCATCGAGTTCAAGATCCTGAGAAAAGGATGGAAGGGAGAGAAGCAGAATAAATACCCTGGACTTTGAAAAGCAGACTTTAGTTCACTCAGGGAACTCATGGACAAGGTCCCCTGGGAGGCCAGTCTGAGGGGCAAAGAAGTCCAGAAGAGTTGACTGTACTTTAAAGAAACCTTACCAAGGATGCAGGAACAAACCATCCCAATGTGCAGGAAGGCTAGAAAATACGGCAGAAGATCAGCTTGGCTTAGCAAGAAACTTCAATAAGCTAAAACACAAAAAGAAAGCTTATAGGAAGAGAAGACCAAAGTGTAATTGGAGTTGCAGCTAGCAAGGGACATAAAGGGTAACAAGAAGGGTTTCTGTTAGTATGTCAGCAACAAGAGGAAGATCAGAGAAAGTGGGGGTCCCACACTGAATGGAGGAGGCAACCTAGTGACAGAGGATGCAGACAAGGCTGAAGTACCTAATGCCTTTTTCACCTGTTTTCACAGGTAAGGTCAGCTCCCAGTCTACTGCATCTGGCAGCACAGTTTGGGGAGGAGGTGAGCAGCCAACAGTGATGAAAGAACCGATCAGGGACTATTTAGAAAAGCTGGATGCATATGAGTCCACTAGGCCAGACATGATGCACCCAAAAGTGCTAACGAAGCTGGCTGATGGGATTGCAGAGCCAAGGGCCATCATCTTTGAAAACTCATGGAGATTTGAAGAGATCCCGAACAACTATAAAAGGGCAACTATAACGCCCAGCTTTAAGAAAGGGAGGAAGTAGGATCCAGGAAACTACAGGCCAGGCTGCCTCACCCCAGCCTCTGGAAAAATCATGGAGCAGGTGCTCAAAGAATCCATTTCTAAACACTTGGAGGAGAAGAAGGTGATTAGGAACAGTCAGCATGGATTCGGCAAGGGCAAGTCATGCCTGACCAACCTGATTGCCTTCTATGACGAGATAACTGGCTCTGAGGGAACTAGGCTTATTTAATCTGGAGAAGAGAAGACTGGGGGTGTAATAACAGTCTTCAGCTACCTGAAGGGTGGTTCAAAGAGGATGGAGTCCGACTGTTCTCAGTGCCGGCACATGATAGAACAAGGAGCAGTGGTCTCAAGTTGCAGCAAAGGAAGTTTAGTTTAGATATTAGGAAGAATTTTCTCACTAGGGGGTTAGTAAAACACTGGAACAGGTTACTCTGAAAGATTGTGAGCTCTCCATCCTTGGAGATTTTTAAGATGCAGCTAGACAAAGTCTTGGCTGGGATGATCTAGTTGGAGATGGTCCTGCTTTGAGCAGGGTGTTGGATTAGATGACCTGAGGTCCTGAGGTCCCTTCCAACCCAAATTTTCTATGATTCTAAGATTCTGTGTTAGGGATACATAATCTAAGTTTTTGCTGGTGCTGGACTATGTTCTGAAGGTCTTTTCCTTGGGTGTTTTTCAGTTCAGATTTAAGCAATGGAGATGCTAGCATTTTTCTTGGAGGCTGTTCAGCAACCTAATACAGCCAATCTTTATGTTCTGCTGTTTTATTCCTTTCAAAAAAGGCAAGTTATGGATTTGATAGAGCCAGAATTTGATATTTGATTCTGTTGGCAGCTTTCATGCTGAGCTGGCACTGAGATTTCAAGGGTTAGTAATTTCTCTGTGTGTGTGTGTGTGTGTGTGTGTGTGTGTGTATGTGAATTGACATACATCCAGTCAGCAGGAATTTCATGCACAAAGTAGTTACAGAGTCGGGCTCCTAAGGGGATAAAATCTTTTTTCCTCAAATCCATATGCCTGATGCTTGCATCACTTGTTTTATGCATGTGGAGGACCCATTGATGGAAAATGGTGGGCTACACTAAATGAACAGGACGTAGTCTATTGTGGCTGTGAGAATCCAAGAGGATTATTTTGCCTTTGGCTGTAGTGCTGTGGTTATGCCTTTGCACTAAATCTTTTGTGGGTGCAGTATTTTGCCTAACATTTCTTATATCAACTGAATTTCTAATCTGCAAAGATGCTGATGAGATGCATGTTTCTGAAGGCACATAGTTCTAGTGTTTGTCTTTGAAAGACAAGATAATGAAACTATAATGCTCCTTCTTGCCTCTGTAAGATTTATTACTTGAACCAGAAGTTTCCTGTGTTTATCAATTTATTACAATATAAACAAAATACACAGTAAACATAACAATTATCCAGCAGAGATCAAGGATTGTCGAAATGTTTGCTGTTATGAGGACCATTTATAGCCTTAGAAACTATAAATCCTGAACAAAGTTGCTGATGGAAAAGAATACCACATACTGAGGTAAAGATGCTGACCTATTGCAAACAGACCTGTTTTTTCTGCATTTTTCTGTAGAACAGAGTTGGATTAAAGGAGGTTTGGACTCTTAGTTCACAGCTGTCTTTGGCCCCCCTTGAGATAGGGAGAGGTTATTGCTCAGAAGCAATGCTCATAACAACGCAAAGGCCTATGTGTCACCAACTTTCATTCAATATGAAATCATTAGAAAATAATGTGTATTCAGATCAGTTTTCTCCAAAATACCAACACAGAGGAGAAGGTGCTACATGCAACATGTGAGCAGTCAAACAGAGAAATGAATCAGAGGAGTGGATTGCACTCTTGAGGGATACGCTGTTCAAAACCTATTAACTGTATGCACTTCAGCCAGTGCTTCACAATACACAGATCTAGACCTATGTGGTTTAAAGACTGAATTCATTCGTCTGGACTGTAGGAAAATTCCACTGAGAGTTCAGGTCTCTGTACAAGAAAATATTGTGCTCATTTTTTTCACTGATTGCTTTTCTGTACAGCAAACATTATTTTATAGTGCTGGTCAAAACAATTGATATCCCCAAAACATTTTGATGGAAAATTCTTTTTTGAATGAATGGAAATTTTCATGGAAAGGTTTGATATTTTCCTTAGGACAACAAAGTATTTCTGCTGAAATGCTCCACATTTCTATTTCAATATATTGCTCTGGTGTCTCATGAGTCAGGTATATATGTAATAGCTTTATCTCATATTTCTGATCTGCTGAACCTGGATACTGCTTGGTTTGTTGTACACTTTGTATCCTTGGGGGATTGTTTCATTGGCTGGGATCACGGAAATTGTTGACCATTACATCATAACTAATGTTGACCTTCCCATCATAGCTGAGCCAATGGTGTGGACCAACAACTGATCTTGACCATCACATCATAGCCAAATCTCATCTACCTTTATCATGTTCCCAATGTGCCTCAGAAATCCCCTTACATTTGAAAGGCACAGAACAAACAATCACTCTAAACACACCAAGAATCTGTAATTTACAGCCAAGCTCTCTGCTGAATTTGCACCAAGGAGAATGCCCCTGATCGCCACCTCACAAATCTCAAAAGGGCCTTCACCCAACAAGGATACTCCTCCAAAGAGATAGATCATTTTTTTGAAAGAGCCACTTGGATACCACACAAAGATTTACTGCAGTACAAAAAAAGTCCCCACAAATCACACAGCATAAGTTATGACATAACACCCTTCCCTGGAACCTACACGGAACCCATACTAGAAGAAGGCCCAATCCTTAAAGAGATATTTCCAGAACCACCCATCCTAGCCTTTAAACAAGCACCAAACCTCACTAACCTCATCACCAGAAGCAAACTCCCTATGACTCAAACCGTATCTAATGGATCCAGACCATGCCAAGACAAGAAATGCAAGAGATGCCAACACATCTCTACCAGCCCCACAGTTACTACATCCCACAACAGATCCATCACCATTCCTGGATCTTACACCTGCACCTCCAAAAATGTAATATATTTGTCATCCAGTGCACTAAATGTTGTGTTGGGAAATATGCAGGAGAAACCAAACAACAACTGCACACCAGATTGAATGCACACCAAAAATCCATCAAAGACAAGAATACCCAATTATCTGTGAGAGCACACTTCTGACAAGACAAGCACTCCCTTTCCGATCTCTCAGTTCTAATCCTCAAAGGGAACTTATGAAACACTTTTCATAGACAGCCTATGAACTTCACTTCACAAATCTACCGGATACAAAAAATCATGGACTCAATGTAGACATCAGATTTATGACATATTACACTCTGCCTGACATCTGGTTCACCAGGTACCTACCAGACCTGACCTTCTACACTTTTCTTTCCCTGCCTTCCTCCATTCCCTTCCTTTTCTACCCTTTGTCTTCCTGCTTTCCAGCTATTTACTTTTTCACAGACTGCCTCTTTTCTACCTTGGAAAACTACTATAGTAGAGTCTCCCTTGCTTACCTTTGGCTTTTCCCCCCTTGTTTCCCCTCCCCCTTCCCTTCTCTACCTTTTGTTTTTCTAATTTCCATCTATTTACATTCTCACTGACATCCTGTCAAACTTTGAGCTTCTTTCATTCCTTGGAGTTTGGGAACAGCAGAGACTCCCTATGCCTGAAGAAGAGTGATTGCACCCAAAAACCTGCAAAGAACATTTTTTCCTAACTACTGAGTTGGTCTAATAAAAGATACTATATCTACCCAAAGAGCCTTGCCTGCTTTTCACTCAGGCATACTCTGCTGGTTCACAAAAAAATTATCCTATCTCTGAAATGTGTAGTTCAGTTATAAGAAGCTGATCCCAAACTTTTAGAAGACATTGTTCCTTGTAGAGTCTTCAAGATTAGATGTCCATTTACAACATTTGTTTAGGTAGGAATCCTAACTCTTACTTCAGAACAAACAGAAAGATGTTTGAGGTAGAGACACAGATCCATGGACACATTAGTGAAAAAAATATAATGTAGAATGCACAGTGCTGGAGTACACCAAGATGGGAATTCTGGGGAACAAGACAACTTTAAGCCCCACAGTCACTGTTAGCTAAAAAAAGACTGTCTCTAGATCTGACTCACCAATTCCAAGAATTTCTGAAATTTATGAAGCAAAACTAAGAGTGCCAAATGCAGTGATTCTCAACCAGGGTACCACAGCATCCTGAGGTATCTTGAGATCATTTCAGCGGTGTCATAGGATGCAACACAATATTAGCACTGCTCAAAAAGAAAAACACGGAGCTTTTAAAAGGGATCCATAATGTTAAAAGCATTCTTACCTACTGTGGTATTCCTGAGCTTTTTCAATAGAAGAAATTGCTTTATCATTTTTCTGTAGTCAAAAATCAAATGGAAACTAAGAGCTGCTTTTTTATAAGGAATGCCTTGCTCCTTCAAGAGATCCCTTGAGTCTAAAACTGTTAAGAACCATTGGCCTAGTATCTAAATTAACTGCTGGTATGTCAAACTGTCCACACAATTTTCACCTGAACACAATTATATAATGTCTGTGCTAGTCATATTATTTCTAACTTGCTCCCCCCACCTCCCTTACCTCTTTGTAGCCTCCTAGTTAGGAAAAAGGAATTTATTAAAATGTAATAATGAGAATTGTTTGAAACAAGGATGAAAAGAAGAGGAATATTTATGTGTTATAGTGGTCATTTCATTCGAGTAAATGAATGAAAAATAATAATATGTTTGGGAAAGATAAGAAACACCTTATATATGGTCATACAATGAAGGGAATAGGAGAAAATGGGAATATCAAATAAAATGGATTATTTTATAGGGCAAATGATGTGTTGCTACCAACTTGTATCCAGAATCATCAAAGCTGCAACATAGTTTCCTTTATGACCCCACTGAAATCTTCTTGAACAATTTACTGGCATGAATATGAGTCAATCATTTCTGTAAGTGTTTAAGTACTGTAATAAAAACAGCTGAACATTCCTTTCTGGTATTTCCAAGCAGTAGCTATTAGAAAATCTTTCTTTTTTGTCAAATGCTTTTCTATTATTAATATATTTTATCATTATTGCTATAAAGAAAAGTTTAGGCTAAAGTAGTAGTAATCCCTTCCACAACATAGGATTAACCTCTTTCTCTCTATCTGCTGTTATCACTGTTAGGGGCAAACAAAGAACTTTTGCTGTCTGTCCTTGTGTTTGAATATCTTGGGGTAGGAGACATTGCATTAGCTAAGGTCAACTGATTCTGGAATTCACTTTCCTCATTGGTCAGCCAAGTGCTCACTGATATACAGGGAAAGAATTCCTATTACTTCAACAGGCTTTGGATCAGGGCCAAAATTTTTTAACTTTCTGTTACTGAAGAAGTCACCTCTCTTCTCTTGGGCTTTGGCTGAAGAGGTGGTGAAAAGTCTGGTACATAGTAAATGATGTAATAGACACTTTTAATGTTTGCTAAGATCAGAAAATGATGTGTACAATTTAAAATATTGTATTATTGTCCTTAGAACTTTTAAAATCCCACCCTGGAGCTGAGAAACCATCACCGTGAAATTTTTATTTTGAAAATGCATCTGTTTCAAAACATTTTGGTGTTAATGAAACTGTACTTTTAATGGGGGGGGGGGAGTGAAGAAGCCTTTCTCTTGCCCAACACTTCTCTGTTATCAGTACTCGCATATGACTCAAAAGGTACACTAGAAATCTACCATTCGCTTGCATGCTAGACTCTTGAACCAACTAGGATACATGGCAAAACTTCTTGGCCATGTGAGCCATAGCTAATAAGGTTGGTTAGAGCTTTCAGCTCATAAGAGGGACTACTGGCAGTAGAGACTAGCACTGTAATAACACATGCCACCACTTTTCAAAGCAACAATAAGTGCTCCCTCTATCCCAGCCAGATTCCTTGGTGAATACTGCAGATCTGTTCTTCACGACAGAATTACACAGCAGCGTTTTGTTTCTGAGTACCTCTTTTTCCATCTACACAAGTGCTTCCATTGGAAAACCACAGATAATAATTTATTATATTGTAAATGTTTGGGGATCAAAACAGGCCTCTACTTATTTTAAAATAAGCCTTGTCAATAACATACAAATGGGAAATGTAGCTTGCTCTTGCTTTCCGTACGACAGAGATAGACTTACCATTTCAATTAAAATGTGTTGTGAATATATAATAGAGCATTGCATTTGTATTATACAACTGGTAATAGTGAGGAACATAATTCATTCTTTTTGCCAAAGGAACTCCCTTTAATTAACTGTAATACGACTCTTGAATCTTTTCTAAAAAAAGAGAACACTTTTAAAGAAAGAGATAAGATGAACCTATGGCAAAAAAGTTTAACATGAAGTGATACATAATTAAAGCACGTCGCTGTTTACTTCCTGACTAAATAATATTGACTTTTTTGCATTTGAATAGCAAACAAATCTCCAGTACAGGAATATAGGCTATTGAAAACTAAAAGACAAACTTGCTCCTGTGCCCAGCTTTCATTACATTGAAGTTCTACTAAACACTCTATTTATATTAGACTGAAGGCAGGGCAGGGAGGCACTTTAGAGACTGGTTCAGGTAAGTATAAGCATTCTTTAAGTCCATTCATAGCATCTTATTAAATAGGTTTTTGCCTGTGAAAGCTTCTGACTCTCTGAATTAGTATCTAATGACAGGTGCAGATGTTACACTTTTACCAGTTTAAGTGTTTGGAAGCTGGTCTATATCCATAACAGAACAGAAGTTCGGCACGCAGACTCATTTTAAAATAGCAGCAGAACTGGTCTAAAATTTGCTTCTGTGCTCCTGAAGAGTAAATGTGTGTTCTTTTTGTTACTGATCTAAACTATGCTGCTTACAGAAAACCACAACTTTGATTCTGCCTCAGGCTTTTAGAGTGTCTGTACCTAGCCTAAGATGCCACTCTTCCCTACATAGATTACATAGAAGCCAGGGGCTAGGAGGGACCTCAGAGATCATCAGGTCCAGCCCACCTGCTCATGGCAGGAAAGACTGCAGAGGTCAGATGACCTCAGCAAGGTATGAGGCCAGTCATTTTTGAAGATCCCCAGGGAAAATGATTGTACCACCTCTGGGGGGAGTCTATTCCAGAATCTGGACACACAAACTGTAAACAAGCTTTTCCTAATGTCTCATTTGAAGCAATCCTCTATCAGTTTATGACCATTATACTAGTCTTCCCGTGGGGTGCCTTGGTGAACAGGTGTTCTCCTAGTCACTGATGTTCACCCCTTGTATACCTAAAGGCTGTCACCAGGTCCCCTCTGAATCTTCTCTTCTCCAGACTGAACAGTCGCATGTCCCTCAGCCTCTCCTCATATGGTCTGTTCTCCAGACCTCTAATTATTGTGTGGTTCTCCTTTGGGCTCTTTCTAGCTTCTCCACATCCCTCTTGAACTCTGGTGCCCAGAACTGGACACAGTACTCCAGCTGTAACCTCACCAATACTGAGTAGAGCGGGAGGATGATAGCTGTAGTTTTGCTTATGATGGTTGATGCATGACAGGGTGTTGTTCACTTTGCTGGCTACAGCACCACACTGGTGGCTCATGTTCATTTTATGGTTGATCGTGACCCCCAGGTCTTTTTCTATTGTGGTACTGGTAGCACCACCAAGCCTGTAAGTAGGTTGTGAGTTATTTCTCACTTTATACTTCTCAGTGTTAAACATCAACAGACTTAGATCTGCCCCCTCCACAAGCCTTTCCAGGTCAGCCTGTATCCTCAACCTGTCTTCCAGCATGACTGCACTCCCCAATAACTTGGTGTCATCTGTGAACTTTGCCAATATGTTTTCCATACCCATTGTCCCAATCGTTGATGAAAATGTTGAAAAGCACTGGTCTGAGTACTAAGCCTTGAGGGACACCACTGGTCACCTTTCAGAATGTTGACTCAATTCCGTCTATTAAAGCTCTCTTAGCCCAACCTCGGAGCCAGTTTCCTAGTCATTGGACTGTTAAGTTGTTGAGGCTACAACTTGCCAATTTTGCCAAGAGGACATCATGGAAGACCAAGTCAAAGGCTTTTTTGAAAAACAAATATATGACATCAACCTCATCTCCATTATCCAAGTGGTGAGTTACCTGATCATAGAAGGAGACGAGGCTGATCAGGCATAACATGGCTGCAACAAAGCTGTGTTGGCTTTCATTTAGAATACTGGCTTCTCTTAGCCTATCAACAATGGATTGTTTGATAATTTTTCCAGGATTTTTCCAGGGATTGAGGTCAGACTGATCAGCCTATAATCCCCCGTGTCTTCCTTTCTTGAAGATAGCACCACATTGGCCCTCTTCCAGTCATCTGGGACCTCACCCAAGCATTATGAGTTCCTGAATAGATTTGTCATCGGTCATGCGATGATGTCACTCAGTTCCTTAAGAACTCTAGGGTACAATTCATTGGGATCTGCTGACTTGTAGATATTCAGCCTCGCTAGGTATTCCCTCACCGATGATGTCACCAGCAGGGCAAATAGAACTCTGGTGTGCATCAGCAGATGCGTCACCAGTAGATCCAGAGAGTTGCTCCTCTCCCTCTATTTAGCATTGGTGAGGCCACAGTTGGAGTACTGTGTCTAGTTCTGGACACTGCACTTCAAGAAGGATAGGGACAAGCTTGAAAGGGTGTAGAGAAGGGCCACCTGCATGATCAAGGTCCTGGGGTTAGACCTTATGAGGAGAGACTTTGGGATCTGGGTTTGTTCAGTCTTAGTAAAAGAAGGCTGAGGGGTGACTTGATAGCTACCTACAAATGTCAAGGGAAAACACCAGGATCTGGAAGAGTAACTTTTCAGAAAAGCACCCATTGGAAGAATGTGGACCAATGGGCACAAGCTAGTCTAGGAAAAGTTTTGGCTAGATATAAGGAAAAACTTCTTTTTCATACAGGTATCTAGAATCTGAAACACACTCCCAGCAGAGGTGGTGCAGTCACCATCCCTGGTGGTGTTTAAGAGGAGGCTGGACAAGCACCTCATTGAGCTCATTTGAGCCCAATTACTTCCTGGCCATGGCAGGGAAATGGACTTACTTGATGATCTTACAGGTGCCATCTGGTCCTTCTTTCTATGATTTTATAATTCTATAAGGTCTTCACTGATTATAGGTGGGTGACCACCCCCACCTTAAGTATCCAGCTTTCTGTTAATGTCCTTTGCCTGGTGGAATACCAACACAAAGTATTCATTTAGGTGTTCAGTTTTCTCTTGAGTGTCAGTTGTCCGCTGTCCTATTGCATTCTGCAGGGGTCCTGTATTTTCCTTTTTGTTTTTCTGTTTCCTACATATCTAAAAAAAGGACTTTTTATTGTCTTTAATTTCTGTTGCCAGTTTGTATTCAGTTTCTGCCTTTGTTTTTCTAATCCGATCCCTGCAGGTGTGGACCATACCTGTGTACTCCTCTCTGGAGGTAATTCCCAGCTTCCATCTTTTATAGGCTTCTCTTTTTGTTTTCAGAAGATCCATCCATGATCTCCCTGTTGAGCCGGGGGAGGTCTCCCAGCCCTTTTGCAACCTTTCTTATGAACAGGAATAGACCTCCTGTGTGCTCCAAGGATTGTAACCTTGAGGAATGACTGCTTTTCTTGGACTCCCTTCCCCCATTGGATGATGGTCCCTCAGGGCCTGGCCCACCAATCTCCAAAGTTGTAGAAATTAGCTTTCCTAAATTCAAGGACTTCTACCCTACTGACTGGTTTCCCTACCTTATGAATGATGGTGAAAGTGATCATCTCATGGTCACTGTCACCTAGATTACCCTCAATTCTTAGGATACTCACTAGATTGTTTCCTTTGGCTTAAGCCAAATCCAGGACTGCCTTTCCCCTGGTTGGCCCATATACTTCCTGAGTCAAATAGAGTTCCTTGGTGCAAGTGAGAAAGCTATGGGACTGCTCAGATCCCGCTGAGTGCTCTTCCCATGAGATGTCAGGGTAATTGAAGTCTCCCATGACAACTATGTTGGTCTGAAACTCTATAACATACTCCTAACCCCATGTCCCATTCCCCATGCCCTCCATCTTAACCCAGAGGGTCTCAAGTTCCTCTTCATTTGTGCCTATCAGCTTCCAGGGATTTATACTGCTCCTTCACATAGAGATAAACAGCTCCAACCTTCTTCCCTATGTGACCCCTCCTATGTAAGGTGTAGGCCCCTATACCTGTGTTCCAATCATGGGTACAGTCGCATCAGGTCTCTATTATCCCAATAAGATCATATTCCTTACTGGTTAGCAGGAGGGCCAGTTCTTCCTGCTTGTTCCTAATGCTCCTTGCCATGAATGGCAAATGCCCTCAGCAGCTTGGGGGGCACGGCTGTGCTGGTGGCAGTGGGAGTGCGGCAATGACAGCAGTAAGTGCACAGCTTCCGCAGATGCTGCTGGCACTGTTGGCAGTGGGGGGAGAGGGTGGAGGGAGTGCCAACCAGGGGTCAGTGACCCCCACAGGCACCACCAGCAGCATTAGTGGTGACCAGGTGCACCTTTTTGCAGGGGGTACACCACCACGCTCAGGGCACCACATGCACTCCCTATGCACTGCCCCTGCTCCTTGCATTTGTGTACAGGCATGCGAGTTTACCATTGGAGCCCCTCAACTTCCTGTTTCACTGAGGAGAGTCTGTTCCTTTGACCTGAGTAAGAGTGCTCTTCCTATTGCTTTCCATCTTGCTGGTTTCCTGCTTGCCACTTTCTGGGCTTGCTCTAGGTTTTCCTCCCAACCCCCAACTATTTCAGTTTAAAGCCCTATCCAGGAGGTCTGCCAGTCTAGCCAAAAAAAGCTCCTTCCCCTTCTGCATGCAGTGGATGCTGTCCCTTTGCAGCAAGCCACTGTCTCTAAGGTCATGCCATAATCAAAGAATGTGAAGCCCTCGCAGTAGCACCAACTACTGTGGTCTTCTGTTCACTTCTTCAGTGCATCTATCCTTCCTGTGTCTGTGGGCAATAACTGGGAGAATTTAAGAGGAAACTACCTGCACCCCCAGCCCCTTGGGCCCAGCCCCAGAGCCCTGTAGTCACTCATGACTTGGCCAGGATTGTTCCTAGCTGTGACATTTGTGCCCATATGGATAAGGAACATGGGGTGATGGTTGGGGTTCTGGACAAGTTTAGGGATCCTTGCTGCCACATCTCAGATACATGCCCCTGAGAGGCAACAGACCTACTGGTCTATGGGGTTAGGGTGGTAGATCGTTCCATCTGTTTCCTTCAAGAAGGAGTCACCCACTATGACCACCCTACATTTCTTCCTCGGGGCGGAATCTAGCTTCCTTCATTCCTTAGGCACCAGTGCTTCTGCTGGTGGCTGTGTTGGTGTCATAAGGAATGCATACTTATTGTACAGTTCAAGGGGAGGAATAGTCCTGGGACTGTGTGTCTTGAGCTGGAGGCAACGTCTTTCAATCTGTCCCTGGTTGGGCTTCTTGGTTCATCTCCTTGTTATCCAGCCTCATGTCATCAGCCATCCTTGTTCTTTACTCTTCATTCTTCTGGAGAAGAGCCAGGAAGAGGTCATCGATCTCCTGCTCATGGGCCCTGATAGTACACAGCCTGCTCATGTCAGCCTGGAGCTCTCTTATCTGGCACTCCAGAGCCATCTCCCTTCTTGATTTATATCAGTGTAAGAAAAGCAGTACTTCCCTGGAAGGAGGTGCTCAGCCTGAGACCCAGCTGCAGGTAGTAAACCATTAAGAGCCTGCCTGGCTGGAAGGCTGGAAGCAGCTGCAGCTAATGACCAGTAAATGAGGGGAGCTAGACAGGGAGTTAAGAACTCCTTGGACAGAGGGTAAGTGAAAGGAAAAAAGGAGGGGTGGTATTTAAGAGAAGTATTCAGTCTGTGTAATGCCTCCCAGAGTCTGAAGAAAGACCACAGATTTTGTTTGCATACTTGCTTGATTTATTGTTTCTCTCCTATTGTGAGGACAAAGTTCCCCAGGTAAATTAAGCATCCTGTAAGCCTGATCATGGAACCGACTGGCCTCAGTAATGAAGCTGGGTGAATGACCCACTTACATTCACCAAGAAAACATTTCCGTACATGCTCTTGAACTCTGGAGTTGACAGTTCAATGAGGATTTGACCCCAGCTCCATTAAAGTCAATAGAAAGACTCCTGTTGGCTTCAGTAAATTTTGGATTAGCCTTTAACTGATGTGGTAGGGTGGGGTTGACAATGCAAAAAGCTATAGTTTCCAGATCTGACTATCTCAGACCAGATGTGCAATGCAGGAAACCATATGGATAGATTCAAACAATAAAAAAAGAAGGAGTTACCCTGGTTTAGAAGCATTTTCCACCAGCAGAGATTTTCTAACCATGACAACATAACTCTGCAAGATTCAATATTAAGTCACTGACTGACTGCACCTCCAGCCACTAAAACCAGCAGAATCTTCAGGGAGTCAGGATTAACTGAAAGAACAAATGTAAGTGATCACTTCATTTCTAACTATAGCCAACAATGTTTTTAATGCTACAATTTCTTCTGTTTCTCATTTTATGCATTTTGATTTGCTTATCTTATTTGAATCTGCTATTTCAGTATCATTCTAACTCGTGTAGCATGTTTCCTGTTTATACAAGTACATATGATTTGAAACATGACACATTCCTTAAATCTTGAATTTAATTTAATTTTTTTTTTAGTTCTGTGTTTCCTTATGCTTTCTATACACCTTGATAAAATGCATACACAGCCAGCTGGAGCTTATGTTATAATTTATACCTGGACAATGTAGATATGCTCTGCACCTGCTAATAGAGTCGATTTACTCTGGTGTAAGTGCCAGAATTAACTGGAGAATAATTTAACAGCAGGCACAAAGACCTCCTGCATATGAAGGGCTGATGAGACCTAAAGTCAGGTATCTTTGTTTTACAGAAAGTAACCGATAAATGCACATGGTTTATAAGGGACTGGAGTGGACTACTTGTCCTAAATTTTATACTCCCATGGAAAGTGTTGGCTCAGAATTTATTTGCAGAGCAAGGCCTTACAAGGCTAGTCTAGTTTTCCTAAATGGGGACATCTGGATCAGAGTTTTATAGAATTCAAAAGAAATGGGCCAGGTGAAGGTCTACAAGCATGGCTGTTTACTTAAACTCTAAATGTGTTGTCAAATTCCTGAGTCATAAAGCTGTACTTTCATACCTAATAATGCTGTTCAGGAACATACATAAATGTAGAGCTGCACACAACAGCCAGGATTGAAATGGTTTCGGTGTGTGCCTCAACTTATGTCTACCACCCAACTTTTGGGCTTCTGCCTTAGAAAGGAAATTGAGAATGATCCAGCTGGTCATCTAGCATCCCCACAGAGTCAATGGTTTGTCTTTGGAGATGCCTGAGAATATCTAAAAATCTAGATGTTTTTAGGTTTTTAAAAAACACTAAATTAATTTTTACGGTGCATGATGTAAGCTGCAAACCCCTTACACTTAGTATCAAGTTCAAGTTATCCATGTGCCCTATTCTGAGAGGGAAATTCAGGTGAACACAAGGGGCAAAGCTAAGAACTATATGAACCCAAGTTCCTGGGATAGAGAATCAGTCTGGCCCAGGACATGGAGATAAAAGGGTACCCTCCTTCCATATCTGTGGGGAAACCCTCCTCATGCAGAGGGTTTTTCATCTTTTCCTCATACAGCCTTCCAAGCCATCACTCGGGTCCTCTTGTTAACTTTCCCCCATCCTTCTTACAATACAAAGCCTGGTTCTGTCCATGGTTAAAAATAAAACTAATCCTGGCAAAAAAAGCCTGGAACTCAGAATTCTCCTTGGCTGAGAAAGCACTCAAAACATTTGGCTCTCTCAAAACAAGATCTTTTGTTTGCTCTTCGTTTTTGGGTGCCCAGTGGTCAGTCTTCAGCGGGGAAGGAGAGGAGGAGAAGGTGAAGGGTAGCCTCATTTAACATGCAGCCTGCACAGTACCACTCAAAGTACTCTCCTGAAGTGGTTTTAGGTTGAATTCAGTGCATTTCGCATATATGCCGGGGGGGGCAGGCAGGGGTGGAGCAGGGATGTGTGTGAGATCCACAATGGGTGAGTCCTGTTAAGGAGTTTGTGAGTTTTCAGTAAGGGACTTAAAACAACTTAGACAGGAGTGAGGTGCTCACATGTCTATTCTCACAGCAAATCATGTGCCGAAGCCTGAGCGGAGAAGGACAAATTCCAAACGCTAAGTGCGTACCAGACATAGACACGCAATGTTTTTTTTACACCATTGGCAAGAGGCCAATATGAATCACTCCACTTAAGTACCAGTTATGGACCTATTGAGACTGCTTGAATATGTCCCTCTCTTGTTCCTGTGTCAATTTATTTCCCTCTCAACATGGAAATAACCGGCACCTGGAATCCAAACCTCCTGTGTCTTATTGTTGTGCTTTGAAGAACAATGCATAATTAAAACAAATAGTAGTCTGGCTGCTCAGCAAACTTCCCTTGCCATGATTATTAGTAATGTATGTTTATAATGTGAAAATAATCAGCAGATATTTTAAACTGGCCCCCTCTTTTTCACCTGTTAGGGCATTGTAAAAAGAGGAGATATAATGTAAGAAAGCTAGCCCTACAGTGCTTAGAAAGGCAGGAGCTTTTTAAAGTAGTACATATTATAAATAATGTGTGGAGAAGTATGATGTGATCCAGAAGATGGATGAAGGGAAGCAAAGTTGGAGTCCACAGTCATTAAGGAGTCTTCATGCTGTTGAAGAACCAAGTCTTAAACCTGGTGGAGGTCAACACAGGTTTTACTGAGGTCAGCTTTATTAGTTACTGGCTTGTGGTAACCACCAAACCACCTGGTAAACAGATGCTGTCTTAGCGACTAATGTGTAGAGAGTAAATTAAACCAGATGCTGTGATAGTGGTCAAGCAGAAAAAAAGGATATAAGGGGTGGGGAAGCTAGTGTATCCTTTGTAGTGTGTCCTTTGTTCTCTCATGTTACTTTTCAGTTGCGATTTAAAAAAAAATGATTATTTTTTGATAGAACTTAAAAGTACCTAATTTAAAAGGGGGGGGAGTTGGTTGTTGAGAATATGCAAGGGGACTGCATGAGGGATAAACTGTATTTCTGAGCCACAGCTTTTAGTAGGACACAACAAAGTTCTGTCATTCCAGCAATTTCCCATTGAGCCCTTGCTCTGTATTTTCCAGTTAAACTTCGGCCTTATCTATGGCATACTCCTGCAATACAAATAATAATATTACGTGCATTACAATAACTCTGGAAGGCACTGATCAAGAAGTGGGTGCCCATCATAATGATAAGTACTACACACACGTAGCAAAAAGATTGTATTAAGGGTATTAAGGGTAAGCACAAGAGCTTCTACAGTGCAATGAGTCACTCGGCATCACTGGCCTTTGCAGATGTGGGGTAAAATTACATTTATGGCTCAACTCTGTCTGAGAAGGCTGTGAGATTCCTCTGAGGACACTACAGGGGACACACGAACTCACACACAAGGTTATGAGGGACGAGGATGGTTTCATGTTTTCTCTGTGCTCATTGAGTGCTCTTGCGTGGATAGAAGCCTGGCCATATGTAGAAGCCTGGCCCTTAATTAACTTGTCTCGGGAAACTCACACTCCCTGTCATTTGCAAATGGTTGGCTGTTAAGCAAACATCGACATTGATATGCGGAGTCTCATATTTCCTATACTCTCTTGATTCTCTATGATTTCAGTGGAGCAGCTCCTGATCTCCACCAGTGTAAATGAGCCATTTGTTGGTTCCAGATGCTTATTTCTCTTGTTAAGTGATACCTTTGAGGAGTGTCACTTTTGTCAGCTTCTAGCCCAAATAAACTGAGAGCTGTGGGAAGAGGGGACATGGAGGAGGTCTGTTTAAGTGCTGCTGGCCTCTAGATCCAAAGCACCTGTTGCTACTAGTGGCATATTAGCCAAAGCCTGTGGCTGTCAGGAATGCTGCAGTTGTCCAGTTTTAAGCTCATCAGAGGATGCCAAAAGGCAGTGATTAAAATAAATACAAAAAGTGGAGTACTGCTGTGGGCCTCTATGAAACAGATTGTAGAGCTAAATCTTCATTGCAACATTTTATGGATGCTCTTAACACTTTATACCAAGCATGCTTTGTAGTTTTTGACATACTTTGATATATACGTATGTCATCCATAGCATAAAAATGTCACCATATAATATATGCGCATGCCTGACTGAAGGCATAACTTGAATGCTGAATTCAAATTTAAAGCCCACTCCATTCCATCAGTTTCAAAATCACAACACAGGATAAAATTTAACTGCCTGGTCTATTATAGGATGACATTTTTATGCTATAGATGACATATGAGAATGTCATAGTGTCACAAAAAATGTGAAGCATGTTGGGTTTAAGACTTGCTTCACAAAACACGTAGCCTGGGTCTGAAATCATGCAGACACCTTTACTTATCCAGTGGGGAAGAAAAAGAGGATTTAAAGCAAGGGACACTGAAGCTTTGTATTCGTATTCAGTTTTAGAGAGCTGGGGAGAAGCAGTTAACAGAGACCTTGTAAAATATGAAGAAATTTGCCTCATTTGAGAGCTGTATCTAGAAATTAAAAGCAATCTCTTTGGTTCAGCCAGTTTAGCCGGCAGATGTGTTGCCATTTGGGTTCAGCAGTGTTCATGTACTCAAATTAAAATCACATGAGGGCCTTTGGGATGCTGAATTATCAGAGTCTGTTTTCCCACTGAGATCTGTCAGAAGTTTTCCATTAAGAAATACCACCATGGACTGGATCTTGTTAAGATCCCAGCTCTGATCTCAGCTCTTCCTTCTCCGCATAATAAATGGCCTTTCACAAGTATTTCTTCACTACCAATGGTCAATACGATTTTTTTCTTTCCCCAGATAATATTTATTTTCAGTCCAATTCATTTCCGCCCTATTGCAAGAGACAATGAACTCCCTGCATGTCTGGAGAGGGAACCCCGGTCTCCACTGTGGTGCAGGGACTTTTGCAGCTATACCCTCTTGCCTTCCCAGCCATTTGGGAGAATTGCTTGCCTCTGCCATTCACCAAATTAAGTCTTTGAGCTCCTTTGAACTTAAGAGGCACATCCAGATGACCTCACACGTGCCTCTTGTCCTGTCTCAAACCTCTTTGAGGCAGGGCAAGAGGCATGTGCAGGAATGAAAAAATTAGGACCCTGAATATCCAAGGGTCAAACAACAGCCTGCGAGGAAAAAAAAATGGGTCAGGGCATGGTCCCAGACTGTGCCCTGAGGCAACCCAAGACTCAGTCCTCCAGAGATGCTCTGGCACAGTGCCAGAGTGTCTCTATGATTGGCCCTTTCCCCGCTCCTGAAGCACACTGCCTGCCCATGCTAGGCAGGCAGCGGTGCAAGTTGCAGGGACCTGACCTGGCTTTTGCCAGGTAAGCAGGGGGTTGGGAGGCTGGAGGAGGAGGGGGATTGGGGAGACGTCGGGAGGCTGGAGACAGCAGGGGAACGAGCAGGGGGCTGGAAACTGCCCTGGAAGTATTCCCTTGCTGTCCCCTGCTCTCCTGAGGCTGGAGACAGCAGGGGAATGTCTCTGGGGCTGTCTCCAGCCCCTTGCTTCTTCCTCTGCTTGTCTCCAGCCTCAGGAGAGCAGGGGAAGGAACAGAGGGCTGGAGATGAGCAGGAGGCTGGAAACAAGCCCCTGGAGATCAGCTGGAGTCTTCCCCTGCCCTCTCCAGCCTCCTGCTTGTTCTCTGCTACTGCTAGTGATGGGGAGCGGGGGGACTGTGAGGGCAAGCGGGGAGATGGGAGAATGAACAGAGGGTGTGGGGATCCAGCTTTTACCTGCTGCTATGGGCATGCGACATTCATGCAGGGGACTCACCCCTCCTAAGCAACCCCCACACCCACAGTCCTCCTACACCTACCCACACGGTGACTCACATCCCTCCACAACCACCCACATTCCCTCCATCACACACCCACCATGTGATAAGGAAACCCAAAGCAAACATTAAAACATATAGGTATTTAGGATTTATTTTATTATGATGCTAGAGACACTGATAGGCTTCCACATTTCTTTCACATTGTAAATATAACAATAAAACTGAAGGGAAATCAGCACGGGTTTATTAAGGGCAGGTCCTGTCAGACCAACCTGGTCGCCTTCTATGACCAGCTGACCAAAGCCATGGATGCGGGGGTCCCTGTTGACGTAGTCTTTTTGGACT
>JAGPOW010001296.1:124336037-124361231 GCA_030014935.1 Caiman crocodilus
TCCTGTGACCCCAGCACTTGTTCCTGCCATTGGCAGGAGGTCAGACTAGATGGCCTGCTCTAGGCCCCTTCTGACCCTAGTTACTATGAAACTATGAAAACATTGCCCATCGGATCAGTTCCCCCTTTCTCTCTCTCTTTTGTTTTAATTGTGGAAGAATGTGGATTTTGGGATATTTTAAAAAGTGAATGTGGGATGCTGCCTCAGCAGTCTAGCTGATACAAGGGGCTAGTGTCCCCATATACCAATTGCCTGGGCCCCAGAAGCTCCTGAGGTCAAGTAACCTTGAGCTGCTGGCCAGGGCAGGTTTTTGAACTGCTGGGGCCACGACAGGTGTCTGGGTGCTGCTGGGGACAGCACAGGCCAGCCAGGCTCTAGCTCCTTCTGGCTGCAGATCTGGAAGGAGCCAGGCAGGGTTATTTTACCTCAAGTGGAACAATTTGCTCCACAACAGTGCTCCAAGCATGTGTGCTGAGGCAAAAAGCCCTGGCTCAGATTTGCACCACTTCTATTTGAGCTGCTGCAAGTGCACGTGCTTGCATGTGTGAATGCACCCAAGGGCTGCAACTGCCATGTATGTCTTTGCATAGGTCTTTGTTTGTAGCAACCAGCATCATGGAGATAACTAAAGGCTGAACTGCAGAGTAAGAGGCTGGAACTTTAGCTCTGTTGTTTGAGTGATAAGGTTCTGGCTCAGATTTTTTTTAAGGGTATTGATTTTGGTGTATAATGAGCAGGGATCCTGGTTTTCTATGATTAAACCCCCCAAAATCAACATTTATCCACAATTAAAATGAAAAGCCACTTTATATATATAATAAAACATTATGTTGAACTGGGATGCCGGGAGTTCAGTTATCAGTTCAACACAATGTTTTATTGATATATTTACAGTTTTAAGCAATTTGGAAGTCTCCCAATGTCTCAATTGTTATAATAAAATAAATTCTAAATACTGGTTAAATTTGGTGTTTGATTTTGGTTTTGTTACTGTGGAAAATCAGAGATCTCCCTGCCCTCTTGCTCAACAGGATGCAGGTCCAGCTGCAGCTGTCCCCCCTGCTGCCTTGTGGTGCTGAGCAGTTCTGATATGCCAGGGTGTTGCCCCTGCTCATGCTAGTGCAACTCACTCCTGACCCGCAGCTCCCCCTCCCAGGCCTACTGGTGCCTCTCCCAATCCACAGACCCCTGCCCAGCCCCCAGTGAGGAAGGGGTGAGTGTGTGGGGAAGGGGAGTGTGTGGATACAGGTAATGAGTGGATATGCAAGGAGGCATGTGGTGACCTTGGCATTATGATGCTTCCTCCTGCCAGCTCCTGCCTTCTGGGCTGAGGAGGTGGTTCCTGCGCAGAGCTAGTCTGACCTGGCTGCAGCTCCATGCCATACTGTGGGTGCAGAGATCAGGAAGGAGACATGTGCCCACTGCATCATCTGTCCTCTTCCACCCCCCCCACCACATCACCTGTGCCCACTTCATCTCCATAGACTTACCTGAAGGGTGCTGTGGGAGCTGCTCTCCAACACCATGTTTGGCTGCCACGTGCATGTGTGCGCACCCTACATCATGCTCCCCTTAGCTCCAAGAAGGGACTCTGCCAGCCTGCAAGGGGAAAACTGATTTCCCAGGTTTTACTCCTTTAAAGAAGAAATGCCTTTAAAGCACCCAGAGCATCTCATGTATCTGTGCCCCCATGCTTTAAAAAGGCAGTGGGGTCAAATAAGCTATAAAGCACACCTGGCACCATTTTTAAGCGAGAGGACACTAGTACTCAAGATACTGAAGTATGCTGGAGCGCAGTAATAACCATGCTCCAGCAGATTCGATTAGTTGAGTCTGCTCCAAAGTATTGTAATTAAAGTGCACTGGAGCAGCCTCATTGCTTGTGTATAAACACCCAAAGTAACTGAGATCTGTGAATACTAGAAATAGTACTTCCTAATTTTATTTCTTTGCCGGACTCTGCTACATTCAATCACTATAGAGTATTGGAAATACTCCTGATTCACTAACCTCCAAGCGAGAAATAATGTTACTTTCTTTAGAGACATACTGAGCAGTCTTAGTCTGTTCTACACTGTATGTTAACAAATAAGGGGTCATGATTTATTTTAAGCTTCTAAGTATAAATAGTTTATAAAGCGTTAACAGCTGATATGCCTATAATATGTTTATCACATCTAATGAATAGCATGAGATGGGCTCATAGCCAAACTAGAAGATGTTTTAGTTGGTTACATAACTAATCCATTGATCTGTTGGAGTCTTATAACAACTGATGAATCATTTATTAAACAGCTATCACACATTAATGTTTCATAAACTATTTATCGATGGCCACAGACAAAATGTGGTTTTTCCTACTTTAAAAGGGGTGGGGGGGAGCTACTTTTCAGGAGTGTGCATCAGTTGTTATGCTGTCACATATGGGCAGAACCAGGATTTTGTCAAGTGGGGTGTGGGAACAACTATACAACGCTACAGGACTGGCTGCAACTGATAGGCAAAAAATAGTCCCCAGATGCTGTCTCCACCATGTAGTCAAAGTCCCCAGATCAGGTAAGAATCTCCCCGCTCCTCACCTCCTGTTTTGGTACTCGCTCTTTTTCCCTCCAGTGGCACCTCATCCCCTACTCCCCAACCCACAGCTGCTGCTGTGTCCAGTGCAGAAAGCCTGGCGGAGCTGCAGAAGGTGGTAATGGTGGGTAGGTTCCTCCTCCCTGCACCTGCTCTGGCAGGAATAATTTGGGGTGGGTCGGGGAGGTCATGGAGTCATGGAGGAGGAACCTGTCAACTGCTTCTGTCCAAGCCTGATCCTGGCTCCCAACACAGCCCAGCTGGGATGGGGCAGGATCAGCTATGGAGCGTCCCCTTGTTCAGTAAGTGACAATGGCAGTAGTAGGCAGAAGAGGGGAAATGAGAGGGGAGAGGACATATTGTTGAGCATGGAGGGGAAACAAAAAGGTGCTGGGGGGTTTCTTACCTGGTTTAGGGACTTAAGGCTCCCAGCTGCTGCTTTTGTGGTATGATCTGAAAAGTGGTGGTATTTGTGGGGGGTCGATCATGCTACTGCACACGCTCTGGGTCAGCCCCTGCTGTAACTGTTATCTTCACAAGAGATAGGTGTTATCTTCACAAGAGATAACTGTTATCTTTTACAGATAAAGGCAAGCTAAATCACTCTAACTTTAACCTGGAAAGAAGCTGTGTCAAAGCTACAGCAGTTTTGCTTTTGGTGAAGGAGCATGCAGGCATAGCAGTTAACTGTACCTGCTTATCTGTATTGGTAGATATGATTCAGATGTCTGTCCATGTCCTAACGATAAAATGTGGACAATGAAGGACTCCAACAATTTCAGGGCAGGTCTGATGTCCAGATCAGATGTTTGTCTTCTTCTGGGATGTAGGCGTAGTGCATAATGGACTGCTCTCTGCACCTGGTGGACTGCTGTAGCTTTATGATCCCCAAACTCTTCTGGAGTGATGTGGTCCTCCATGCTCTACTGGGTTGAAGGACTTGAATTATTGTGCAGTGGATGCAAAATTGAAGGCTATGGTTAAGGGTCCTTTTCGGCATTCTTGCACACATTCATAGGGAATTAATTTAATTTAGCTCTCCTAAGCCTTCAGGAGCCTATATCAATTTACATAGTTTTGAGTCCATTGTAGGCATAAGGAGTATGGGCCTATTTACGATAGAGATAATGCCCATATTTTAAAAAGAGATTAAATATTTATATTAGCATATTATACATAAGATGAAGTCTGTTAAATCAAAAAATAGCCTCTAGGTATTTCCATCACGAAGGAATTATTAATGAAAGCTTTTAAAAGAACAGCTGATTTCTAAATCTGGATCAAATTGTAACCTTCACTCACTGAGTAATGACTCTCTTTTATCACTGTGTTGAATATATATTGCCCTCGATAGTCCACAAAATACTTTTGACACCAATGGATATCCTGGGTATAGAGCAGACCATATATGGAGCTTGCTTTGATATTGAATACTTGGAATTTATAGTCACTATAGAGCCCTATAATGAAATTTCAGGCATACCTATAAATAAATGCATAATATTCAGTAAAGTAGAATAGATATGCTGTATGCACAGCTTTTTTTTTTGGGGGGGGGGGGTCCTAACCATCCAGAATATGACTGTCTTCTATCTTCTGATGACTCCTTTCTTAGTCAGTGACTTTCATTACTGATAGCAGTAAGAAAATATACTATCACTGTTTTGTTTTTTTAAAATCTATTTAATGCTGTTTTTTCCCCTCAAAATTGTTGACTTTTCCAGTATTTTTAATGAGTATTGGACATTTTAGGGATAAAGAGAAACTTAAAATCACTTATTTCAAAATTATAGCATATTTGTCACTTTCTGAAAGCTTTCCAATTATTGTCAGTTTAAATATAGTAACAAAATATGGAAAGACTTAACCTTTAAAGAAAGGTATTTAGAAGTAAGTGTGCTAACTTAATGTCCTCACCTTTACATTTTTCTTACTGTTTCCAAAGTGTAAAGTTTCCTTAACTCTGAACCTTAAATAGGATGAACCTGTAACACTGAACAGGATCTGTCTGGCTATGTGATGACAACACGTCTGGGTCACTATTTTCCTTCGTGACTTTTCCTCTACCTTGTTCCTCTTGTAATATGTTTGATCATTTGCTGTAAGTCTAGGACCATGGTGGATGGCAAAAACCTTCACCACGAAGAGGGAGAGAAGAGTATTCATCTTGTGGAAATAGGTCTTCTCTCTGTACCTCTGCAATATCTTACTTGTGGCTTTTTGATTACATTCTTGCCCATTATTGATATTTTAAGTTACACTTTTTTTCAGTTTAGATATAGTAAAATCTTCTTACCTGAAACAGCAAAAAGCGTGTGTGTTTTACTAGTATTTAAATGTCTGAAATCTTCTGAATGAAACTTAGCAAAACTTTAAGTTAGCTGACTTGTCTCATGACATATTGCTTGCTTCACTTTACAGCAAATTTAGATGCAGACTAACCAGCTACTAGATAAGAGGTTAAGAAACCATCAACAGACTCATCTACAACCCTTTACTTGACCTGTGGGAGTGTTCATCCTTGACCGTGAAGGATCACCACTGTGGTCGAGGTAAGAGATGCATTTTCACATCCTTAGTGTTCAAAGGATGTTTTGGCTACAGAAAGCTCAGCAGCCCTAGGCTGGATATTAAATACTCTCCTGTCCACATATGAAAGAGAGAAGTATAATGACATTTTGCCATGGGGGACTATCTTCCCCTCCACCTGCTTTGTTTAGAAGTCACACACTTCACTCAATGTCATGCTCGTTTTGCTTATCTTTACTTCAGCTAAGCCAGTAAATGGATCTTGAAGAAAAATGCTCTGTCATTTCTGACAAATGCCTTCAGATACAGAGCACTGTAGGCTGTAGTCTCTTCCTACTTTATAACCCCCAACTCTTTCATTAGTTTGGCAGCTGGAGCTACTTTCAGGCTGAACCTTAGTGTGCTTGAAACCACTTCTAATTCAGTAAAGGTCTGCCCAAGTGCCCTTCTGCATTGAGTTCATTGCATGATTGTGGGCTTAAAAAATAATCTAAAGACAAATCTAACAAGGTGCTGAGTATTCTCTACTTCCATTGAAACATCAGGGGCCATTCATCGCTGTGAAGTAATCAACTTTCATCTTACAATGAATTTTAGTGCAAGAGTACCAAGGCATCTTTTTGGGTACCTCCAGTGTATCTCTGCATTTCTGAGGAGTCTACTGCCATTGAAAAACATTGCAGAACTGACCTAACTTGAAAGAAGAGATGTTAAAAGGAAGTTTGCATAAGAAATTAGGAACCAGAAGAAACATTTTAATATATATTAAAATATAATTAAAACAGATTAGATACAGTCACAAAAAATAAAGATAAGTAAGGAATAAAAGCCCTTTTGATTTTCAATACCAATATTACTTTTTTAATGGAGATCTGGGGTTTCTTTTCATTAAGAAGCTAGACTGCCTTCATGGCTTGTTTAGTCCCTATAATTTTTCACATCATTTAAATCAAATAAATTAGGAATTGAGCAGAGTTTGAGCAGGAGGATTGTTAGAAATGTCTGGCATAAAGGCTGAAATGAAGCATAACACTGCACTGATTCTTGTGTGGCTGTTTTGATTTTTCAGATTTCATCTCAGCCCCCGTTCCAGGCTTTAAAGTATATTACAGTTATTAATATGATGAGAATGAAGCGGAAAGGGGGAGGAATATAAAATGGTATTTTCACTAAACAGATTAAAATGCAAGGACATTTGTTTTATCTGTGTATTTATCTCAACTTATTTAAAAATGCATTGCTCTGGCTGTATGTACAAAACGCTGTGATAAATCCTGGGAATTAGGACCAACTTGCAAACATGATGAAGGCAAACAACATATTGTGAAAGATCTGTCTGAAATTAAACACTGACCTCAGTTATAAACACAGCTCCTCAAGTAATCAAATGGAGGTCTGTGTGCCCCCCAGAGAGCTGAATTTGTCTTGGTGCTGTCAGAATTAAGGAGCAGTCTCAATGGTTTTTTTAGACTCCTCAAAATTCCCTTCTTGCACAGACTGATACCTTATTCGATTTAAGATTTCATCCTAGAGATAAGAAATGCTGGCCCAGATTCTGGCATGGATTACATATCTGTATAAAAATAATGGGGAATAAGAATCTATGCTCTCATACTCTTATAGGGTATCCAGTATCCAGACCCTCCTGGAGCAAGCGTGCAATGTGAATTGGGAACGAGGAGCCTTGATTCTATCATCTAAGTCTAAGACATTTGCCAGCCTCGCTGCATTACAGCCACCTTACAACATGCATGAGTACTTGGCAGTGGTGATGGTTGCTAATGATATATGCTAGACTAACAAAGGACGCTGGGAGGAAACTGTTCCTGTGAGGCCCAAACTCCCTGCATTAGCTATAGTACATGGCTGTGCCTATAGGTCCCTTGTAAACTGGAAGTAATGAACAGTTGAGGTGTTGTGCAGTTTTCTTCACATGAATTGCTCCATTCATGGTGGTGGTTGCAGGAGCAAGCCCTCTTTCTGTTCATCTCGTGGCTGCATTTGATTTATTTCCACTCTCATGTCAATATTTTTCCAGAGAAATCAAAATGGGTCTCTAGGAGAGCAGGTGGCTTCTTTGAATAAGCCCTCTCATTTCAGAGATATGGGAATAATGAGCTGTGCAGGTCTCTATATGCATGGGCTCTAAAGGTTGTAAGCCTTTGACTTTTGAATTGACCTTTAGTTACTGCTGAGTTGCTGCCAGCCATGCAGGACCCTGAATGAACAAAAACTGGATTACATTTCATAGACATTAACAACCGTACTCTGTGGGCCCAAGCATCTCTAGTTTATGGCCTTCCAAGTAATTCTAGCCCACCACAACACTTTTTTTTGCAATACCTCAATCCAGAAAGCAAGATCTTTAAGTACTTAAAGAAACAAGGGGGAGGGGGGCAGGTCAAAGTGAACTGAAGGGGATTAAGACTGAAACAAATGAACAGAAGTTGACAGCAGCTGAACTTAGCAGTTATGTTCCTTCAACTGAGTAACCAATGTCTAAATTTCTTAAAAGGCTTTACCGTTTTACAAAGTGAGGTGAACACAAGAAGAACAAAGAGAGCGCAAGCAATAGTTGCGTATATTTATAAATGTAAAAAACACTTAATGACTTAGGCCAAGGTCAGAACAGACCTGTTCTGTAGAGATTACATCTGCTTTTTAATTTCCTGCTTTACCTGGCTTTCCTTAGCTCTTCTGTAAGGCACAGTCTTTGTCATGATTTTTTCATTCTACATCAATTGAAGCTAGAATTGAAATCAACACTAGCTTATCCTTTACACATTTAGGGGTTTCAGTGAAAAAAAAATCTAAATTATTCCCTGTTCAGGAAGTATTAGGAAATGAAACTGTGGCACATGTGCTACATATTTAGTGCCAGATATCAGTATCCATGTTTTTCTGTTCTTACTCAGGTGAAAATGAATTGCAATCAAAAGAAGTGAAAACTGAGAGTATTAATGAAATAAACTCCCCTCCTTGTACTCAGTACATTCTTTTCTGAATCCAAAAAACAGTCAGAAATTCAAGGGCATACAAAAATTGGGAGCAAGGGATAGTTAGTCTGCATCTTTTGAGAACTTTGAGTTTAGGTGGATTCACAACAAAATCTTCATAACTCTAATCTGTGGGGAAATTTAGATGTAGATCTGAGATTTGCCTCCATTTCTATATAGATTGCAAGATAATGACAGGTAGAAAGTTCTCCAAGCTTTATGGAAACCACATCTGGATCCTGAGTCCATGTTTTGCAGTCCAGGCCTATGTCAGCTCAGAACATATGAACAAAATTAGGTTTATTGTGGAAGAAAATTTGCACTAGTTTGTTCATGTCACCATCCTCACTTAAAAAATGATGTATGTTTTTCATGGTTGTAAGGAAGCATTACTAATGCCCTTCAGTAACTTCTTGATTACTGTGTTATATACTAGCTCCATAGCTTTGGTGGGTTGGGCAAATTATCTGTAACCTGGGTGCACCCAAGTAATGTGCTCCCTTCTCCAGATAGAAGGGATGGGTGGCAGGCAAGAGTGCTGTGAGAAGGATATGCAATATTCAGGCCAGATCCCTCTACTCCCTACAGAATCAGACCAGGACAAGAGATACTTAACTATATATAGATTTATTAATATATACAAAAAATAAAGGGAATTCATATTAATAAGCATATGTATATACAAATATATAATTATCATATAATACTATGGTCCTACAGATGAAGGCTGAAAGATTACATCCTTTCAGATAGTCCCAAGCAACGGGTTGACAATCAGTTAATCTAAAATGGATAAACAACAAGTAAATACAGGAAGACACAAATAAATTCAGCTAAACAACATTCAAACACAAATATGCACCAGTGAGTATAGGTAAGCATATATAACCATGAGGGAAAGGGTCCCAGCAATGTCCCTTAAGAAGTTTATACTTAATACTCTATTAAACTACTAATATACAAAGTTAAAATGCCCACAAATTATAAGATGCAATGTCACAAAATATGAGGCCCTCTCCCGCAAAATAAGGTACCTTAATAACCGGTTAGCTCAAGCTTTCCTGAGGATAAACTGCCTCACAGCTGGGGTAGCTTCCTTCCCCTGTGGGAATCCCTTCTCTAACAGCTCATGACTCCAGGGCCTGGATGGGTGGTCCTCATCCTTGGCTGAGTTGCTCCTCAGATGCATGGCCTCCCAAGCCACTGGCTCCTCTGGGCTGCCACCCTCAGGTGGCCCTGTGCACCGAGGGCTCTGCCTTCTGCTGGGGGTTGGATGCCCGGGCTGCCAGGGTTCAATTTGCTCCTGGACCTTCTGTTCAGCATCGCCTGCACTGAGCCACTGGCCTCATGCCAGTGGCTGCAAACCCAAGCCACCTCAAGTGGGGTCTAGCCCCATGCAGTGCCGCTTGCACCAAGTTTCCCTGGCAGCTTCCCAGGGATCGCAGACTCAAGGTGCCTCAAGTGGCTCCCAGGGTCTCAAGCTTCATGTACTGCTGTGTGCACCGAGGTCCTGGCCGCACACCGGGGGTTGAAGACCCAAGCTTCTTGTGCAGCTCCCAGAGTCTGAGGCTCCATGCACTGGCTTGTGCACCAGGTCTCCTACCACCAGACTGAGCTCCATGGGGCTGGCAGAGCTGTTCAGAGTGCAGCCCAGGGGTGGGAGGCTGGGAGAGCTTGGGCTGTGCTCCGGGTGGTTACAGCAGCCCCACAGCTCTCCCTGCCCTCCCAGAGCTGCCAGACTCCTCCTGGGGGTGCGGGCCTCCCGATGTACACATGGGGGGACCAGCAGCACCAGTCTTCCCGGCACAGGGTGCAGGCTGCACCCAACACCGGCCCAAGGCAGCAGTCTCCTGTCATCCCGAGTGCAGATTCAGGGGTCTGTACCCTGGGAGGAGTCTGGCATAGCCCCACAGCCTTTCTGGGGGTGCAGGCCCCCAGATCTGCATGCAGGATGACAGGAGGCTGCTACTGCTGGCAAGTGACACGAGTTTTGCTTGCCAGCACCAGAACTATCTCCTTGAAATATAGCAGACTTCATGCCCTTAGAAGGCAGTACCATCCCTGTAATTTTCATATGAATCAGGCAAGAAATGACAAAGTTATAGGCATTTCATGATTCCCCATTGCAGGTGAAACATTGAAACAGCAAAACAGTTTTGATGACACAATTGGAACAGTGCTTCGAAACATCATAAAAAGAAACACTGTCCCTTCAAAACAGCCAAACAGAAGCTAATATGAAATGCTGCTGTTTCACACAACCCTAACGTCTACAATACTTCTACGCTCTGCTCTGGATTACTGCGCAGAAGCTTTCTCCACCCTCTTGCTGGTGTTCCTGGCACAGCATGGTGCACAGCAATGTAGGCAAGCTTTAAAGTAATGAGGGAAATAAACGTAGGCCTCCAGTGATATCCACATTTAAAACCAGATCATTCAAGCACAGATCTAAATCAACTGTGTAAGTGCCAAAGTAAGAATTATAGGATTTAGGCAACTAAGTCTCAAAAAAAACAAAACAAATTGACCTCCCCCCAGCAGCTGCAAAAATACTTACTGCCCTAGATTTATTAGGCAAGTCCATATTGGCCTGAAAAGATACCTACATATATTTTCCTTCCTAATTGTTCTCTTTCAGGCCCAGTGATGTTACATTTTTGGCTGGTCAGTTGCCTGGCTACAATAAAAGGAGTGAAAAGACTGCTACCTTATTGACCTGGTGATTAGTGCATTTGCCTGAGCAGTGAAAGACATGGGTTTTCGTCTCTTAGCTGTCGTAGGGGATCCTAGTCATCAAATCCTGTTTCTGAATCACCCTTCAGGGACAAGGCACCTACACTGTGAGCATTATGATGCCAAAATGGAAGAACCAGCAAAATTTAATGCAGTCTGGCCTGAATTGCTATTCACAAAGGTATAACTAGCCATCACTTTAAAATGGCATCTAGGCATCAAATATTATATGTAGTTCCTTAAGATGTACAATGGCCAACTTAGCTTTAACTACAGAGCATTGATTTAAAAGAACATGACTATTTTCCATTTCAAGTTTTTAAGGATTTTTTTTCAAAACAAAAGCTGGCAAAATCAACACCTGCTTTGGAACATCTACATCAGTGTTGCAGGATCTGTATTTTTCATTGGAAAATTTGGTGTAAAAATTCATCTAGCACCAGTCATTTTACACTGGGCAAAGGATGAATACAACTGCTAATATAATCTGGTGTAGTTCCCATTCACTGGGAAAAGATCCTAGTTGCAGCAATTTATCATTGATAGTTTCTCAAATTAATTTATTCACACCTAATCCACATTTCATCCTAAATAATCCATGTTTTTACACCAGTCTACATTTTGCTACTCTTGTTGGCACAGCTGCCAGATCATGCCATTTTAATCTGTTTTGGTATCTTAACAATTCATATTTTTTACTTCATCGAGGGCCAAAATAATGGTTCATGCCATAGTTATTTCCTGTCTAGACGCCTATATTGGTCTTTTGGATTACATCCCTGATTTTTCCATTGTTGTTTGCAAATAAAACACGCAGAAAATTCTGCTGCTTTTCTCTGTGTTGTCCAAGTATTCAATTTGAGGACAGTCTCAGGCTTTTTGGCTCATAATAAGGAAAGCCAGTTTCCCTTGTGTGAAATCAATCTTTTTAACTGGTTTGAACTAAGATCGTATAAGAAAGCAGTAACTAATTATTCAGGTTGACCTTAAGTAGAATCTTCTTCAGGTGACAAATTTACTAGCATTGATAAGGCTCATAGTGTGTATGGTTTTGTTTTTATCCTGCTGAGGTGAAAGGTGACAGGATCCCTAATTCAGTGACTATATACAGACAGTGAAAAATAATATTATTATTTTAATTACAGCCTGAGCTGACCCATAACATTTGAGACCTACTCTACCAGGGTTCAGTTTCGCTGCTTTGTTCATTCTTAACTTATACAAACATCATTGAGTAAAATCTCAGTCAGGATTTCTTGATAACAGGTATGTTTCTTAACAAGTTCAGCCTGTTGAAGCGAACTACTCCTTCCCTTTATACTTTTCCCTCATAAAAGTAACCCAGCAAGGTCTATTTCAGATGCTTCCTTGGTGTATTTGACTTCATCGCTCATTCTTTCATTGTACAACTGTCCGTATAGACATTTGCACACAATAATTTCACGTTGCTTCCTTGATATGGTTTCATTTGTATGCTGGGCACAGAAAAGCTTCAGTGTCTGTGGAACTTCATAACCTTTGCATTTTGAATTGTGTGGCTTTGTTCCTCCATACTGCCAGGGTTTGTTTTGTTCAGTTTTGTATTTAGTCTTCTAGAGAGGGTTTGTTCATTCATGCGTGGTCCAAAATCATTATTCCAACGAAGCTCAAATGTTCTGCTGATCTCATTGTCAGCACTTTTTAACAATATGTTCTGGACAGTTTCCAATAAAAATGCAACAGAAGCAGCAAGGGAGAGGTTAGGCAAACACTGCTCCATTATACAACAGCTACATGAAATGCATTGGTCATGAAAGCTCCTGAAAATCAGTTTTAAGTAGGATCATTTATGTACTAAAATACCATGGAACATGAGTGAAGATGTCAGAATCTGGCCTTTGCTATAGAGCTAAAAACACCCATCTCATGTTCTAAAACTTGTTAAAATTTGCATATTTCCATTTCCCGCTCTCTAAGCACCTGCAAGAATTATTATTGCTATTATCATTCAGTGCCTGGTTGCATTATTTTTTATTTTGTGGCAGGTAATTTGTAATCCATTAATCTTTTTTGCCATCAGTGATCAAGTGCCAGTCAATAAACTATCTGACCCCAGTCAGTATGCTGACTGGTATTTCCCCAGGTAGTGGATTCTCTTTTCCCGCTTCAGGGGGCATTAAGTTATTGCTGGTCTATAGTATCAGTAAATTACTATCCCCCATGTTTTTTCCTGTTCAGCTACTAAGGCTTAGTCACAGATTTTTTATCCCTTCCCCAGGAATAAATGCTTACTTGTGCTTTGTCAGTCCATAACTGGTACGTAGTCCCAGAGAAAATGTAGTAGGTGCTATAAGTTAGAGGAACACATAAATTACTCTACTGCATACTGAGTCCAAGTGGGTAGAAACAGATGCCATTTTTGTACTGCCATAAAAATGTGTATGGTGGTACAAAATGAAAGCAAACAGATGTTCATACCTTCTCTTGTGCCACAAATGCTCAAATATGTGGTCATGACAGAAGGTAGTGTTAATGTGGGCCTCTGTAGTTCAGTCTATGTCTGTTTGCTTATAGCGAAAAGCTCTGGCAGCATAAAGCTGCCTAGGCTCTCTAGTCTTCCCGGGGCCTAATAGTGAAGCCATTTTAACAGAGAACCCATGTCCCACGTGTGATGGTGTGGACCTGCTAGCCCCTGTTGAGGAAGGGATTAAGGAAAGCTGCTGGGTTGTGTTGGGCCCACCATAGTATACTTGAAGCCAATGTCAGACCTCCAGGTCTGGTATAAAAGGGGGAAGTCTGGGTTTGGTTGGGTACTACTGAGTTTATACAGGCATTCTCTTCAATCACTGACCCCCCTCAGAGACCTTCTGAAGGGCAACCATCCTTAAAAGGCACGGTGAACCAGATAACATACCCAAGTGTACTGCACATTGAAGGCTTGCCTATGCCAGGAACCAGTCCAGTAAAGCCCAGACTTTTCAAAGGACTCAAGACTGAAGCTTCCAGTGTGCATTTGGGGGCAGTATGGTCCCAAACAGTCAATGCAGGGACTAACATGCCATCCTCTAGTTGCACCAAAAGCTATTCCTGGGGGAGGAGAATTATTGCATCATTGAGAAAGAAGCCTCAACAGTAAAACAGGAGGTGGAGGTCCTCTGATATTACCTGTCCACGGACTATGCACCCCTCCACTGATTATACAGTATGAAGGAGAAAATTCACAAAATTATACAGTGGTCCTGCAACCCTTCATCATTTGAATCCATCATAGGGCTGGAAAGGCTCCCCTCAATTTGGATCTGGTTTCACAGGAGGTATGCAGAGAGGGAAATACCCTGAAAGGCACTGTGAAGTAAAGCGTGTGTGAAGTAGGGTAGGTATGGACTGGCTAGCTCCTGGCAAGGAAGGGGTTTGAGAGAGCAGCTTGACTGGGTTGGCCCCACCTAAGTATGCTTGCATCTACTGTCAAGTGTCCAGGAGTGATATAAAAAGGGGAAGTCAGGCTCAGGAAGAGGAGGAATCTCTGTGCTGACTGAACCTGGCTTCTGGTGATATGTCCCTGGAGGAGTCGGCCTGTGGATTCGCACATCTGCGCAGGTGCCTGAGTAGACTGTAGCGCAGGGACTTAGGGGGCTGCTCCAGTGCCCTGTTACACCATGGGTGCAAGATCAGTGCTCCAAATGGAAATACGCTCACCTGTCAGACAGAATTGATGTTTTGCTAATGTTTTTGCACTATAAAAGATTTTCACATTTCATAAACAAAACGTCATGGAAGTTGAAACCAAGGCTGCAAGGAAATTGGAAATTTCCCTAATGGGTTTGTGCTTGAATTGCTAAATATTGATTTCATTTCAGCCAAGAAGTCTAGATAATTGTTAGATGTATTTCCTTACAGATCCAATACAGGTCTGTCCATTCATTACTTCTTCACTCTGCACTAGTTTTTTTGTTTGCTTGTTTTGTTTTTAATCTATTCTCCAGGTTTGAGGGAATGGCATTCAAAGATAATGCATGGAAGCTAAATTTATCTCCTGATTTTTTAGGTTTATTATATCAAGGGCCAACAGACAGTGAAATTAAAGTATTTAAAAGCAGCAAGAGCACCACTCAGCTTCTATTCAGCCAGTGAGATGTGTCTTGTATTCTTGGTAAGACAATTATTTTGCCCTCTGGTAACTTACAGCTTAACAGTAAAAAGTTGGAGGCGGGGTTTTATTGTCTAGACATTGCCTAATGCTTTAAAGAAAATTTTAGAAGCTTCTTGACATTTAATTTAATGCTTGTGAAATCAGATGATTTCATATAAGAATGAAAGAAAACACAAATCTGTGCTCTAAGCTCCTATATAAAAAACAAGAGTGTTCAGGACTTGCCACGGTCAGGGTTTGTTTGTTTGGTTTTTTGTGGGGGAGGGTTGGGGGTTTTTTGTGTATGAAAAAGGTAATGAATAATAGTTTTTAACGAACAGAAGTCAAGGGCTTGAACCTTCACAACTGGTGTTGATGAAAGTAGGATTGGGACATTATTTAATAATTGCAACCATAAAACGGATGTTTCCAAGAGAGGGGAGAGGGAGACTTATAGGCTGGGGGGAAAAGACAAGGACAAATGTAATCTGAACAGCCTGTCAGAGCTTCAACCTTGACTGGGATCTCCCAAAGGTCTCCTAGCTTTCATAAAATGTCATCACATTGCTCTAGATGATCTCTGCCATGGCCTGCCTGCCTATCTGTTCAAACTGCTTCCACAGACATCATGCAATGCTCTCTGGTAAACATTTGAAGAGAAGTCCCAGGAGCATGGTTTGAACAATTCAGCCTGCCAGGCCCAGAGAGTTGCAATGCTGATACTTATGGAATACTATAAATGGGGGGAAAAATGGTACAAGTCATTAGAGGCACAGAGAAGGAGGTTTGTTAGACTAGGGGGCTAAGTGTTTCTTAAGTAACTAATTATTTATATTATATATTTAGCTTGTATTTATCATAGAATAAACTTCAATAAAAAAAACCTGGTTCTGCTCACAGGAAGCTTGCAAACTGTTTTAGATAGATACGTCACAATGATATGATATTACACAAAGGAGAAGGGGATTCAGAATATAAAGCTTGCATGATCTTGCACAGGTAGGCATCCTACTAATGTATTTGTTTTCTTTGTTTGTTTGTGCTTCATGGCTAAGTACAGACAGTGAAAAACCGTAGGCTGAATCAATTCAGTCTTAGACTAACCTGCAAGCATTAAACTGAGAAACAACTGGACACACATTTACCCTCGATTCAGGAAATGCAGCCACGTGCGTGAACTGGCTCAGGCCAGAAGCTTAGGGTGCCAGAGCATGGCTGTCTGGCACTTCCTCTTCCTGCTGCCCCCAAGGTCTCTGGGATTTCAGTCCAGCATCTGAAAAGCAGGACTCTGCAAGGTTTCTTATCACTTCTCCTTCCTGCTTGCAGGTGCCTCTAGGATTTGTAGTTCACAGTCACAGCCAGCAGTAACTTTCAGTAAATTTGTCAGGGCAGGGAAGGGCAGCTGTACTCATGGGAAGAGGGGTTTAATTTTGGGGAGGGGGATTTACCCTCCTCCAGGCCCCAGCTGGGGTTTGCCTGCCTGCCTCTCGCCCCACCCCCAAGCCCTTCCCTTCTGTAGCAGGCAGCACAGCCCAGCCCAGCCCAGGCCTGAAAAGCATGCTGGGATGCTGGGGGGCTGTGATTTAACTTGAACTACAGAGGGGTTTGGGACAGAAGTTTCATAAACCAATTTGGACCAGTTTGATTAAAAGTCTGATACTATGTTCAACCACATTTATCTTAAACCAGTTTCAGCCCCTGCCAGGACCAGCTCCTGATACTTTAAAATAAAGCCCTGGTGCTCACCGAGTGCTGCTAGGCGGGGCGGGGTGGGGTGGGGTGATCCTTGCTGTCCCCCACTTCCCCATGCTGCATGATGGGCTATGTGATCCTCCCAACCCCCTGTGTTGCTCCCCCAGCCCCCCCCCATGGGTGTCCCACCTGGGCCAGTTCTGGCCCTTTAAGAAAAAAAACCCAAGAAAAGACAAAGGACTCACCACTCCTCATACAGCCCTGGGACTTGGGGGCTCATGCAGAGCTCCCCCCATGTGGTGGGGGGCAGCAGGGATTGCCCCCTGCCCAGCAGGAGCCCTGTGTCCTGGGCTTTTTTTGGTTTTATGTTTTCCTTAAAGGGCCAGAGCTGGCCGTGGAGCACCCATAGAGGGGCTGCGGGAGCAAGGAGGGGTTGTGGGGCTTATGCAGTGTGGGGCAGTAGGGGGCAGCAGGGATCACCCCCTGCATGGCAGCACCTGGTGACCCAGGGCTTTTATTTTTTATTTTTTACAAGTGCTGGGAGCTGGGGCATCCATTGCCGGGCTGGGAGAGGGATGGGGGATGGGCTTGGCCTGGCTGATTCAGAGATTTGGCTGCTGCCAAGTCTCCAAATCAGATTCGGCTGAATCGAGTTGAATCAGGATGGTGATTTGAATCGCTGTCCCCCTAATTGGCCAAATCCAAATCCAAGTGAACGCTAGCCGCTTCACACAGGCCTTGTTTATCTGTAACTTCTGTCCCTAGCCCACATGTTACACAATACATAGATGGTAGTTTTAAGAAGCGAGTCAGGTAGGGCTAGGGAAAAAGAGTGGCTTACTGAAAGGAAAGAAAACAGGCTGTTCTGTAAGACCAGAAAGGACCCTCTAGAAATGGAAGGAAGCATGAAGAAAAGTCATGGAGATTTAAGTCTTGCAGTGAGTACACATCATGCAGTGCTGTAGAATAGCATCACACTGTTAATTGAATTAAGCTAATCTTTTTAACAGTGAACACATTTTCAATTAAATTACAAAGGATTTGCAAGTACCTGTGCTTTACACAGCTGCAGAGAAGCTGCTAGTAAGTCAGACCATATGCTCTAACTAGAGTTCAATATCAGGGAAAAGCCATAGACTCTAATTTCAGCTGTTTGTGTGGTCTCTCAGGGAAAAGTGTTTGCTAATCGATAAAATGAAAACAACTGGCAAGAGTTATAAATACTCTTTACTCTTTACTCTGGTAAATATACCAGAGATGGACATTAATGTATTCTGAACAGTTCTAATTACCATGGCCAAAATAATTGACCTGGTAAATGTGACACTTAAAAATTTCAAAAGGAAACTTGAGAGCACTTTTCCGTGCAAAAAACATCCTTCCTTTATGATACACAACAGAAACCTTCAGGAAAATTAAAGCTAAGCATCTCCTAATTTACAACATTGTAAATAATATTAAGAATACACTGTAGAAGAAGAATGTATTATTGGGGTTCGCATTTAAGGACTACTTTTTCCAAGTTGGCTCCATTTAGTACATATCTACAAAGAATATTTTGTGTGCGGTGATCATGGAACTGCATGTAAACTGTAGTTATTGTGTTTCAATTAATATTTATTTTGCTCATGTAAAATAACTTTTTGTGGATGTATTTATATATTTTGGATGTTTATTTTGCAAACACCACTGAAGTAGTTTAAACATCTAAATCAGTATTTATGTAATTCTGTTTTTAAACGTAGATGCAGTATTTTGGCCTTTGGCAGTTTGTATTACAACCAATCAAAATGGAAGAGTCTGGCACTTAAATATGCATAGTGTATATATAAATAGTTTTTATGGTTACGTTAATGAGTGTGTACATATTTATGGGCAGTAACTTTATAAATTTAATTTGTATTCATGGGCAACATAATCATGCTGCTGCTTTTAGGGTTTTTGTATATTCTGTGTTTTATATTATAATTCTAAAGACTATTACATTTTCAATCAAAATAGCTTGAAAACTTTCCAGTACAACATTTGGGAGGAAGTAGTTCTCAATGACTTAATTAGTGTAAAGTTACCCAGACTAACATCTTTTAGAGAACAGAATAATGACGTCAATTCTTATGTCATTAGGGAAAATGTATAAAGAACCAAGATGCAAACACTTTATAAAAAATATAATAAAAACAACTAAGATCATTCACACAAGGAACTTGTTTGTGAATAAATGTGGGTTTTTTTAGTTATTGTGTCAGTTATTTATATTAATTTTCTTTGTTTTATTAGAGGTACTAAGACAACTTCCTTAATTTTCTTTTTCAAAAAACAAAACAAAACGGTACTTCTGATGTTTATGCAGCTTTAACTTAGCAGATAAAGATAAGAGCTGGGAGGCTGTGGTAGCAAACTCCATTCCAGGTAGCTTCTTATGTCTAGGCTAAGTGACCCTGCATATTTCTGAGACTAGAGACTTCAATTATTAATCTACTGACCACTTACATTTCATATTCCTGAAACCTGGGAGACGTTAGTGTAACAACCAAAGTCTTTATCAAAATTTGTGGGATTAAACTTTCTGAATCTTCCAAAATATTTAGCAATAGATAAATCAAGTCAATTTTTAAAACCTTTTTATTCAGTTTTCTTTTTTGTTTGTACTTTTAGTGTTTTCATCGAAATAGAGTAAAAAATAAATTATTGATCTAAGATTTCTTGTGTCTGAAATGATGATACAGAGGTCATTCTTTCAGTGCAAAGGATTTTTTTCCCAAATCCAGTTTTCTTCCATGGAGTGATAACAGAGTTCTGGTCCTCTGTCTACTAGATAGGATTAGATGTTTGTACGGGTTGGGGGCGGGAGGTAGTTATAAAGACTGGTCGGTTCCTGGATGGGCCCAGATTACAACATACATTGGATGGATGCATGCACCTCTCTTTCACATGCCGCCCGCCTTCTCGTGTGCTAATAACAAATGAGGATTGTAACAGAACCGAGGTTGATCTCTCTGTATTCTACTATAAATGCAGCTGGAGTTTCAAATAAGTATCTTCATTGTCTTAAAGACCAAAAGCGACTATAATAGTGTCTAATCTGACCTTCTACGTAACGTGAGCCATGAAATCTTGCCCAGTACTTTCTTCATCAAAACCAGACATTTGACAAAGCATGTCTTTTGGAAAGATATCCAGTGTTCATTGAATTTTTCTGGATGAAAATAGCATTTATCATATAAGGAAATGTCATTCTTCAGAGAACTTTGAATATTCCTCTTTATTGATGTACACTATTAAGAAACAGGCTAATTTATCTCTATCAGAACTCCTCAGCAAAAGGACTAGCTAGTTAAAATGATGCTTGACCTCACATGAGAGAGCATAATCGGTGTAGTGGTAAGGCCAGTGGGGAGCAGTGAGGCAGCTACATTTTGGTTTCTGCTTGCTGCTATTTCCTTTTTAATTTTGGTGGCACTGAGGTACATACTCCAGGTAACTGCTTATGTCTACTTCCTTAGCTGTTTTCTGACATTTAGCATTAGGCTTTTGCAACTAAAAAAGCCAAAAAGACTCAAATAACCACCAACTCCTATAAAATAGGACCAATGGCCACCATAAAAAACAAATAATTAAAGTGTTAATTCAAATCAGACCTGGAGTTATTTCTGGTTATCAAGATAGCTTCATGTGACTGGTATATTAACTGTAAAATGTCCAAGGAAAACACACATTTTATGGCTTGTTAAAAAACACATGACTAAGGTTCTTTCCTATAGAGTTACACATTCAAAAATGTAACATAAAATAGAAAAAAACCCACAAGTTTAATGGCTTGTTAACAACAAATGACTAAGCCTGTCTCCTAGTCCGCCTTTATGTAGCTGGTAAGATGCAATAAAAATGGTGAAAGGGGCTATGCATTGAAAAACAGACCAGGACTGAATAAACGTACAAAAATTAAATCCTCTGTATTCATTCCTGAGCCATTAGGGTCAGATTCTGACCGGCACAGAATCATCCCTTGGTGTAGCATTAGCACCTATAGCACATGTATTAAAAATAAACAGTAGTAAGTTTAAAAAGTGTTATCATGCTACTTTTAAGTCCAGTGGCCTTTTGCCAGTGGAGGCCAAAACCAAAGATCCTATATAAAATAAAAACAAGGGATCCAAAAGGTGTTAAAAAACTGAAAGGTGAGAGAGTGTAAAGGATTAAAGCTCATATTACTACTGCCCCTTGTGACTGTGTCAAAGCAGTAACAGTGCTTCTTGTACTTGATCCTTCATTCATAGTAAAGCTCTCTTTCAAATGGCTGTGCTGCCTGTATCATTTGCGGGGGAGGAGGGAGAAATGAGAGGGGGGGAAATAAGGGATATAGTTATCCAGGAGCCTGGAGTAAATTAACTGGAAAAATATAATTAAAATAGGGTAAAGTTGCATGTTCACCATAGGGTAAAATGGTGGCATTGTTGGCAAATGTAGGTGTTTTAGGACACAGCACTTCATAGGAGCATAGTAGAGACACTACAGAAGCACAGTAACCATAAGATAGAGACACTGGATCTAGGCTATATGATTCCTGGGTGGATTGCGAGAAGCATAACATTTCAAAAAGCCTCACTGATAAATATAATCCAGAAAAGGACTCATTATAGGAAAATACTTTAAAAGAACAGCCAGTATACAAGGCTAAATAAGGCATAAAAACAGGGGGTATACTAGTGAAAGATACTTCACAAAGATTCTTCGTTCACTATATTTTCATACTATTTAAGATGGCCTTTTTCCAGATTGTTTTTTCCTCAAAATTATTCAGTGAAATGCCTAACAATGACACATGTAGACTTGCAAAAAGAGTCATTTTGGGATTAAATTGTGCACCTGTAAACATTTAAAGCTGCTCTCATGAACATTTGCTAGTGTGGATTTTGAAAGATGGGAGCTGCGGTAGAAGGTGAGATAGAGATGGTCCCAAGAGTCATGTGGTCTAGAGGAGTGAGTAGCGGACGGGAGGTTAAATAAGCTAGTTCTCCTGATTTTTTCTGAGCAGCTCCAATAACAGCATGTGAATACTTACCACTTTAATACATATTTTTGTAATCCCTGAAGCCCTTGTTGTACAGAAAGTCAGTGTCAGCTGTCTCTGCTTTACAGATGGCCAATAAGCGTAATCTCTAGCAACAGCCGAAGTTTACACAGCAAGCTAATGTCAGGACCAGGCTTAAATTCTGTTAGCTAATTTCCCCTAAACAGGGTAATTAAATCTAGCAATGTAAATCCACACTAAGGAACATAAAGCTGTAAGTGCCCTGATTTTGAAAGGATTTATAGGTTTGACTGAGCATGTGCTGCCGTTTCCCTATTCCTCTGCCTGTTTCTTTTCCATAAAAGGGAGGAGAGAGGAAGAGGTAATGAGTTCCATATATTTCATTTCCATGTGGTGCAGATGCAAGTGTCAATTGATGATATAATACATGGGCATTCGATAAGTTATACTAAAAATGCACAGTGCTTGTTTTCATGTAACAGTCATGTACAAATCAGCATTAACAACAGCTGGCATTATAAAGAAACAATTAGGAATCTACTCATTCTGCGGACATGTGCATAGTACTCATGGACTCTTCTGACATTATGCCATATCTCCCATTTGCTTAGAGTATAGGCAGCAGTTTGAAACAACTTTCCTTTTGCCAAAATCTTTGGATGATTAATAATCTACAATGGTTTGAAAGAAGCCATTGTTTCCAGCTGCTGGGATTGCTGTAGGTCAAAGTTAATGCAGCACCCATAACTATTTTAAATGTACTATAGATTTTTATTTTTAAACAAAAATCTCAGTTTATTCTGCTTCAGTTTTCAACACATATATTCAAAGATATTTCAAAATAAAATCATGCTTAGCATGTCACTAAGTTGTACTAATTAATAGGTATGTGCTTATCTTCATTCTTCCAGAGAAAAACATGTTCTGTTCTTACACTCATTTCCGTCATGTAATATTTACTGCACTACAAAAATTTAATATCTCAAAGTAGTAAGTATCTCGTGTTTGACATTTGTTTCAAACTTCTCATGGAAAAAAGTCATGCAGAGGCTCTACCATGTTCTGCCTTCAGATAAATCAACACAGTTCCTACTGAAGTCAAACACTGCACTTAGGATTTTGCTAAATTACTGCAGAGAATAATTTGTCTGATGCATATAGATTGTTTTAATTCTGTTCATGAATTATCCTAATGCAAACTTTGATTTTCATGGGAATGCTTCTAAGTCATATTTATTTGACATGCAGTATATAAGGACATGTTTCAGACCAGGAGCCTGATTCTACAAAAGCTTATGTACAAGCTTCATTTTTTGAACTCTAGGCCCATCCCCTTCACTTTATATAATGCAAGTCATCAAAGTAACTTTGTAGAATGAAAGCCTAAGGTACTTTTCACTTTGTTCATTTAGATTATCAATGTTCATTACATTTTTTTTTTTTGGTTGGTGATTAGACACCTAGATTACATGGAATTTGTTCTCTTGACTGGATAACTGGTGTTTTTTATACAGTCAGTGACTAAACTAGTTGGTTTAAAAAGAGGAAAGGGCAAATCATACATTTTTCCTCACTTTCCACTGAAACTGAAACATCTACCTAAGTCTCTGAATAGCAAGTAATAAATACTCGTGTATGCATATGCTAATACTCATTGGGCACATCTACAAGTGCATTTAGATACACTTAAATTTATTAAGTTTAAGCTTTTATTAAGCATTAAGCTTTTTTTGGCAGGCGCTTACATGTGCTGGGACTTGGGACTAACTTTAGTCCCAAGTTGCTTCAGCCCTGCCATGTAACCCTGCTGCCACCAAGAGAGCTCCAACCTCTGGCCACTTGGCTGCCAGCACATGACAGTCATGCTGAAGCCAGAGCCAGGTGCCAGCACTTGGCAGCCATCTTAAAAGCCCACCGTCTGCACTGTGACCTGGGGACAGATGCTTCCTGTGTCAGAGGAGCAGCATGGCAAAGATACAGGCAGCACGTGCCAGCTCCTGCCGCTGCTGTACTTCCCAGCCATGGTTGCCCCAGCTTCTGGCCTCAGCACCCAGGAACAGGGTCTCCTGCTTTCCCAGGTGTAGGGTCTAAGTTCTGCTAAACCTACGGGTATGGGGACTGAGTACTTTTCTGAACCTTATCATCAATATCACACTTACTTACCTGTAGGTTGTAGTGGTGATCCTAATTCTCTCCTGCTATGTCCTGATGTTTAAATCTGATCTCAAGCAGGAGGTGACAATTATCTCCACCACTGGACAATGTTATCTCGACACAGGTTTCTTCTGGAGTCCTGACCTCCCTTACATTACAACCTAGTGCCACCCAGAAGTTATGTCACCATTCAGTAGTTTCGGTCTTAGCCAGCAACTTTTTCTATTTTAGGCTTGCACATGTCTTGACAGTTGACTCGACAGAACAGAGTCTCTGAGGACTACCTGGCTTCTTTTTTAGCCTCAGGTAAGTCCTGCGTTTGAGCTTTCTTGAAGATTAACCTTCTAACATTGTAAACATCAAAATTAAGATAATTTAATGCGAAGAAATCAAGTCAGTCTGGACTGATGTCTCTGGTCTGCCCTTAGTCCCAGGGTTTAAACTCAGTCTTAATAATTCTTTTTTTTTTCCAGTTAATCACTTTATCTTCTATATTTATTGCCTGCCTTAATACTGTATCACCTTGCAAAGACAGAGGCATGCAACAGCAAAGAAAAGAAACAAGAAAGTCACAGAGAAAAAACAACACCTTATTATAGAGCTCAGCTACTCTCCTTCAGTTGATCCTTTGTCTTCCAGCAGCTCTCTTGCTGCTTCACCCAGTGGCGCCTCTTCAGCCCGCATCCCCAGTTTAACTGAGCTCTTCTGTGCTCCTCAGCCAGCCAGCTGCTGGCTCACTGCCTCTGTGACCGTCCCACCCATCTTTGTAGATCTCAGGACTCTCCACTTCCCTGCATCTCTCTCCCAGCTCCTCATCGAGGGCTCTGCCTTCCTTTTTATTCCCTTTAGGGCCTCTCTAGCCTCCTGGAGCAGCTTCTCCTATACCACGGCTCCCAGGGAAATCTCTTCTTTTTTGCCAGTTCCCAGTAAGTATCTCCATTGTTTTTTCCTCTTCTTCACACCAGGGCTGCCAGAGCTGTCTTGCGTACCTGCTGCCATTCTGAACACTTGGTGCTTGGCCAACTTGCACCACCTGACTCCCTCACTCACTCTGGCCAATTGCTAGATAACAGGTACATGGCCTTCCATGGCCCCTGCTGTTGTGTAGCTGCTGCCACCAGCCACAGTGACCATGGGCTCCAGGATGCCACTGCCAGTACTGCCATTGCTCTCCTGTCCCACCAGCCCTATCACCTCTGGGCCCACTGCACCAGGCAGGACTGGTGCAGCATGTCAAGCTGCAACAATGGGATGACATGAACATGAGCCGCCAATGTATGAACATGAGCCGCCAATGTCAGACGGTGGTTGGGAAGGCCAACCGAACCCTAGCGTGCATCCAAAGATGCATTTCGAGCCGGTCCAAGGCGGTGATC
>JAGPOW010001296.1:124365676-124388439 GCA_030014935.1 Caiman crocodilus
CCCTTGAGGATCAGGACTGAGAGATTGGAGAGAGAGTGGCCCTCCTGTGAGAAATGTGCCCCCACCGGTAATTGGGTATTTCTGTCTTTGATGGATTTCAGGTGTGCATTTATTCTGGTGCGCAGTTGTTGTTTGGTCTCTCCTACATATCTTCCATCAGGGCATTTGGGACATTGGATGAGATATATCACATTTCTGGAAGTGCAGCTGTAAGATCCTGGGATGCTGATGGCTCTGTTGTGGGGTGTAGTAATAGAGGGGGTGGTGGAGATGTCTGGGCAGGTTTTGCATTTCTTGTCCTGGCATGGTCTGGATCCTTTTGGTCTGTTCTGGGCTGGAGGAAGTTTGCTTCTGGTGATGAGGTTGGCGAGATTCAGTGCTTGTCTGAAGGCTAGGATGGGTGGCTCTGGGAAGATCTTTTTTAAGGATGGGGTCTCTTTCTAACATGGGTTGCAATTTTTTGAGGATTTTCCGTACAGGTTCAAGGGAGGGTGATGCGTTGTAACCAGCGGTGTGCGATTTGTGGGGGATTTTCTTCTGTACTGCAGCAGTTCGTCACGTGGTATCCTGGTGGCTCTTTCAAACGTGCAATCTACTTCTCTGGAGGAGCGTCCTGGTTGGGTGAAAGCCTTTTTAAGATTGGTGAGGTGGCGATCCCGGGTGTTCTCTTCAGTACAAATGTGGTGGTATCTGAGGGCTTGGCTGTATATCACAGATTTTTTGATGTGTTTAGGGTGATTGTTGGTTCTGTGCAGATAAGTATGTTGGTCTGTGGGTTTCTTGTATAACATGGTCTGTATTTTACCCTTCTGGATACTGTGTCTAAAAAAAAGATGTTGGTGCTGGAGTATTCTAAAGGAAATCGGATGGAGGGATGGTGACTGTTGAATTTCTGGTGAAATTCAATCAGAAATTGCAGGTTCTCAGTCCAAATGATGAAGATGTCATCAATGTATTGTAAGTACAGCAAGATTTTGATGTTGCAGTTCTTAAAGAAGTCTTCTTCCAGGTGCCTTCTACAAAGGTTTTCAATTAATGATTTCTTGCAGCTGATAAATGAGAAGTTATAATGTAACTTTCATTCAGGTTTAACTGCATTCTAAACTGAAGACCTGATTTGTCCTAATAGTTACCAAAATCATATGCTAGAGAAGCTAGAGAAGTTTCAGATAAAGCACTGCAACTAGAGCCTTATTTAGGCATGAAAATAAGTTAGAGAAGGAGCTAAACACTGAAACATGGATTTATGTTTGTTTTAGTAACTCTCATTAAAATTTCAGTACAAAGAAACATAACAATCACTGAGTGCTTCCTTTTCCAACTTCCAAATCTGCAATTTCTCAAATCCAGTAACAGTTTGATAAAGGAACCAGAACAAGTAACGCTTTTTATGACAATGACCTTATTATGACAGGTGACTCTGATTATGACCTGATTATGACAAATGTGTTACAAATGCGGTACCATGTTTTCCCAATTGCTAAATTAAAGGCAATTAGTATAATGCATTGTTTATTTTGTATTGGAAAGGAAAAAGCATGGCCAAACGCATTTTTGTAGCTATGTAATTTTATGCATTGCCCATCTGTTGTGATTCTTCAACACAGTGTCCCCTAATAAAATCTAGCAAGTGGTACTGTGGCTGCCATAAGCCTTCTATGAAAATACATAGTGCCAGGAGCCAGACAACATTGTTCAGTTTTCCTGTTAAGGCTGCTGCTGAAATCTTTTTTCCACTGAAGTGAATGTCAGAACTTCTACTGACTTGAATGGGGCCCGCATTTCATATGAACAGTGGCCAAATGAATCCTGTTTTCACTCAAGCATCTGCATTTCAATTGGCAGTATAGATTTAGTTAATTAAATCTATGAATTTAATTACAGTGTTCACTTAGTCAAAGTAACACATCCATTCCCTTAAGTACTTTAAAGATTGTTTTAAAGTTGCATGCAGGAAAAGCCTATTGATTTATGTTGTGTTTAACTTATTCCATCTGATTTACTCACATGATGGCACTCTTCCATTCTTATTCTGCTGAAGTGGTAAAATTATTTATTGTTATTTTATAGTAAGACAAGAACATCAGCTAACACAACATAATTTGGAATTTAATGTATGTAATGTGAGATACAAACAGTTTCTGTATTTCGGAGATATTCTTAGTGAAATATCTATTTAACCAGAGTTTAACATGAATAATGTCTTTTATAACCATGTAGTAAAATCATATGCATGAGCTAATAGCTTGGCACAAAAATATACTAACTGTATTAAATTATGAATATGGTATCAGTATTTCACATTATGCATGGAAAATGTATGGAGTCTGAGGACTGGGCACTTAAGGTGACGGTTAATTGTGTATGGGTTATTGTTTTGAATCAATTCCAGTTATAATGGCCAAAAGCTGTTACTATGTAGGCTAGGGACAGACATTAAAAAAGCCTGAGTCTGAATTGATTCAACCTTTTCCGGTTAGTTTAATATGGCTACACTAAACCAGTTTGTAACTCTATAGATGTTCTCTCTGGACTGAGAAAATTCAGGCACAGGCCTGCAGTGGCTCAGGCTAGAAGCTGGGGGCTGCTAGAGCAGCCCTCCCTTCACTTGCAAACGACAGGGGGTATGGCCAGGACCCAGCAGGACTTCTGATTAGGGAGGTCTGCCTGCATGATCCCAGGCTTTTCTCCACTCCCTGCTCAAGTGGTAGGAGTGTTGTCAGACCCCACCCCAGGCTAGCACTCTGAGGCAAGGATGCGGGGGAGGAGGGTTGTGCAGTCATGCATCTGTTGATGATACAGAGCTTTTCAGTTTCCCTGCATGCTTCTTTATACTGTCTGCAGCAAACTGACAGGAGAGCAAGCCAGCAGGGGGCTAATAACAATGTTTATCACCCCATCAGCAAAGCATTAGCCTCTCTGACCTGTTCATTAGCTCCAAAAAGTCCTAAGCTGACACTGTTCTGTTTGCTTGTCGCAGTGAAATTGGAGACACACACAGACACCGCTCAGCATTAGCTAGCATACCACATGCCTAGAGTCCATGGGGCTGGGGTCCGTGCTGTGGGAGATGGGAGGGAGAGAGGAGAGGTTCTTTGCTTAACCCTCATCCATTCTTATGAAACTGTAACTGTTGTTACTCTCATAGGGTAACTTGTTACCCCACCCGCATGAGAAAAATGGAACTAGTGACAACAGTATAAATGTACCAAAAGCTATTTATTAAAAATACAGATCATTTAAAAGAGTATTTATGATGGTTTGAACCCAATATACTATTTAACTATAACGATGAATACATTTTATTTTTTTTTATAATTTCAAAACTTGAATGAACAATTTGCTGTCTGCAGTTCACACTGTTTTCAAACTAACAATTACTTCCAAAAATATTTCCCAGCTGCTTTAACTAAATATTAAATTCCTCACAAAGCAGCAGTGAAGTACTCTAGTGCACACAAACAAATCACTTACAATGTTTGCATCATTTTGGGGTTTTGTTGTTAGCTGTTCTTGGACAAAAAGCACAATGTTCACTTATGCTTGTAGAAAGTTATACTGGGGTGCAATGTGGCAATTTGTAATTGAGGGCAATCATACTAGATTTGACACACTGAGACAGATTATGTGTATCCATCATTCTTCGTTTTATTTACCCATTGATGAACTGTTCACCAAGCTCCTGCAAAAAAAAAAAAAAAAAAAAAAGTGTCATCCTCTTAAATGTAATCTTTGCTTCCAGTTTGCATTGTGGCCTAGCCAAATGAAGAGGCTGGCAATGGCAGCCACATCCAACATATTGAAAAGTAGTGTCATTGGCCACCTGCTGATTTTTCATCTGCAGGTGGTCATACAGTCTAAGTGTTCAAGGTTATCCATCCCACCCTTGTCTTTCATAGATTCATAGACTGTTAGAGGCTGGAAGGGACCTTGTAGAACATTAGGTCCAGTGCCCCTGCACTAGGCAGGAAGAGACAACTGGGGTCCAGTTACCCCAGCAAAGTGACTGTCCAGTCTACTTTTGAAGATTTCCAAGGTAGATGACTGCACCACCACTGGAGGGAGTTTATTCCACAGTCTGGACACCCTGACTGCAAAGGAGTTTTTCCTGGAATTGAGCCTGAAGCAGGCTTCCAGGAGTTTGTATCTATTGCTCCTGGTCTTACCCAGGGTGCCCTGGTTCACCGAGTTCTTGATGTATTCCCCTAATGTAGTGGTAAGCTGCTACCAAGTCTCCTCTTGGCCTTCTCTCAGCCAGTAGGATGAAGAGCCAAGTCTGTCAGCCTCTCCTTGTATGGCTTGTCTTGCCAGTCCCTGATCATACGGCTAACTCTTCTCTGGACCCTCACAAGTTTTATCATGTCCTTTTTGAAGCGTGGTGCCCAGAACTGGATGCAGTACTCCAGCTTCAGTCTCACCAGTGTGGGGTACAGTGGGAGTCTCACTTCCTTAGTTTTGTATGAGATGTAACAGTTAATGCATGCCAGCATGTTGTTTACCCTGCTGTCCAAGGCATCACGCTGCCGGCTCATGTTCATGCAATGGTCAATCACTACCCCAGGTTCCTTTTGGCCATGGTGCAAGTCAAGATGTCATCTGTAGGTATTTTGGGGATGGTAAGGTGTCCCAGATGGAGCAGCTTACACTTTGGAGTGTTAAACTTCTTCTGGTTCCAGTCTGCGCAACTCTGCAGCCTGTTCATGTCCACCTCTATCTGCAACCTATCTTCTGGCATGACCACACTATCCCATAATAGTGTCATCTGCAAACTTGGCCAGTGAGCTTTTCACCCCCACATCCAAATCATTAATAAGGATGTTGAAAAGCAATGGTTCAAACACAGACCCCTCCAAGACACCGCTTGCACGTCTCACCAGGATGACACAGATCTGTTCATGAGGGTCCTACCATGAGCCAGTTTTCCACCCACTGAACTCTTGACCAGTAAAGCCCACAATCTTCCAATTTTTCCACAGATATCATGGGATACTAAACCAAAAGCCTTTTGGAAGTCTAGGTATATAATGTCAATCTTCTCTCCCATGTCCAGGTGGCAAGAGACCTGTTCATAAAAGGAAATTAGATTGATAAGACAGGAGCTACCTGCAGTGGAGCCATGCTGGCTGTCACTCAGAATCTTACCCTCAACGAGTATATTGCACATAGTATTTTAATGTGTTTTTCTAGGATTTTCCCTGGGATGGAGGTTAGGCTGATTGGCTATAGTTTCCTGGGTCCTCCCTCTTCCCCTTCTTGAAGATGGGCACAATGTTGGTCCCCTTCCAATTCTCAGGGATCTCTCCTGTGTGCCATGATTTCTGAAAGAGTTTTTCCAGGGGCTTCACGATGGCCTCAGCCAGCTCCATCAGCACTCTTGGGTGAAGTCTATCTTGTCCTGCTGACTTACAAATGTCTAGCTTTTCTAGTTGGTTTTGCTCAGTGTCCACCAGCTCAGTATCCACAGTGGGAAGGCTATCATTCCCACCATGCCCCCTGTGATCTTTATCTTGATAATCCTTCCCTTTGATCTGTTGAAATACCAATGCACAGTGGGCATTCTGGCCTGGGCAGTTTTTCATCCACCAAGAGCAAACCATTCATGTAAACCATCTGTTCTTTGGGGATATTGTGTACTGTGGTGGCAGAGATAATATCCTAAAAAGAAAAAAAAATAGAATTAATTAACTTTAAGATACTGCACAAAATATGTGTCTGGGGCAGGCATTTACCCCATGGGAACGTATGAAGGTTAAGCAGTGAGCAGCAAGGGGGGTTGGGGCAGGGAAAAGCTAGGCCGACCCTGCTGTATTTGCAGTCTCTGCCCGAGCTCTGAACAGGGAGCAGCGGGGTGGGGCCAGCTCTGCTCTCTGGAGCAGAGAACCCAGCCCAGAGAGCATGCTGGGATGCTGGGGGAGTATGGTTTATCTTAAACCAGGAAGGGGTCTGGGACAGACATTGCATAAACCAGTTTGATGCAAAACATTTAAGTCTAATGCTACATTCATCCAGGTTTATCTTAAACCAGTTTCTGCCATTTTGAAACGGGTTTATGTGCACTGAATGTATGTTTTGTTACAGGTTTAAACCAGTTTCTGATTACTTAAACTGGTTTATATGTAATGTCTGTCCCTAGCTGTAATGACTGAGGATTCTGTGTGAAATAAATTGCCTGCCTCAATTCCAGTTCTAGGGTAAACATAGCCTTGCCACATTACAAATCCATGGTCTAAGTTTCCACTAATTGCCACTCTAGTTGGCTATGTTATTTGAAAGACCCAAAATGGAACAAGTATTGAGAATGAGCTACAACTGCCCATTACAAATTTCTGTTAGTGACCATTTTCTGATTAGAACTGAGAAAGAAAAAAGTCACTTACTTTTTAAAACTACCTGGACACTTTCCATAAGCACTGCATTTCCTGTTGGAATGGACTAGGAAAATGAAAAGTGAAGATAGAGAGACGTCTAGTAAAATATTTTGAAAGAAAGGGCCTGGAAAGTGTACAGAGTGGATGTCCACATGCTTATTCAGTGCTCCACCTTAAAGGTGCTGGCATAACATAGGCTGTGTACAAACATCTATTTCTAGTTATGGAAAATCACCACTAGCAATGATTCTAGAAGAGGCAGCAGTACAGCTATTCAGTTTGAAACTTCCCCCTCTTCTCTGCTCCGTCCACCTTTCCTGGATTGGGGTGATCTCAGTCTGGGGAAAGTGTGGGCTCAGTTTCTCCAGTCCTCCTGTTCCTGAGGGACTGGAACATTCCCCACTTTTCACAGCAGGGACTCGGGTGTGAGAAAGGGACATGTAGCTTCCAGCGCTGCTCCCTTCACTCAGCTCCTGGTGCCTGGGAATGGGGCAGATTGAGACCCATGGCAACCCCCCTGCCAGCTCCTCATACCTGAAAGTCTGGTGTGAGGAGCAGATAAAGCTTCCTTGAGCCTGGCTCCTGGCCCTGCTGGCTTTTAAATCATTGGCTTCATCACCCAGCTGAGTGGTAGGAGAGGTCAAGGGGAAGCTGGCAGGGGGTTGCACCACTATTGGATAGGTAGGTGCAAATCTCACAATCCCTGACTCCTTACAGATAGAGAAATCCATGCACAGACCATACTCACAATCCCTTACTGCAAGGTAGGCAAAATATGGTCTGGAAGCTAGACTAGCTTGCCAAGGAATTTTATCCAGCCTGTGCTAGGTCCTTTGGCCCTGCCCATCCAAGGCATGGAGGAGCTCAAGCGATGGCACGTGTAGCCTGTCCCACCATTCCTGTTCATGCAGTGGAGCTGCGGTGGTGTCATGGTCAGACCCAGCCTCCCAGCAGCCCTGGTGGTGGTGGCTCCTTTTAGCTGCCACTGCCAGACCCGACCCCACTGCCCGGGCACTCTGGCCCATCCACCCCACACCCATCACCAAGGTTGCCAGATGGTGGGGTGAGCAGGTAGGGCCTGCATGGAGACTGGCCTGAGACTCCCATGGGAAGGGTGTGCTTCATTGGGTGGATGGGATAGGGCTGTGGGCAGGCAGAGAACTGCACCTAGGAGTGGGATGGGTGGCCTGGGCCAGGGGCTGAGCAGTGCCAGTGTGGGGCTGGTGCCTGCGACTCAATCATGATTTACTCCTTGCATCTCTGTACAATGGGCACCAGTTCCACAGGCAGGGGCATGTGGGGATCATAGCTCTGTCCCTGGGTCCTGGACCCCAGTCCTGTGCTGTTACTGCCTCATGATCCTGGTCCCAGTCCTGGCCCCACCCAGCTGTCCTGCTCCTGGACGGTCCTTCCTGCTTGGCCTCAGCCCCATCCTATCCACTCAGCTGAGCATCCACTCCATGCACAGGTCCCAAACCAGTCTCCACAGAGACTCCACCCACCTACTCTGTCTGGCACCCTTGGCTGTGGGTGTTGTGCAGGCGTGCCTGGGCTAGATAGGATCAGTTGACATTCCCTCCCACCCCTGCCACTCTAGGCTGGGCCATCACAACCCCTCCTGCCCCGACCCACAATGATTCACGCCAGAACTCCCTAAATGGCCCTGCAGCCCAAATAATTACCCATCTCTACCTTAGTGTTGCCCTGTGGGGTCAGGCCAACTCTCAGGATCTCAATATTGCGCTGTTGGACAGGAGGGTGTGACACAATTGCACATATACAAACACACAAATCAATTGGATGCATACACACACACACACACACTACCAACTTAGGCACATACACATTCAAACTAGCCTAGGCACATGCATACCCATCACCAATTCAAGCACATACACTATACCCCCCAAAAGTTAGACAAAAATCAATTGTCCATACCCATACACTCAGTACACATGCACAGATCACTAATTCATATATCATACATACAGTCACACACATAGAACCCACCCACACATAGGTAAGTTCCTAACTTGGATTGCACGGTATGTATGTGTGTGCTTGGGGTACCTGGGATACTTGGGGAAAGATTAATGTGAGAGAGAGTGAAAGTTGCCAGAACCAGGATTAGAAACAGTGGACTACAGAGAAGCTGACTGGGAAACTGAGGCTTGGGATTACTTACGGTAGACTGGAGCTGGAAACTGAGGCAGACAGCTGAGATATTGGTGGGAGGCAGACAAGTGATGGCAAGGAGGAGACAGCCAGAAAAGAGAGAGAGAGAGGCAGAAACCTGGGAGCTTGAGGCTGGAAAGTCCGACAGCTTAGAGATTGGGGGTGCAGATAAGTGGTGGCAAGGAGGTGACCACCAGGAAAGAAACTAAGGCAGAAACCTGGTTGCTCAGGGGAGAAGTAAAAGGTAGTGGGGATAAGACAGTGGCAAAGAAACAGGGGGTTTGGAGGCAGAGAGGAGCTCAGGACAGGTGTTGGAGGTGGCAGTGAGCCAGAAGCAGAAGGAGAAATGAGATGGAAGTTAGAGGGGTAAGGAGCAGAGAGTGGAGCAGCGCCAAACCATAGTAAAGCAAAACCCAACTTAGGGGTCCAAATAACAGTTTTATTAAACAGACAACATACTACACAGCCCCATGAAGTTAGTGGTTCACACACACACACAAGCACTCACAATGGCAGCAGGAGAAGGAGACTCAGTGGAAGGGCCGGAGTCCAGGTAGGGAAGAGAAGCAGAGTCCAAGTCCTTGGTTGAAGAGGGGGTGAGGGGCTGGAAAGGGGTTTTTGTCCAGCAGGTGTTGTCTGGGGGGGGGGGTCACCGGCAGGGTCTCTGGGTGGGTAGGTGGTGTGGCATGGTGCTGGTTCAGATGGAGAAGGCGTCCCAAGGAGTCAGTCTTCACTACCCCTTTTATGGGGCAGACTACCTCTGGCCTCCTATGGGGAGGGCCTTTCCAGGTAATGACAGTCCTGTCCCAGAGGGCTCCAGGTGTTTTTACTGAGCGTGTACAGCCTGGCACAAGGGTGGGTGGCCTCATCTTTTGTTTCTTAAATGCTGAGGGTGGTTCCAAGGGCTGGGTTGTTGGTCCCAGAATTGGTGTTGATGGTTCGGTCATTCAGAGGGAGCTATTTTTAGACCTACTGCTATTGTGTCTCAAGCACCTTCATTCATCCCCATTCATTCAGGAACCAAGTTACATAGGAGGGGTTGGTGTGAGTCATGGGTTGCACAACTGGGCCTGGGGACAGGATGGAGACTTGACAAACAAAATGGAAACTTGACATGACTTATGCTAACTTACAAATGTAGGCCTAGATCATATAGTACAGTAAGACAGTAATATAGAAAAGTAAAAATCAATATAAACATAATAATTCTACAATATAAAGAAGGAAAACAAATACAACTTGCTACCAAAATAAAATGCTGAAGCTTATCCTATGTCTTAGCTCACTTATCTATAGGGACTAGAGAGGGAAAGAAAAAGTCAGAAATGGATGAGGAAGGGGAGGGAATGCACTTTAAAAAAACAAAACAAAACAAAACTGGAGGTTTGCTACAGCAGGATACTGACTTACTCCTTCCACTGTCCAGTCACTCCTGAAATCATCTGTCAACACATGTCCAGCTTACACATAAGGGTGGAGTGAGCACACTGAGGACTGGTAATTCATGTGAACTGCAAGCCACGGTCCCCACTTACACACATTGATGCAACACCACGAAGTCAGAGCGAGCTCCCATTTCTAAAATGTAATCCATAAAGATGCCATATCTTGCACTCTTGCCTCATGAGTCTGGCCTTCTTAGGTGTCCCATGAAACAGCTTCAAGAAGAGGATAATGGAGGGTGTCCTTGGCCCTGTCTGCCCCATAGCCTGATAGTGTGGTAGGTGTGGGATGGTAGGTATGGCTTCAAACTCACTGAGACAATAAGGGAGCCTGGAGTCCAGGGCTTTCATATCAAAGACAAGGAAACAAAAAAAACACTAGGCATTAGGAGAAGATCTTTATGCTATTTCTGTGCAGACAGCTCGGCTGTGTCTGTCCTATATGAAGTGGGATTACAACCAGACAAATGCATTTTAGCTGAAGTTAAAACTCACATTTGAAAAGAACAGAGCACCCTATACCTGCTGTGTGAGTGAGGGTCTATTGTGGAGCAGTGGAGGACTGATGGGAGGGAGGGCGCCCGCCAGACCCTTCAAACATGACTTTAAGGATTGCTACGAGAAGGATGCAGGGGGCACAAATGCAAGCATTGGCCCCCAGGCACCAGAGACCCATGGTACATCACTGTTGTGTAGGTGTCTAAGTGATGCTCATTAAATGGGAGAGCTGTATGGTTGTACAGGGTGGAGTACAATGAATCGTTGGGGGTGCATTAGTAGGGCATTAGCTCGTCTCTGAAAGCATAGAAAAACTACACATCTATTCTCCCCTCCCCTGGCTGTGTCAGCTAACAATGATGTCTAGGTGTCTAGAGGGTAAAATTACGATTTGGCTCCTAATAGGTCCTTATTCAGTTAGCTCCCCCACCATACTTAGAGCAGTTAATTCAGTATAAAGCACAGCCAGTTTCATTCAGAAACATGGCTGGTGCCCACTTTTTGCATTACACTGGATTAGTTCGGGCACTGGCTCAGGAAACAGAACACAAATTTTAAGCCCTCTTCAGGCAATGGGAGTGAAAACCAACATGTCTTGTGTCCCAGGGGAGTGCCCTAACCAGCAGGCCCTCCCTATGAAGTAAACTAGAGGCACCTGCCTCACATCCTTCCTCCTGAAGATGGACCAATAGAGTATGGTAGGGTCAGAAGGAGATCAAGCAACAGAAAGCATGATTTCATAGCCTGGTGATGTGGGCACTTTCATGAAAGTGGAGAAATCTGGGTTCCACTCCTCAATGCCAAGTTAATCTCTTTTCAAACCACTGTTCCTCTAACGTGAAATACAACTGGTGCCCAATAAGCTGTACTTCAGATTGCTTCCTGACTTAAAGTGTCTGTTTTTAGGCATTGCAAAAACTAAGTAAAGGATCTGGATCTGACCTTAAGCAACCTACCCAAAGGATCTTAGTCAGTGACAGCAGCAAGAATACCCCCCCTCTAGACAAGATTTCCTTCACCTGTATGCAAGCACAGGTACTTAAAAAAAGATCAGTTTTAAAATGTTTACTATTTACAGTCTGTGTTAAACTACTTTTTGTGCTGATTAGCTCTCTGGGGAATACATAATATGAATATCAGCAGAAAAAAGTAGTATGTGTGCTCCTGATGGCACTGCTTTTTGTCTCCGATTCACTTCATTGCCTGCCAAAAATATTAGAGGTAGTGAAGGAATTTCAAATAACTTCTCAGGTTAAATCTAAGCTGTTCCCATCCCAGTTCAGAGAAGATAAATCACTGCAATTTCAGTCTGTGAAGTTTCTTTTGTGTAATCTCCACATAAAAATCCACAAAAGTATATCATTTTAGACACACATATTCCTCACTATTTCTTAAATGAATGCTCCCCACCTGTGTCACTGCATGGGGAATTTGATTGGGACAGCAGCAGTGGGATGGACTGAGCTAGCCAGAAGTGAGGATTGCCTGCCTGGTAATGCAGGTGTGGCCCCTATCTCTTCTACAGACTTTCTGCCTCCCATTAAGCAGCCAGAGGCTGAAGCAAGCTGTACCCATTCTTATTAATAAAAGCCTTTTCAACTGTCCCACTCTCCATCCCTGTGACTGCAATAAAGGAGCTGTGTTCTTAGATGCCGACAAATTGCTATTGCTGGTTAATGGGGTCAAGATGGATTTTTTCCCACTGGGACCAAATTAGCAGATGTCTAGTGGGTTTTTGTTCACTTTCCTAGCAACATGTGTGATATGGAGGGATAGTAACAGTGGCACAGACTTTGAAATTAATATCTGTAATTTATCTGTGATTCTTGCAACTCATAATTGGTGTCAAATGGGGTTAAAGACCAATGATTTGCAGCTCCTAGAGTTAAAAGGGATTTCACTGGTAGCCTTGTGCTAATGAGAGAAAGGGAGATTTGAAGTCTTTGTGGGCAGAAGACTCTGACACCCTTTATATTTCTTAGACTATTCAGAGGAGTGAGAGGTGTGCTTCAAGAAAGGCCTACCCTGAGTTATGACTTATGAGCTAAATTGTTGAGCCCTGCAACCACCTCCCCCTGCTTCTCTCCTCCTACCCACTGGACTCACTTACAGACCTGATACATGACAATAGGGGAGGGTAGGTAGGTGATAACTGCATGATAGGGCAGGGTGGTTTTCCTGGTAAAGGAGGGATTAAAGGAGGTCTAGCCCAGGCTGGCTCCACCTTGCTATGCCTGTTGCCAATGCCAGGTCTGCAGGAGGAGAATGATAGGAGGTAATCTGGCTCAGATGAGAGAGAACAGGTAGAAGGGGATAAACATTTTTTGCATCTTAGTTCCTCTGGAGGGAAGCTGAAGAAGAGTTTAGCAAAAGCAGTTGAGAAGGGGCTGCCCAAAGCACACTGCTACATAATGCTTCTTTGTATTGCAGCCTGTCAGTTCCCGGACACTCACACAAAATACAGCCATGGAGGCACCAAACGTCTGGCTCAGTCTGGCTCAGTCTGGATTCTGTCTCAATGGCCTAAAGTGGGGGGTGGAAGGTCTGAGCAGGCTCCACTCCTCCAAAAACTCCTGCCTAGGCATATGCATCAAAGGTCTGGGGGACCTCTCATGCATATGCCATGATCCGGAAGGATAAATGGTTGCCATAATTGTAGGCTGGTACTGAATTCTTGTGATTTGTCTCATTCACCTATCTGTTACCGATCAATGGATTTTTTTTTTTTTAAGTATCTGATTAATTCATCCTTTCACTAATTAAATTAACAGTATAATGTAGTGCTTCCTGTTCAACATCTTTCCTTATGTTTCTAGTTTTCTGGTATTGGGTTGAATTACTGGACTCTTTGAGGATAGAAGCCCCTTCCATGAAAATGTCGTGGTAGCAGTAAGTTTAGCAGTTTTAAGTAAGGGGTTCTGAAAACTGGCCTGAAAGTGTCTCTCAGACAGCTTTAAACACACACATTTGAAGCAGGGAAAAGGGAAATGTTGAATACAGGAACATACAGTCTTGGCATTTTATTATTCTTTCTGCCTGCCAACCAATGTCCTGCCCTGAAGGTAAAATTCCATTTTGCTCCTGTGGATAAAGTAACATGCCCCCCTGCCAGATAGGAAGGATTTTTTTGGTAAATTAATTAGAGGTGTCCCCGGCCAATTTAATGTTATATATGTTCAATCCGTGCTCCCTTCAAAAATAATTCCTCCATTCTTTTTCTTATTTTTTTTAATTTCCTCTCAGCTGTAGCCAGAGCAGACAGTTACATAACACTGTATATTTATACGTGTCCACTTACGCATTGAACACTGTACACTTACCTAAGCTGCTGTTATGTAAAAATGCTTCACATTAAAAAGCTTAATAAATAACCAAGCATAGTAATAAACTGTGTAACGTGCATTCTGTGCATCCTCTAGTAAATGCAATTTACACTGCTCAACTATCATAGACCTTATACTGCAAACAACTAAAATATAATATTCTTTACCTGTTTTAGGGTTCTGGATTGCTGCTCAGCGCTGTACTATCTGTGTATTTCAGTGAGCCTGTGAATTACCTAGGCAAGAACCGAGTTGCACGCCTGCTGTCTCCACAAAATCCTGAATGGTTGTGGTATGTAACATTATAATGATAAAGATCTAGGTAGTTGCAGGGTTTGTTTGAGGTGTTTTTTTAACGTTTTCATTATTTCATAATCTAAAAGTACTTTAAAATGTTTAATCAGTATGCAGCTATCTGAGTAAAGAGTAGGACCAAGAATGTGTAGTTAGGTAAGCCAAATTTATGTTGTACATTTCTGTTTCTTTTTTGGATCGTGCTGTGTATTTGTTTGACAGTGCTTGCTGTCTTTGGCCCAAATTCCATGTTTTTCTCACTTTCAGGGCTGGGATCTCAGAATCTTTAAAGAGATCAGTAAAGATTTCAATCAATAATTGCAGGAATGGGTTAATTGAATGTATCTCCTGCTACTAGAATAATATCAGCATTGCACAAACACCATTAAATATCCCTGTGGTATTTTATAGCATTGTGATACTGTAGCAATTATACTACAGGCCAAGGTAGGGACATTTTAAGAAAACTGAAGTATGTTTTAAGTCAATATTGATAGTATATTACCAGAATAGATTAAGGTAGAAATAGAAGATGATGAATTGCACTGCTCTCAGGCAAGGTGGGGAATAAAACGGACGCTGTGTCCAGATGAGCAGGGGCATATGTTTGCAGCAGCACAAGTTTGTGCCACTACTTTGTGCCTCAGCACGTGCCCCTGCACCTGCACTTCCATAGAACCATAGAAAATGAGGGTGGAAGGGACCTCAGGAGGTCATCTAGTCCAACCCCTGCTCAAAGCAGGACCAGCCCCAGCTAGATTATCCCAGCCACTACTGAGAACAGTCCAGCTCCATCCTCTTTTGAACCCCCCTTCAGGAAGTTGAAGGCTACTATTAAATCCCTTTTCAGTCTCCTCTTTTCTAGATTACGTAAGCCCAGTTCCCTCAGTCTTTCCTCATAAGTCATGTGCCCCAGCCCCCAAACCATTTTTGTTGCCCTTCACTGGACTCTCTCCAATTTGTCCACATCCTTGCTGTAGGGACAGAGGGCAAAACTGGACACAGGACTCCAGATGTGGCCTTACCAGTGCTGAATAGAGGGGACGAATCACTTCCCTTGATCTGCTGGCAACTCTCCTACCAACACAGTCCAATGTTAGTCTTCTTTACAACAAGGACACACTGTTGGCTCACCTTCAGCTTACTGTCTACTGTAACCCCCAGTCCTTTTCTGCAGAGCTATATATCTGTTCTCCAGGCAAACTGCTGCAGGTAGAAGTGATTTCTGCTTGCTGCCAGAGGTCACAAACTTCTAACTTCCACCCTTCTGGGAGTCTATGTCCTCTCTCTTTCCTAGCACTGCCTCTGGCAGTTCTTCCTCCATGGTCCTGGAGGTCTTCTCTGGCATTGAACTGATGAACTCCTCATGGCAGAGGATGCTTCAGAGCCTCAACACCTCCTCCTGTAGCTTCCTTGCTTGATCCCTGAGAGATACCACCAGGAAGCACTGCTCCCACCGCAGGCACTGCCTCACCTGGCCATCACTGGAAGGAAGCTGCAAGTCACAGTCCCCACAGCACCCAACCCAGACCTGGGTGGAAGCCTTGATGGTGAGCAGTCCTGCCTGGACAGACACCTCAAAGGTGCAAGCAGAAGCAGTTGCAGTGGCTCTAGCATTGCAACATCCTCCTGTCATTTCCCTGGGTCTCTTAACCTGCCTCTTCTCTCTTATGGCCCTTCTTCCAAGCAGACCTTCCCTAGCAAGCTTGCCTGGAAGCTGACCTGTTTATTGCTTGCGGGCCCCCAAAGGTTCCTTTTTTCCTGCTTCCTCCCATGAAGCTGAAAGTCTCTTCCCTTAAAAATGGGGTTGGGGGAGAGCGGGAACTGACCTGCAAACTGTCCTGCAAACTGCCTGTTTGCAGTTGCTGTTCACTGGCTCCCACTTTATCACGGGACACACTGTCCTGCCTTGGGAAAACTGTCCTTGCCCAGCTCCTTCCGGCTCCTAGTATGCTGGAGCAGCCAGGGCACAAATGGAGCAGTAGAGACTCCAGCCAGCAGCCAGAACATCTCACTGGTGGACCAAGCCTCCATTTGTTCTGGTGCATGCTATTTTCTATTTTTGTGTGCTCTGCAAAGAGGGTTTTGGTGCCACAAACTGCACGTGCCTGCATGTGGGGATGCAGCTTATGGCTGGATCCAGATGTGCAGGCACATGCAGTTTGTGGCACCAAAAACCTCTTTGCCATGCCACAAACCACATGAGTTGTACATTAGGCCATACCCTGTGCTGCTAATTTGTAATGCTGGGGCAAAATTTGCTACCAGGATTTTCCGGTAGTAAAAAATATCCTAAAAGGAAAAGCGGCGTAAAGCATATCAAAGTGCAGTGTGCCAGGACAAATGCAGAGATGGAGGAACAGGTGGCGCAGAGGTGCCTGCTTGCCCATCTCCATGCACTGCGGAGCCCCTATGCCAGGTCTGACCCATCCTATCCTGAGACATCTGTGGCCGCAGGGGAGCCTGCCACAAACGCCAACTTCTTTGGGGCGGGGGCCCCAAGACTATTTCTTGAAGGGAGCTCCAAAAAAATGTTGGCCTTTCCTGTCCCATGCTGAGGCACTCTGTGCCCCAGCCAGCCAGGGAGTAGTGCATAAAAATGGGGGATCAGATAGCTTGCAGCTGCCTGCTCCCCTGTTGCTGTGCTGTGCTGTGGAGCCCCATGTTGAGCCACACAGCACCCCAGTCAGCTGTGGAGCAGCTGGCTGGGGTACAGTACGCCTCAAGATGGAGGCTACATATAGGTCAGCATGGGGGCTCTGCATATGGCATCACCAGCTGGCTGGGGCACAAGGTGCCTCAGCATAGAGGCTCCCTGCCAGGTAGCCCCACACTGAGGCACCCTGTGCCGCAGCCAGGCCTTCCAGCAGCACGTGAAGCAGCAGACAACGTGTCCCACTGAAAACCGCATAAGCAGGGGCATGTCCTGCACGCAAAGTAGCGGCACAAGTTTGTGCCATTGCTCTTTGTGCTGCTGCAAATGCACGCCCCTGCTTGCGTGGATGAGGCCTATGTGTCCAAATATACACAGATCTAAACTTACCTATATATTTAGTTTCTGGAAGTTCAGAGCACATAGCTGCCTAGAGCCAGCCAGTAGCAAATGCTAAAAATGAAAGTGTCTGAACCCCTGCCATCTTGCTGGAGCTCAGCCACTTGTCTCCTCAGGGTCCAGAGCTGAGTTCTCTGGAGGGTGTTTGCAGCGCTTTGTTCAAACATTTTCCTTTGAAGTAGCCAGTTGGGGAGCAGAGGGCACATGTTTTATGTACTAGCTGAGGTGTCAGAGTACATAGTTAGGGAAGGAGAGGGAGGTGGTTTGGTTCTGGTGACTTCTCCCAGGATTATTTCTGTGCAATAACTGTATATTGTAAAATGCATAAACACTACTGAGAACAGGGATCAGAACTAGGGGTTCTCTCCTTGGGTCTGACCGCTCTAGCCCCTAAGCTGTAAAGTGATGTTTCTTTACTCTTGCGTGGCTATCCTGAGACACCTCTCAAGCTCAGAGGGGAGCAAGTCTCAAAGAGCATCTCCTCCACAGCTCCTTCACCTGCCTGCACTCGGGTCTGCACTCGAAACAATACAGCCTCTACTGTGCTACGTATAATACATTTACAATCTCGGAGTTCATGAAGAAAATTTGCTGTAGGTGCAATTATGTATCACCGGTTAAGAAGATAAATGCCATGGAGCATCAGACCACAAATCTATCTAGCCCATCTTGAGGCATCTTGACAAGTCTATCTGGCTCCACTGGCAGAGAGATATTAAGGGGGAAAAAGTTTTTAAGCATGCTTTATCCATACTGATCTGCCCCCCATCTTTCTCCCTCTACAACTATAGCACAGTCTCCTAACTGTTAGTGTGTTTCTTGAGATGCAGGCTAAGTTTTCCTCATTTTCATGAGTAGCTTGAGAGTGCTTTGACTTTAACATGTCAGAAAATGTTCTGTCCTGCGATAGAAAAGTGGAGCAGAGAGGGAGCTCTAAAATGCCTCTTGGTTTCTTATATCACTGATTCTAACAGGGCTCAGGAGCCTGGTAGACATGAATAATTTATTTTTTGAATAGCTCAGGCTCATTAGCCAGGGTTTTTCTTGCCCACTCTACTTATAATTTAAAATATGAAACATGAAAATCCTGAGTTGGGGAAAACCCAAATATTCATAGCCTTGTATACATTTTAATCCTAAAATCAAGTTAAAAGACAGCAATTTCCAATCGCATCTTCAATTAAGCCACCATTGTTCTTTACAATTACCATATCAGAAATTACCTTGTTTGCATGCAAGCCTATGGTAAAATTCTCATTGTTTCAGCAGAAAGAGCATCAGTGCCTTTTATTTTAATATTTGAAATCCTTTTATTGGTTTAGGTAGCAGTAATCAAGAAAGCAAACTTAATTTATGCAAAGAAGGTGGTCTGGAGGCTCTCCTTGTTGAGTCGAGTCCCAGTGCAATATAGTGCATGAACCACTGCTCATTTTTGCTCCATTACAACAGGTCGAGTTCAGTTCTCACTCACTACTGTGGCATCACAGTTCTGCACGTGGAGTTGCTATCGATGGGCGCAGAATGTGCCTGAATGTGTCAAATCAGAGCAACCTTGAAATAAAACAACCTAATGAATCTGGTATTTTCATCACTGGTAAAGTCAACTAGAAGTTAGCCTCCAAGCTTAGTTTACATTACGGTTTAACTCATGTTAACAGGCATTGATTTTAAATTTGGCTGGAAGTAATACCACCATTTTTTTCATTTGCTTTAAAAACGATAGGAGCTACATGGGATTTTAACAAAGTTTCAGAGTTTGCTTAGATATGACTTAAACCTGGACATTTGTAAATGAGTGCAGAATATATTGTTCCCTACAGGATTTTAAAATATGGCAATTATCTAGTTAAATAAGGAAATTATGATGAAGATTTCAGTAAAAGTACCTATCTGTACATTTAATTTAGCAGTTAATTAATTATTAGATGTCAAATAAACCTGAATTTATTGCTTCTTTTAAAAACTAGGTAACTGATTCCAAGCACACTAATTTGTATTAGCCAGCTGGAATTTTAGATTGCCAGCTGGCTTCATTCCAGTCTTTCTGGTGCCCTTTGTATTAGCATGTGTACTGCTGATGAGTATATAACAGCGAGTGTACTGCTGATGAGTATATAACAGCAAGAGTTAGCACAAATAGACCACTTCCATGGTAGCAATTGGCTTTTGGTATAATCCCCAGTATGACAAACATGCCTGTCACGGTGCGGGGTCATGCAGGACAGCCATGATCTCCCCAAGGCCCCTTTAGCATGCCAAGTTGGCACAACTGGCACCTTCGTCTGCCATGTCTTTGATGACAAAATATGTATTTGGGAGGTTGCCTTTGATGCCCTCTTGGTCACTGTTAGCTGTACACTCTGACCCCGTGCCTTCCTGGACCCCTGTTTGGTTCTGCTCCAAGATAAGTAGTACTACCATTCTCTCTGGGCACCCAAGCCTTATGGGCTATGCATGGCTCCAGCTATCCCTTTACCACACCCCAAGCCTCGCAGATAGAATAGACATTGTTAGGTCTCAGCCTTGCTGTAATTTGGCCTCTTGTCTTCTCTGGGTCCTACTTCTTTCGATCTGCACCCTCTCTGGCTCTAGGGCCCTCCATGGCCCTGTCTCACAATGCTGCCCCCTTCTCTGGGCCTTCTCCACAACACTGCACCCTCAGTGGTGCTAGGGTCCCCACACTGCTGTGGGTCCTCTATGAGGCCTCCTCCAACCCCTCATAGCCTCACCCAAACCACCAATATTAAATAGTAAAACAATGCAAGCCCTTGGGCTATAACATAAATGGAAGCCACCTGGCTATAACCACATTCAAGTCTACCTGGGATACTTCACCCCACAGCAGTGTTAGATGCTACTCTTGCCTTCAGGTGTCTCCTCTCTTCCATGAGAGAGAGCTCCTTCCTCCTTGGCTGCTGCCAGGGACCTGCTCTGGCCTCAGCCCCTGGGGTTTATAAGGGAGCCAGGCCCTGCCCCTTTCAGTCAGCTGACCGCTGGCAGGTGTGGGTCACTTGCTAGCTCCAGTTTCCCCTGGTAAGCAACAGCTGTGCTCTTTACTTACTGCTAGGGCTCTTTCCCTAGCAGTTTCCCCTCTTTAGGAGCAGGGTACCCACGTACTCAGCAACAATGCCCTTTCCTCTTACAGACCCCTTCTCAAAAAACGTACTCTTGCCCTTTGTCTTTAAGAGATGTGCCTGCTTCTGAAGGGAGAGCCCATGACAAACATAGAGACTCTGTCTTACACTTTCATATAGAATTTTTTTGTATTGCAACTTCCATGTAACAAATCTTAGATGATTGATCTTTACCACAATCCTATGCGATAGAAAAGAAAAGCTTCAGCATATATATAATTTTTAGTCAGCCAGGAAGTTGTGATTTTTCACTTTCATAAAGATTAACAGTGCAAAAGTCTGGAGTGCTGTTAGGCACATTTTGATGACTTCAGCACTGCGTGGTTATCTACAGCATTTGTGTTATCATGATATATGAGCCTTTTCACAACCTTTGATCTAATCTCATAACACCTCTATGAGGAATGGAAGTGATATAATCCCCACTTTACATGTGAAAAATGGAGGCCCTTAGATACTGTGTTTATGGGAACAGTACAGAAACCCATATAGAATACAATAAGCACTCATTTTTTTCCAGAAATATAGGTATTTTTTACACTCAGCATTTCAAAGCCTAAAACAGGACCTGGGCAGTATTTAGGTATCTAAGTCCAATACGTGATCCAAAAAATTGCCTCACCCTGGAAAAGATTAAACTCATAAGGTGTCTCCTTTTTTTACCGAGAGTTACCTAGGTAAGAATTTTCTAGTTTTAGCATTGAAGAGATGGAAGGTGTCTGTGCATAATGGTTGAGAGATGCCTCAGCTCGGCTTGTGTTGAGCACATTATGAGCACAGGAGCAGGGAGTTACCCCTGTAGTGCGGGAAAAGTTTCAGTGAAAGATCAGAGCCCGCCAAAACCTTGCAGCTGCACCAGCGAGTGCATGCTTGCGATTGGCTCACGTTAAATTATGCATACATGTCGGTCAGCAATTGGCCCGCTGACCAAATAAGAGGCTTGGGCGATGCCCACCCAAAGTGGAGGAGAAGAGTTGGGGGTACACATGAGGAGACATCTGTGTGTGTTTCCAAGCCACACAAGGCCTGATCAGCTGACAATGATTCCCCGCCGGATTCATCCAACGCTCCATATCCTGCATGAGTGTGAGCTTCTGTGTGTCTGAGTTCCTGTTTTGAGTTTTGTAACTTCAAGGAACGTGCCTACAGCCTAAGGACTGTAAGTAAAGATTTTTCTGCTTCCAACAACCTGCGTGTCTAGCTCTCTAATTCCACACTTGATCAGCAGCCCCATTCCACCAGTGTTTCTCAGCCCCCACATGGTGTCACGAACAGGATTATCACTATGCCAGTAAGACGCGATGGAGCTGGAATTAGTTGATGGTTGTCCCTGGCGCATCGGAAAATGCCACGTGCTAGATGCCGTGGAATTGGAAGCGCACATCGCTTACCATCAAGTGGGTGAAATGGGTGGAAGAGTTGTGAGCGGTTGCCTTTCGCTTGAGAGAGAAGGGGACCCAGCGAAGGAGTGGGAAGTGAGTCTCCACCCGAAAGCCTTTGGATGTGTGATGGGGAGTGAGCGGGTTCGGTTTAAACCTTGGGAGCAAGGTGGCAGCGAATCCTCAGCTGAGCAGGAGCCGAGTGAGGAAGTTGCGGCTCTCAGTCAGAAGTTCGCTCGCTGTATGCGCTGTGTGTGAGAGAGCAAAGGACCAGCGCTGATAGATGTAGACACTCTGTTGCCAGAATCGGGGCAGCCGGAGCTTTCGGAGCTCCATGGAGAAGCGGAGAGAAGTTGCTTCATTTCTGAAGGGACTGGCACGGTATTAGAGAAGGGGAGAATGCTGCAAGTAATGTTCAGCACAGTCACAACCCTTATTTGGGAAAGGACTGAGTTGGAAACCCGGTTGCACGCTGTATACGCTTTAAGTGGGTTGCAGCTGTGGAGAGCCAGGATCCCCCATCATCGCAAGAAGGTGGCGAGACAGAAGGGGGCCGCCACGGAAGGGTCGAGAAGGAGGGCGGAGTTCCCCACGGCGGGGCGGAAGTAGCAACTCCACCCCAGAACGGCGGGGAGGAAGTAGCGACTCCATCCCAAGGCATTCCCACGGGCCTACCCCTGGGCCGTAACCAGGAGACAATGGGCTTATCCTTGGGCCATAACCAGGAACCAGTGAAAAGCATTCTGCAACTGAGTCTCTCACCAGATGCAGTGACAGCTCGAGCAGCCATGTACCCTGTGGCGATGGAGGGTCAGGTGATGAGTGTGGCCTGCATTACTGCCGGCACCTATTATGTCAGGACCTGGACTGAAATTCAGGCCTTGTGTAAAAGGTCTAGAATAAGAACAGCAGAAACGCTGGCTATGTGGATCGGACGCCTGGTTGTGGAGTTCGGATCCGATTTTGTGGATCGGAATGAGGCAAGCTCTTTAGTTAGACGGGCCTCATGGAGCAGAGGACATGCTGCTGATGTCAGCATGGTCAGGTACAATTTTTACTGGCCAATCTTGCTTCCAGCACTTGTTGCAGGTCAAGCCA